>JANSJP010000131.1:0-193900 GCA_024734325.1 Lactarius hatsudake
CATTCGTTAATGGTCGGTACCCATCTTCAGGGTATCATCAGGTTCGTGGCTTCCAAAGCCGTATGCGCCGGAATGAAATGCCTTGTCGAAGTCGGATTTGAACGTAGCCCACATTCCGAAGGAAACTGCCGCTCTGGCAGGTGTCGGGGTTTAAGGCTTTCTCTAGCCTATCCTGGGCCCACTCGCCCGCAGAAAGTCCCTGCTTTGAAATAAGTCAGGGCCGTAGAAATCTTCTTGTTGTCTGTGTCGAAGATGATGTCGTTCAGAGTGGAAATAGTTAGCCAAACTACTCCAAAAATCCTTGTGCCTTGTCAGGTTTTCCATCGAAGGCTCGGGTGCTGCACCAAGGATTTTCACTGGGGATTTGCCAGCCATACCTATTGGAATAGGTGGATCACAGGGGGTAAAACTCGGGGCGAAGGCGATCGGGATCGCGGTGATGGAACTCGGGAAGGAACTCGGGACGGAGGCAATCAGAATTGGGGATGAAAACTCGGGACGGGGGCGATTGGGATCGTGGTGATGGAACTCGGGAAGGAACTCGGGACGGAGGCGATCAGGAGCGCGGGGGTACCGTTGCTCTAGTCGTTAGAGGCGGAGACGGTAATCTCGGAGGGGGAGAACTCGGGACGGAACGGGTTGCAGCGGCACTACTAGCCGGCTGGGACCGGGTGCACAGGGATACTCGGGGGAAGACGGTTGGACGTCACTTGGGTAGCAGACCAGTAAGGCGCTTAGTGGTGTCGTCCTAGGATTCGCGAAACTTCTTCTTGTTCGCTATCGGAATCCGGGGCGTTTTCGGGCTGATGGGGTCAATGGGATTGCTCGCTATTTCAGATTGCTTCCGAATCAGAAAACCAACGCTCGGTTATTGCCGTATACCCCAACACGCTTGGGTGAAGGACCAGGAAACGTTCTTCTTCTTGAAAGAACAGAGAGGGTTATCCAGTTAAGTTTCCTAACTTTCCGGATGTTCGGGAAGATTGTCCTCGAAATCTTTAACACTGAGACGCTTCTGGGTAGTTACGTTTACCCACGGAAATCGTCCGTCGTCACTTGTAACTCTGTGAGGACCGAACTGGGCGTAGAAGGAATTGTCGACGAGGGAAACGAAGGGATGCTCGAGGTACACAGGGATTTGAAGTTCTTCTTCTTCAGTGAGGTCTCGCTTGTCGTTCATTCACTGGTTGTCGATGTAACAGGGTGACTTTCCACGTGGTCTCGTTCCACGGATAGAAGACTTCGTACGCGGGGCGGAGGATCGCTCGATCGGGTTGATTCGTTCTTTGCTGACGACGAATCCACTGGTATTCTTCAAGAATACCGAAATAGGTCAGGGTAACTTACTTCTCCACAAGAAGTTCTGGAAGTTCAACGGGCTTGTCGTAATGTCCCGTGCTCGGGTCAGGGGCGATGCAAGAAGTAACGTCTCTTGCGGAAACTGTTCGTACTGGAGACGACAGTGATGCTTGAAAACGTCAAGCTCTCGAGGGGTCCGGGTAGGCAGCTGCTCGGAAAACGAGATTGCTTCATGTAAGTGACAATGAAGGTCTCGGGGTTGGGTCCTCTAGGAAGTGAGCCTCGTCGCTGCTGGTCGAATGTTGCCTCGCAACTGGGTTACTCGGGACAGTCGGATTACTCGGTCCCAGCTAGGTAGATACTCGGATAGACCGGTTCGCCTGGTCTAGCTTGGTTGGTCCTTGGGATGACCGGGTCGGGAACTGTTGGAAACAGTTGTGTGCGGGGGGTGTCGGGGTCCCGTGGGTCTTCTCGGGACTACTGGGGATTCTTCTTGGGAAGAAATGTGGGGAATTTTCTTACTTGGAAACGACGGCGGGGTTGTCTTTGTACCGTGTGGGATGAAGCCAGGGTGATAGCCCAATTTGTAATGGGTTCCAGGGTGTCCAACTCTTACACTCGTAAGAATGCTCGGAATATTCGACTCAGCACACTTTTTACTCAAAAGTAGCTCGCGTCAAATTAATCAACTACTCCTCTATAAGGTAGGTAGTTAATTCCAGGGGACCAGAGTACTACTCCTTCAGGGGTAGGCGGGGTGTCTGGTCTATAGCCACAGATGCACACCTCTTGAGTGCACCAGCAAGGTCCTATGAGGGTTGGTTCTTCTCCCCAACCGTCGGCGGTGCTGGTCTCTTCTGTTTCCGGGCTACTCGCGGGAAGGGCCAGGCGGGCTAGTAGGTCAATCGGGTTGTTGACTCGGCCTACTAGGAGCTCTACAAGCTCGGGATCGTTGGGCTCGGGGGGAGGGTCGTGGAAGACGCGGGGATTGACCAAATCGTGGTCCGGATTTGTCAGGGTGGTTTCCCAAGTCTCTCGACTCCAGGAATAGGTCAGCTCGGTTCCTTCGGTTATAACCAACCGAGCGGGTCCTTCTCTATCCACTACACGGACTGTCGCAGAAGGATAGTTGGATTTCTTCGTAGGAAAGACGGAAGCGGTCAATGTACCGCTGGGGGTTTCCGACCTGGAGCTGTCGGATGAGGTAGTCGCATCGGGGGGGAATGTAATTGAACCAAAGATAGTCGCTCTTTGTCCAAAGGAGGAGTTGGTCGGTGACGATGTCGGAGAGGTGCCAAAACAGGAGTTGGTCGTTACAGGCGTCGACCACAGCGGCAAGATCGTCTACAAGATCGTTGTAGGAGTCGCGATCTATGAGCTCTCCAAACTCGAAGAGGTTGACTAGATTTTTGAGCACCAAGGGAGGGTCCGTCCAACAGTCGATGCGGGAAGACTCGGAAAGCTCGTAATAGGAAGACGAGGGGTAGTACCGATGGACTTGTCGGTTCCTGTGGGTGTTGAAGAGGGCGCGAGCTCTCGCGTCGTGTTCTCTTTCGGTTAGCGCGTAAGGAGGGGGTGGTGGAGGCACTTAAAACCGCTCGGTTTTACAGTCCAGCGAACCAAACAAAAGAATGACTTACTATTGCGTTGAGTTGAATCACTCGATTCAAAGTCAAGGCAATAAATCTATTGCCACTACTTAAAGTGGCGTGGAATCAGGAATAGCCGGGACGAAAGAAAAGGGGTCGGAGGGAACACGGGGGGTAAGGCAATGGAAAAGGAGGGAAGGGTTAGATCTAACGATGTCCTCAAAGAAGTAACCCTGGTTGTACGCAAACACCTGTCCGTTTATGGAAAACGTAAGTGCCCGTACGTGGTAATGATACGTCCGTCTAAAAAGTCCTGGATCTCCAACGGTTACCAGAGAGTCCAGATATCCCGCTTTGATGATGTTCGGGAGGGGGCTGAACCGCTCACGAAGGCCTTCGCGGAAGTCGTACCTGATGGTACCGAGTGGGAGATCGACCGAGGGGAGGTCGATGATGGCCTTCGAACAGATGTACAAAGGGGGGAAGTCGGGAATGGGCGGCGGGGGTCGAGGGTGCGGGGGAGAATGGAATAGGACGTGGGGCGGGGGAATACGGAAGGGGGTGACCGAGGGGAAGGTGTAAAAAGCCCCAAAAAGGGCAGGCGCGAGGGGGATACGGTGAAGGTTCTCTCGGATACTCTCCGAGGCAAGCCGCCAAGACTCTCCTTCCGGAGTAAAGACGGCGGTATAGACGTGGGGGTGCTCCGCACTGTCTATGCACGAGGGGGCGCGGTAGAGGGGGACGGCAGGATGAATGGTTCTCTTGTTCGTCGTGCAGGGCGAGAGGGGACTGGTCGGCTACGCGCTCGTAGTCGATGGGGGAGTCAGGGGTTGGGACGCGAGGGGGGAGTCGAGGGGACACGAGAGGGGATGCGGGAGGGGGCAGAGGTAGGGCGCTCGGGGGCAGCCTCTACGGGAGTGGGCTCAGAAGGGGGGTCGGGGTACACCAACTCTGGTGTCGGGGAGCGAGGAGGACGGGAACGGACCGCTACTTGCGTCCGGGAATCGAAGTTGGGGGGGTACTCTTCCGCGTACTCAAGCGGAGTCTCAGGGTGATGGGCGATGGGAGCCCGGACAGGGGTTCACCGTTGATGTCGGTGAGGGTGTACTCGTATTGTACACCTGAGGTAGACGAGCCTTCTACAAACTCTTGTATGAAGGTGGAGGGGGAACGCGACGGGAGTGAGGGGCGACGGGAGACGAAGGGGGGAGACGGTGGAGCGACGGGGAAGGAGATGATCGAGGGGGGGAGTCGTTATCGTTATCCTCGTAGTACGAGGCAGAATCTCCGTCCCACTGGCCAAACTGCGAGAAGTCGTAGTCTGACACTTAAAGGGAACACCCGGGGTCAGGTCTATTGGGTTAGACTGTCCAAGTGTGATGACTCACTGTCACTCGACAGGGAATCACGACGGGGTTCAGAAGACCGGGGGTGGTGGAGAACGCGAGGCGGGGCACAGGGACAACTGTGATGGAACGCTTTGGCTCAACCGTCAGAACTGGCGCGACGGCTCAGGGAAGTGGCGCTAAGTGCAAGCTTCTCGACTTGCAGCTGAAGGGGCACAGGCTCGAGGCTGGGAGAGGCAAAGGGAGGATGTCACAAGTGGACAGTCTGAGGGACTGTCCGTTCTATTGCGCTAGCTTATATACCTACAGGGATGGTCTGTGCGTAGGTTTAGGGCAGGCTTAGGGCCGCCCACGGGTGCTGCGGAATACTGCAGAATGGAACGTTCCAGAGACATCTAAATATAACGTCCAATGAGAAATCAGTATTGTATCGTACGACTGTCCCACAGTCGATTGCGCCATAATGGTGTGACTGCTCCGCAGTCCAATGGGAATAATCACAGGAGTGGTACGACTGCGCTCCGCAGTCCAATCAGATAAATCCAGGGAGTGGTACGACTTGGAGTCGTCAGGTGACTTGATAAACGATGAGAGATCACGTGACCGATCACGTGATTGTCGGAGTACGAAATTCAAACTCCGATTTCGGATTTCCCCTTTAGGAAGGAGATTACATAAGACCGGGCCGGCGCGGACCGGTCTTAGACGCCTGAGTCACGACCCAAACTCTTAGGTTCGTGACACGTCAACCACGTCAAGGATACACAGGACCTCCTCAAGGACGGAGTGCCTATATCGAAGAAGCTCCTACCGCACCCCGAGTGTAGCGGAGGAACCACTCATCAATCTGGATGAGCCAGCCACACCCTCTCAAGAAACCGAAACGCCGATGAACCTAATGATGGGTAAAATGGCGGAGCTTCACAATCAGATGGGGGAATGGATGAGGAAGGATTTTCACGACGCCTGAACCCATCGGCCTGGGTGAGGGCTTCTCAATGTAACTCGCAGTTCATAACACGCTATCGATCTATGCATGTTTCAGTTTCGATCCGCACGAGTAACGCAATGGCCGACAAACAAGCACTAGTGGACTCAGGAGCCACTAATAATTTTATGCATCCCAACTTCGCCAAGCAAATGGGCATTGGGATCAAAGAACTAGAACGACCCCGAAACATCTGGAATATCGATGGAACACACAACAAAGGGGGAAAGATCACCCACTACACCGACCTAAACGTACAAATGGACGGAAAAGTTAAAACCATCCCATTCTTCATCACAGACGTAGGAGGAGAAGACGTCATACTCGGGTACCCCTGGCTCGCCACCTTTCAACCCAGAATCCACTGGGCTACCGCAACCCTGGACACAAAGCAGTACCCCATCATCATACGCACGACTAACCCACTCAGACCCTTTACGGCACGATCGGCAATGGAACAACTACGGCAAACACTCGAACAGTGCATGGATCAACACAAGGAGCATATCCTCGCAGAACTAGAAGAGGACTCATTACCCATCCACTTACGAACCACGGCAATGGAACTAGCAATCACGGCACAACAGTACACGGAGAAAAAGGAAATCCCGGACGAATACAAACGACATGCGAAGGTCTTCAGCGAAGAAGAATCACACCGCCTCCCACCTTCCAGACCATGGGACCACGCTATCGAATTCAAACCGGACGCCCCTGACCACATCGACTGCAAAATCTACCCGATGAACCAAGCGGAAGACAAAGCACTCAAGGAATGGCTCGACGCAGAATTGGCGAAAGGGTACATCAGACCCTCTAAATCCCCGTACGCATCCCCCTTCTTCTTCATCAAAAAGAAGGACGGAAAGCTACGACCAGTACAGGACTATTGGGTGATCAATAAATGGACCATACGCAACCAATACCCACTCCCTCTAATACCGGAACTCATCGCAGACCTAAGCGGTGGAGTAATCTTTTCCAAATTCGACGTACGATGGGGATACAACAACATACTTGTCAAAGACGGCGACCAGGAAAAAGCGGCATTCAAGACAAAATACGGGTTATACGAACCATTGGTCATGTACTTTGGGCAAACAAACTCACCGGCCACTTTCCAAGCCATGATGAACTACATCCTCGCCCCGCTCATCGAATACTTCGAACTCAAAGGGACCATCATACGAGCATATATGGACGACATCGGCATTGCAACAACGACCACGGAACAAGACCACACAGAGGCAGTACATGCGGTCTTAGACCTCCTCGAAGAACATGACCTCTACTTGAAACTGGAGAAATGCACCTTCCACTCCTCCTCCCTCGATTACCTGGGGGTAATCATTGAAAAAGGGGGTGATTCGCATGGACCCCATCAAAATTTCGGGCATACGCGAATGGCCTACCCCAAAAACCGTCAAACAGGTGCGATCATTCCTAGGGTTCTGTAACTTTTACCGCGCTTTCAATCCGAAATTTTGCCACACATGCACGACCCCTTAACAAACTCACCCGCAAATAAACGGAATGGACGTGGGGAACGGAACAACAACAGGCCTTCGACAAACTCAAGGAGCTAGTAACACAAGAGCCGGTACTCAAACACCCAGAACTAGACAAACCCTTCGAATTAGAAGTCAATGCATCAGGATACGCCGTAGGAGCCATACTACTCCAACGAGGCAAAGACAACAAACGCCATCCCATCGCGTACTACTCGAACACCCTCAATGCAGCTGAACGAAACTACGACATCTATGACCTGGAATTACTCGCCATAGTCAAAGCCCTACGTAACTGGAGACAATACCTCGCAGGATCGCCACATAAAATCAAGGTGTTCTCGGATCATATGAATCTGCAATACTGGAGATCCCCCCAGAAGATATCCAGGCGCGTAGCTCGGGAAGTACTCGAACTCTCTGAATACGACATAGAGATTCACCACATCAAAGGCACAGCCAACGGACGAGCAGACGCACTATCCAGACGACCGGACTACGATCAAGGAGACCATGATAACGAACAAGTCACGGTACTACCCGACCACATCTTCGTCAGGGCAGCAGAGATCGACACCACGGAAGACCCAACACGACTTGGAAACATAGTAACTGTCGCAGAGATGCAACCCGCAAACCCGGTATACACTCAAGACGAAGGAATCATCCGACGATGGGTCAATCCTCACAAACTCAAGAAGATCGAAGATACATGGTACAAGGACGGACGACGCGCAGTCACGGGAGATCATATTGAACGGAAACACATTATCCAAGTACATCATGACCCACCGATACATGGACACCCGGGAATCAGCCGGACGATCAAAATGGTTGAACGATACTACTGGTGGCCAGGACTACGACAGGAGGTACAGGACTACGTCAAGGGATGCGCAGACTGCCAAAGAATCAAGTCAACAACCGTCCCACACGCGCACCACTGCAGCCCATATTCCCAAAACCGGAAGCGATGCCGTTCGAAACCATAGCGCTGGACTTCATCACCAAGTTACCCCAAGCAGACGGATGCGACACGATACTGACAGTAACAGACCACGACTGCTCAAAGGCAGCCATATTCATCCCATGCCTAGAAGAGATAAGCGCGGAAGGAACCGCAGCCCTGTATGTAAAACACGTCTTCTCCCGATTCGGACTACCGGCACGCATCATCAGTGATCGAGACCCGCGATTTGCATCCAAGTTCACACGGGAGCTATGCAAGATACTGGGAATCAAACAGAATATCTCCACGGCCTATCACCCCAGAACAGACGGACAGTCGGAACGCACCAACCAATGGCTAGAACAATACCTGCGCTTCTGGGTCAACGAACGACAGGACGACTGGACCCACTATCTCCCAATGGCGGAATTCACTCACAACAACTGGCCCAACGAATCCACAAAGGAATCCCCTTTCAACATCCTCATGGGGTATAACCCACGTGCCGACTGGATCGATTGACCTTCCCCCATTCCCCAGGTAGCACTTCGCGTCAAACAGTTCAAAGAAGCTAGGATGCGTGCCCAGGAACTGATGAGAAAAGCGCAGCAAGGGTGGATCAAACACAAAGATACGCCCAGTACCAAATCGGAGACCTGGTCTGGCTCGAAGGATGCCACCTACGTACCAACCAACCAACCACAAAGCTTGCGCCCAGAAGACACGGCCCCTTTAAGGTCACTCAGGTGATGTCCGCAGTCAACTACCGATTAGAACTTCCCACGCAGTGGAGCATCCACCCAGTGTTCCATACGGACCTTCTGACTCCATACCGCGAAACTCCCACACACGGCCCCAACTATCAGCGCCCACCGCCAGATCTGATTGATGGCGAAGAAGAATACAAAGTCGAGAAGATTCTAGACTCTCGGCGCTTCTGCAGAACAAAGAAACTGCAGTATTTGGTCAAATGGCACGGATACCCGGACTCCGATAATCAGTGGGTCTCGAAGGATGACGTATTCGCTGATGAAGCGATAAGGGAGTTTAAACGTTCAAACCCCGCTCGAGAAACACATATAAGCGCAGGACTTTCCCAAGAGACGTCCCCATCTCCCTCTTCATCACTCCCATCTACTCATGTCCCAATCCCCAGTTCAAGTCCACTATGTCCTCGACGACCTACTCCCCATCTCAGTCCAGCCCACTGTCATCATTCAGAACGCCCCACCATCACCATCCCTGTCGCCTGCCCAGTCCGTTCAACCCAGCCCCAGTCGTCCAACTACCCCCATTCCATCCCTTCTTCCTTCGCCAACACCTACAGCAGCGGGCACACGAAGCCCATCTCCGCAAGGCTATGTTCCCACGAGACCTCCGTCCCGTCAAGACGAGGCTTCGGTACAAGAAGATCGAGCATACGACCGGTACCTGTCGCAGGAGCATTGCCCCCTCAATCAACATCTCACGTATGGGACTCACCTCACGGAAACTCACAACGAAACCCCGCCGCTATGCAGCACAGACGGGGAACCACTCACTCTCCCCCCATCGGAAAGACCCGAGAGGCGCCGCCTCTACCGTCCAGAGGAACACAGTCCTGTTTCCCGATCTCGCGTGGAAACTCCGCCACCACGCGGGTTCCACCACAACAGGGGAGTACACTTCATCCCCTTCCAGATTCGCGACGCTCAGGGCTGGCTGCACCCAGCTCGGTATACGCAGCTCGTCTTTACGGCGGACCCCTTCGTCCTCGCCTACAGACAAGGCAGCGACCAGCAGTACGGCAAGTCGGTGCACGCCGCCCCCAACTACGACCAACCCACGCCCACCTACCACGACGACGATCTGGTCTTTCTAGACCAGGACAGCAGCTACTGCGAGTCGGTTGATATGGCCTGTATGGCTATGAACGACCTGACGATTACCGCGGAAGTCCATCGCTACCGCTGTCCTCCAAGCGGGCTACACGGCCAAGGAGGAAGAGCTCAAGAAGAAGATCGACGAGCTCGACAAGATTGGGCGCATGCGACGGGAGTGCGTGTTGCGCCTCCAACGCGCCAACGCCATCAAGCGCATCGAAGACGAGCGGGATTCTTACCGTCCCGGAGTCGAGGAAGGAGCCTGGATTGCGCGCCTCCGAGAGGAGATCTGCCGCGGTCGGTCTGGTGCCCGATCCTGAAAAGGGGGTGATGTTACGTTTCGGCCCGGAAGTGGACACTGACGCTCGGGAATGACACCACGTTGGCAGTATATTGTCATGGACTTGTTGGATCAGTCAGCCGGGTAAGCTCCGGCGCATGTGATTGTGTACGATAACGGATCGGATCATGACTCGATGTGACTCATTCCTAGGATAGCGGTATTAGGATTTGCTCTACTTACGCTATTGGCTAGGATAGTTTGGAGCGGCGCTTGAAAGCCCGCGAGTATCTGTATAAGTAGTAGCTGTGGAAGACCAGGATCACCATCTTGGTCTTCTTCAATACCACCATCTTTGTTGTCTCGTCATCTCTAAGGACTCTCCTCCCTGTGAAGCGAGTCTCCTCCGGCATATCCCCTTAGACCAGGGATCCCCGTGAGCTTATCCCGAGTTCCCCTTCGTGGGCAGTGGACGCATATCCCCTTGGATCAGTATATCACCGCGTATTCCTCTATCACAACGAACGAGTCGCCAAGCCCTACGGCTATATCTACATCGTCGACCATCCTTCTTGGAGAACTATCGTACCCCTCGACGAACCCCCCATTGGCGTACCTCAAGAAGAGGATTTGCACGCCTTTGTTGCACTGAACGGAGACTTAGCTCCACACCCAGCTGAGTACCCAGACGCCATCACAAATCGCTTGTTCTACAGATCGTTTAGGATCGCCGCAACCAACGAGGCCTAAGTCAGGCAGACGTCAGTGGTAGACGTTACACATTCTCAGTGTTCGACAACCGAGACCCAAGTCGGGTACCACAACGGGCCGGAAGAAACCGTTACAAGAGGGAAGGTGGTGGCGGATGCCTCGTGCGCATCCCTTCAGTGCGAATGGGGAGAAGGGGCGGTGGTCAGTGCGGGATAGGGGGAAGAGGAGGAGAGGGACTTACCTTCGGGCATCCCATTCGTGTCCCTTTCGTGCTAATGAGAAGGAAGGGGCCAGGGAGAGGGGGAGAGGGGTGCCCTGTGCGAAGCGGGCGGTGGTCAGTGCGGGGTGGTGTCACGATTCGCAAGTCTCGGACTCTTACTTACGGTGATGACCTCGTGTGTAAGCAGTAATGTGTCATGGACAGTAGTCTCAGTCAGCGTAGTAGTGGTACAATCACATGCCGATGTGGCATGAGTCATAACTAGGATAGCTGTAGTAGGGTTCGAGCTACTTTAGCTATTCGTCGTACGGTTTGGAGAGGAGCTTTAAAGCGTCCTCGTAGATGTATAAATAGTGGCTCGATAAGACCAAGATACGCCATCTTGGTCTTCTTCAATCACCACTCTCTTATCGTCTCTTTCACGCGTGCTTCACTTGCCCCTTCGTGCAAGTCGACTTTACCGATTATCGGATTACCTAGTGGCGCGACTTGCCCTAGTGTACGAACGACGATCACGTGCCTTATACAGAGCGCCGTGTATCCTAAGGCCACAAGTCACGTGACTTCAAGAACGCATTTCGCTAAGTCGTGAACGCCCTTTCGCAGTCCAAGTCGGACTAACGCCAGTGGTGGCGTTACATTAAGACCAAGATCGTTTCATCGTGGCGTTCACAACTCGAGACCAGTGGAGAAACTTTCAAACTTACTCCCTCGAACGCAGGGGAGACCGCAACGTACCAGAACAATTCCTAGGAGCCGCCAGGTGGAGAGAGTACCGAGGAGAAACCGGCTACTTCGTAGACTTCGCATTGGGGCCAACCCGATATCGCCCCGTTGAGTTCAACTTTGATAATTTGTGCTGGGTTGAGATCACGTGGAACCCTATAGATAATCGCTACGACGTCGTACGCCCAGCAGGACGTAACTACAATTGCGACATCGACTCAAGAAACCTCCCTACACGAGCAGAGTGGGGACGCATAGACGGACAGCCAGAAGAAGAACCTAGTACATCAGAACCAAGAACTCCCGCTCCATCAGAGACTAGCGGAGAAGACGACGAGACAAACGTGGACGACGAATCCGAAGTAGGGGAGATAATTCAAACAGCTGAGTCCCTCCGCATAAATGAACCAGAAGAAATTGAGGTTCACACGCCCGTAGAAATGGCAACCGCAACAGTCACCCAAGAAGACCTGGCCACCGAGGAAGCCCGAAGAATCACGGAAGAAGCCGAAGCATACCTATGACCCATTAACCCATCTACAGGCCACCGCATGACCGCGGACGACGCAGCTATATTCCGAGCCGTGGGTCCTGACATCCCCGACCCCCCACCAGGAGCAGGAGGCCCTCCTCCACCTAGAAGACCTGGAGGAAACTTCGGCCAAGGACCACCCGGAGGAGGAGGACCACCATTCGGAGGCGGAGGAAGACAACCCCAGTTCGGGGGCGGAGGAGGAGGCGACCCGTTTGGAGGAGGACCACCACCGCCACCAGCAGTAGGACCAGCGCCAGGACCACCCCATGGAACCGACAAGCTAGTAGGAGAACCACCGAACATTTTCGACGGAAACAGAGATGAGTACGAATCATTTCTCACCCAGTGGCACATTTACTGGGGGCAAAACTCAGAAGCACCAATCATGACCAACGTCTATCGGCGATGCCTACTCTTCTTAGGCTTCATCAAAGGACCGCGAGTGTCTAATTGGACCCTTGGATTCCTCCAATGGCTCAACAACGACATCCACCACGGACGAAACCGTTACGACCCCTTCCTATGGGACACTCTGACGGCCGGATTTTCGGATTGTTTCTCGAATGTACTCGAACAAGAGCAAGCGCAGGCCACGCTGGCCAAAGGATTCAAATGATCGGGGACGACATTGACTCGTACGTCACCAATTTCGAGCAGCTCGCGCGGAAGGCTGACTACCGCCTCAACGACCGCCAAACGTTGGATCGATTCACGGCGGGGCTGCCCAAGGCCCTATTCACCAAAATATACGAGCTCGACGACCCGCAGAGTTTCAACGAATGGAAGGAAGCAGCCTTGCGCCGACAAAAGCAGTACATCCACCTGCGCGCCAGGTTGGGACTCAACACAAACCCCTCGCGCAATGCACCCCAACCTCAACCAAACCCATCACGCAGTTACGCACCACAATGGACGCCGCCTCGATTCCCACCGCCACGATACGACCCAAACGCCATGGACACTTCGGCAGACCGAACCCGTGCCCGACTCGCAGAAGTAGGAGACCCAAATCGAGGAGGATTGTCACGATCGGACTCATCGGTACAGACTGCGGACTCGTGGGGTTCTGACTACCCTAGTATTAGTCAGGGACAGTCGCATCAGTCAGCGGAGTAGTGGTTATCACATGTATCGGACTTGACTCATACCTAGGACAGTCGTAGTAGGGTTCGAGCTACTATGGCTACTGGGTACTTTATATTAGGGAGGAGCTTCAAAGCTCCTCGACAACTGTACTTAAACTGGCCTGTACGAAGACCGAGCTCCTTAGCTTGGTCTTCTTGAATCACCAGCCACCATTCTCTGGCTTCTCTTGATCGCGTCTCTCTCTCTCTCCTTAAGCCTCCTAGTGCGCCTGGCCTTTGTCTGGCAGGTCGCACGAGAACGTATACGCCTGGTGGAACTAGCCCCAGTGCTGTGGACGATCGCGTTCCTACTACGGACGTGTATCTACTTTCGCTAAGTCGTCACTCGCTAGCCTTGCCACTGTACCACCGCTCAAGTCGAGCACGTTAGGACGGGCCTAACGCAACATTAAGACCAAGCTATCCTTAAACACCACAGTGGCGCCCACAACAGCAGACCAGTGGGGCTGGAACCAAGTCCAAGCATACACCATCCTAGAACGAGGAGAACGGAACGTCCCTACACGCTACCTGAAAGCCGCTAGGTGGAGGACGCACAGAGGGGAAACCGGATACTTCGTCGATTTCCCAAATCGACCGAGTCGCTACTACCCAGTTGAGTTTAGTTTTGAACATACCTGCTGGTGCATACTCGCAACAAACGACGCAGGGGTACGCACGGTAGTTCGCCCAACCACAAGCGAATATCGCTGCGACATCTTGGAAAGCGAAGTAGTTCCCTCGCGCGAGCCGGACCAATCGACGGCGCACCAACCGCCAGCACCACAGAAGAAGACGAGGACTCCGAGTCAGAACGAAACAGTGAGGAAGAGGACCACCTCTCGCAAGTGAACGCGGAAGAAGAAGAAGAGCTAGCCAACCTAGCAAGAGGGATAACATTGAACGACGAAGGAGCACAAGCTGAGCAGATCATCGTTCGCCCACCTAACGAGATGACAACTACCCAACTAGAACCGACATACACACTTCAACTGGACCCCATACAACGGCCACAGGACGGAGTTCCAGAAGACCTACTCCCGATCGATCCCAGCACCGGGCACCGCATGAACGCGGACGATGCAGCCCTGATGAGGGCCATAGGCCCAGACGAACCAGACCCACCTGGGGGAGGAGGAGGCGGCGGACGAAGCCACCCTCGCGGAGGAGGACCACCCGGAGGAGGAGAACCGCACGGAGGTGGAGGACCGCCCGGAGGAGGGGGATTCCATGGAGTAGCCCCCATAGGTAACCAACCCCGACCCTCAGACAGACTACAAGGCAATCCGCCCCAGATCTTCGACGGCAACCGCACTAAGGCCCTGCAATTCAGGGCACAGTGGAACCTCTACCAAGGGATCAACAGCACAAGCGACATCATGCGCAACTATTATCGACGCTCACTCCTCTTCCTCGGATACATCCAAGGAGAACAAGTCAACGAGTGGGTAATGTACATGACCGACTGGCTCATACGCCAGATCGACACCGGCTTCCCCGAACACACTCGACGCCTCTGGGAGGAAACCATTCGCGCCTTTACTAGGCGATTCGCCAACACTATGGAGAAGGAACAAGCGCAAATGGAACTGCGCAAAGGCGTCCATATGAAGGACGGAGACATCGACAGCTACGTAGCGACCTTTGAACGACTAGCCCGCCAGGCTGACTACCACCTTGACGCCCCCCAAACGTTGGACCTATTCACAGCTGGACTACCCAGAGCACTGTTCACCAAGGTCTACGAACAGTACGAACCTGCCACATTCGAGGCATGGAAGCAAGCGGCGATGAAGAAGCAACAGCAGTACATGCACCTACAGGCACGTCTTAATTCGCTCAAACCACCCGCTGTAAAGACTACCCCACGCCCCAGTCAATGGGGAACCCCTCAAAGTGGCTGGGCACCTAGAAACCTTCCATACCGCGACCCAAACACAATGGACACCTCCGCAGATCGAGCAAGAGCGAGAGGGGCACAAGCCGAAGACTCCCAGACAAGACTCGCGGGAGCAGAATTCGTACTTAACCAGCAAAGACCTCCGTACCCGCCGCGCGGCGGACCGAGGGCACGCGGCAGAGGAAGGGGCTTTCCCCGAGACGCAAGGGAAGTCATCTGCTATACCTGTAGTCTAAAAGGACACTTCAGTCGCGACTGCCCACAGCACCGCAACAACGCACAAGGAAGCAGTAATCGGAGGTCCGAAACTGACTACTACGCCCAAGAACCTAGAGTGGAGGCACGCGCCGCAACCACACCACAGCAACAAGCCAAGGATTGGCTGCAGGGGGTGGCCGGAGCACCGGACGAAGTAAAAGACCTAGTCCTTCAAGAACTGTGGGGAAGAGAGGATTTTCCAAACGCCTGAACCCGACGGCCTGGGTGAGGGCACTCCGTTGTAACTCTGTAATAATCACGCGCTACCGATCGTTGAGAATTCCAGTATCCGTCCGAACAAGTTACAACATGGCCGAAGTAAAAGCTTTAGTGGACAGCGGAGCTACAGACAGCTTCATTAAACCCACGTTCGCGAAACGAATGGGGATCGGGTTGAAAGAGCTGGACACCCCCAAAAAGATATGGAACATCGATAAATCCGAGAACAAAGCAGGACTAATCACCCACTGCGCAGATCTCGAAGTAGAGACCAAAGGAACCAGAAAAGTGATGCGCTTCCTTATCACCGACACGGGCGACGAAGACATCGTTCTCGGGTACCCCTGGTTAGCCGCCTACGAGCCCCAAATCAGCTGGCAACACGCCGTCATCAAGGAAGACGCATACCCGGTGGTCCTCCGGACTACGCACCCTACAAGATGGGAAGTCACCATCGCATTCTCCCCAACCGAACCCACCGAGTTCACAAACGACGAAAAGCAACAGGCAGTGTACGAACTCAACAAGGAATGGGAGGAGGTCAAGATACGCACCCTCGCCACCGACCTAGCCATACAAGCACAGCAACACACCACCGTCACTGCCATCCCTGAACAATACGCAGACTTCGCCGATGTATTTAGCGAGAAGGAGTCACACCGGTTTCCACCCAGACGACCATGGGACCACGCCATAGACTTCACCAAGAACGCCCCAACTGCAATAGAGTGCAAGATCTACCCCATGTCCCGCAAGGAAGATGAGGCGCTCCGGACATTCCTCGACGAACAACTACAGAAAGGCTACATCCGCCCGTTGAAATCCCCGTACGCATCATCCTTCTTCTTCGTCAAGAAGAAGGACGGAAAGCTGCGACCAGTGCAGGACTATCGAAAAATCAACTCTTTCACCGTGCGTAACCAATACCCACTACCGCTCATACAAGATCTCATCACGGACCTCGGAAACGCGGACATCTACACTAAACTGGACGTCCGCTGGGGATACAATAACGTCCGTATGAAGGAGGGCGACGAAGAAAAGGCTGCCTTCAAGACACGCTACGGCTTCTTCGAGCCACTGGTCATGCCCTTCGGCCTCACTAACGCACCCGCAACCTTCCAGGCAATGATGGACTTCGCCTGCGGACCCACTATCTTGAAACATGAAGCGTTGGGTACCACAATCCGAGTCTACATCGACGACGTCGCCATAGCTTCACGCAACGGCAGGACGGGCCACGTCGCAGCGGTACGTGACATACTGCAGGTCGCCAAGGACCTTGACTTGTACTTCAAACCAGAGAAATGCGTCTTCGGCGCGACCTCGATTGATTACCTGGGGGTAATCCTTGAAAAGGGGGTGACTCGCATGGATCCCATCAAGGTCGCCGGCATCCGCGACTGGCCCACGCCCACCACAGTCAAACAGGTCCGATCTTTCCTCGGCTTCTGCAACTTTACCGCCTCTTTATAAAGGGCTTCGCAACCCACGCACGCCCCTTAAACCGTCTAACACGAAAAGACACGGAGTGGCACTGGGGCCCTGACGAGGATACCGCATTCACAAAGCTCAAAGACCTGGTGACGAGCGAGCCAGTACTGACACACCCGGACACCCGGGAACAATTCGAACTGGAGGTAGACGCATCAGGATTCGCGGTGGGTGCCGTACTCTTACAACGCAAGGAGGACGGTAAACGACACCCCGTAGGATACTACTCAGCGACACTCAACGAGGCCGAGCGAAACTACGACATCTACGACCTCGAACTACTAGCCATCGTCAAAGCATTCCGCCACTGGCGCCCCCTACTAGCGGGCTCCCCCCACAAGATCAAGGTGTTCTCGGACCACCTCAATCTACAATACTGGAGATCCCCACAACGAATAAGTCGACGCATCGCAAGGGAAGTGCTGGAACTCTCCGAATATGACTTCGAGATCCACCACATCAAGGGCACCGCAAACGGAAGGGCAGATGCACTCTCACGGAGACCAGACTACGACCGCGGCGACGACGATAACAAAGACGTTGTGGTACTCCCCGACGCGCTCTTCGTACGAGCCACTCAAGTCGAGACCATAATGCCAACCACCGCAACCATCGAACCCGAAGAGATGGAACGACCGGACGCCACTTATCACCAAGACGAAGACCACCTCCGCCCCTGGATAGACGCACATCGACTAAAGAAGGTCGAAGGCACCTGGTACAAAGATGGAAGGCGAGTAGTCACAGGCGGACTCTACGACAAGAGAAGTATCATTTCCGCACACCATGTACCTCCGGTTTACGGCCACCCAGGCATCAACAAGACTTCGCAGTTGGTAGGACGTTTCTACTGGTGGCCAAACCTCCGCCAGGACGTACTGGACTACGTCAAGGGGTGCGCCGAATGTCAGAGACACAAGGCAAACAACCGACCCACCAAAGCACCACTCTCTCCAATATACCCAAACCCCGAGGCGCTCCCCTTTGAAACCATCGCACTCGACTTCATCACCAAACTGCCGCTCTTGCAAGGGTTCGACTCCATCCTCACCGTCACCGACCACGACTGCTCGAAAGCAGCCATCTTCATCCCGTGTAACGAAGAAATCACGGCGGAGGGAACCGCTGCCCTATACGCTAAGCACGTCTTCCTAAGATTCGGCTTACCCACCAAGGTGATCAGCGACAGGGACCCGCGCTTCGCATCCAAGTTCTCACGCGAACTATGCAACATCCTGGGCATCTCGCAAAACATCTCCACCGCCTACCACCCACGGACGGACGGACAATCCGAACGAACAAATCAATGGTTGGAACAGTACCTCCGGTTCTGGACCAACGAGCGGCAAGACAATTGGGCGGCGTACCTCCCTATCGCAGAATTCACGCACAACAACTGGCCTCACGAGACCACGCGGAAGTCCCCTTTCTACCTCTTAATGGGGTATAACCCGCGCGCTGATTGGATCGATAGGCCGTCACCCATTCCCCAAGTGGCGTTACGAATTGATCAATTCCGAGAAGCGAGGAACGAAGCCAAGACACTCCTTATCAAGGCGCAAAAGTCATGGGTCAAACACAAGGACACGCCCAGATACAAGGAAGGAGACCTCGTGTGGCTAGAAGGACGCCACCTACGTACCAACCAACCAACCGCAAAGCTTGCGCCCAAAAGACACGGCCCCTTTAGGGTAACACAGGTGATGTCCCCAGTCAATTATCGCCTCGAACTTCCCACGCAGTGGAGCATCCACCCGGTATTCCACACAGATCTTCTCACCAGATATCAGGAGACCGCCACACATGGGCCTAACTATCAACGCCCACCCCCAGATTTGGTAGACGGAGAAGAAGAATATGAGGTCGAGAAGATTCTAGACTCGCGACGATTCGGAAGAACTCGGAAACTTCAATATCTGGTAAAATGGAAGGGATATCCCGACTCGGAGAACCAGTGGGTCGACCGGAGTGAAGTATTCGCCGATCAAGCCGTCTGAGACTTCAAGGCGCTAAACCCACGGCGAGAAACACATATAAGAGGAGCGCAGAACGAGCTAAGTCCCACAGCAACCCCTGCTATACAATCCAATCCTGTCTTCATTCGCACCATGTCTTCTTGCTCGCTCCCCTCGCAGTCCACTATCGACACCGTGGCCAAGGCCCTCGTCACTACCTGCGGACCAGCCACCCGCGAGGACGCCATCACCGTCCTCCGAACCTTCCCCGACCCCACGATCGGAGGAACGGCCGACTCCCCCGAAGCGCAACCTATCACCTATCAAGCGGGGGTCGGCGAAGAAGAAGAACACGCCGTACTCGAGGGCCAGAACGGCAAGTAGCATCCTTCAATACCCTCACGGACACGGTCACTCTGGACCTGTCCAGATACCACACCGAGTTTGGGCCGATACGGCCGTGGAAGGAGATCGTGAAGGAGTGGAGGGACGAGCAACTTCGGAGGGCGCAGCTGCGGCTGCAACAGATGCACCACAGGAGGATGCTGACGAGGAATGGGGGATCGATGCTGAGGCAGACCGGGACTACCCAGCTACGCACCCTCACATTCTCTCGACCACCGACACTGACGACCCTCGCGAAACCCCCTACACCGTCAACACCGACGGCTCCCCCTTGTACAAGCGGGACCTCGGAGTGATGGGCGGGCCCACTCACCAGCCCCTCGCCGTCATCAACACACGCACTCCCGCCGGCTTCACGCGCAACGCCGGCGCGGACTATCTACCATTCCGCATTGTCTCCCCCGACGGGGTTGAGCGCGAGGCTCGCTACCACCAGGTCATTATGGGACCAGACCCGATGGTGGTGGGCATCATCGACGAGTCGGACAAGGTTTACGCTCGCCCCCTCTACGCGGCGCCTCGTTACAACTACGGAGGCAAGCCGATCTACCAGAACGAGGACATGGTCCTCTTCACCGAAGGCTTCGAGGATCGGGCGCGCGTGGACCGCTGCCTCGATTCGCTCCACGACGTGTCCCTGAGGGGCGAGGTCACCCGCTACCGCGCAGCGGACCGCGAGCTGCAGCGCCTTAACCAGCGGATCGACGACCTCATCGCCGCGGTGGGGGAGATACAGGGTAAGGTGTCCCGCGAGCAGGCGTCGGCTGGAGATGGCCAATGCGCTGGAGCGCATCGAGGACGAGGCCCAGACCATGGTGGATTACGAGTTGACGAAGAAGAAGACACGTCGTGGGCGCAGGGGCGCGGCGCAGGCTACGCGCACTAGGATACTGTACGAGGAGGAGGGCTTCGGAGCGTCGGGGCGTTGCACCTGAGAGAGGGGTGATGTCACGATCGGACTCATCGGTACGGACTGCGGACTCGTGGGGTTCTGACTACCCTAGTATTAGTCAGGGACAGTCGCATCAGTCAGCGGAGTAGTGGTTATCACATGTATCGGACTTGACTCATACCTAGGACAGTCGTAGTAGGGTTCGAGCTACTATGGCTACTGGGTACTTTATATTAGGGAGGAGCTTCAAAGCTCCTCGACAACTGTACTTAAACTGGCCTGTACGAAGACCGAGCTCCTTAGCTTGGTCTTCTTGAATCACCAGCCACCATTCTCTGGCTTCTCTTGATCGCGTCTCTCTCTCTCTCCTTAAGCCTCCTAGTGCGCCTGGCCTTTGTCTGGCAGGTCGCACGAGAACGTATACGCCTGGTGGAACTAGCCCCAGTGCTGTGGACGATCGCGTTCCTACTACGGACGTGTATCTACTTTCGCTAAGTCGTCACTCGCTAGCCTTGCCACTGTACCACCGCTCAAGTCGAGCACGTTAGGACGGGCCTAACGCAACAAGGATACCAGCGACCCCCGTTTCCACCGAGAGGAGGCCCGGGCCAAACCAGAGGAGGCGGGCAACACCGTGATATGAGGGAAGTCATCTGTTACAATTGTAACAACCCTGGCCACTTCTCACGGGATTGTACGCGACCCAGGAAACCAAGGCAGCCCTACCAACCGCACGCTAGTACCAGTCGAAGCGCGGACACCAACTACTACAGTCAGGAGCCAACCACCGCACGTCGCGCCGAGGCAACACCTGAGGAGCAAGCCAAGGGATGGATGGATACCATACGGGGGGCTAGTGACGAGGTCAAGGACCTCATATTCAAGGACCTATGGACCCAAGAGGGTTTTCAGGACGCCTAAACCCATCGGCCTGGGTAAGGGCGGTTAATTGTAACTCTGTAATCATGACTCGCTACCGTTCGCTAATCCGAATTCCAGTCTCGATTCGCACCAGTTACTCCATGGCCGACATAAAAGGGCTCGTTGACTCGGGCGCCACCGATAACTTCATAAGACCCGCGTTTGCAAAACGCATGGGCCTCGGGTTACAAACCCTCGAGCGACCCAAGAAAATATGGAACATAGATAATACCGAGAACAAAGCTGGGTCTATCACTCACTTCGTCGACCTCGACGTCCAAACCAACAACGTTAACAAAGTCATGAGATTTCTAGTTACGGACATAGGAAACGAAGACTTAGTCCTCGGATATCCTTGGCTCGCCACATACGAACCTACCATCAGCTGGGCCCACGCCACCATCCACGAAAACGCCCTACCCGTGGTACTTCGATCAATCAACCCGACCGAACCGCAAACGACCATTGCGAGCGCCATCACCCCAGACGAAGCAGAAGACATCATCCGAGAACTAGAGGAAGAATGCCGGATGCGTACCACAGCCACCGAACTAGCCATCGCGGCGAACCAAAACACAGTGGCAGCAATCCTTCCCGAACCGTATCAAAGATTCGCGAAAATCTTCAACGAAGAGGCATCCCATCGGTTCCCGCCCTCGCGACCCTGGGACCACGCGATCGAGTTCAAACCAGGAACCCCAGCCAGCATCGACTGCAAAGTCTACCCCATGTCACAAGACGAAGACGATCAACTGCGCAAATGGCTAGACGAGCAACTCAAGATGGGCTATATACGACCCTCCAAATCGCCATACGCATCATCATTCTTCTTCATCAAAAAGAAAGATGGCAAACTGCGACCGGTTCAGGATTACCGAAAGATCAACGCCTGCACGGTACGCAATCAATACCCACTACCGCTCATGTCGGAACTCATCAACGACCTGGGGAACGGGCGTATCTACACCAAACTCGACGTGCAATGGGGATACAATAACATACGAGTCAAGGAAGGCGACGAACCCAAAGCCGCATTCAAAACAAAATACGGACTCTTCGAACCCCTTGTCATGTATTTCGGACTCACCAACTCCCCAGCCACCTTCCAGAATATGATGAACGACATATTCGGCGACATCATCCCCTACTACGAAGCGCGTGGAACGATCATACGGGTTTACATGGACGACATTGGCATAGCTACAAGCGAAGAAGCAGGGCTACAAGCCCACATCGACACCGTCAGCGCAGTCTTACAAATCGCACTCGACCACGACCTCTACTTCAAGCTGGAAAAGTGCCAATTCCACCAACCGCGAATGGATTACCTGGGGGTAATCCTTGAAAAGGGGGTAACTCGCATGGACCCCGTCAAAATTGCAGGCATACGCGACTGGCCCACCCCCACAAAGGTACGCGACGTACGCTCCTTCCTAGGCTTCTGCAATTTTTACCAGCCTCTTCATTCGCGGTTTCGCCACACACGCACGAGCCCTCAACAAACTCACGCGTAAGGATGCCGAATGGACATGGGGCAAGGATGAAGAGACGGCCTTTCAAACCCTCAAACACCTCGTCACCAGTGAACCCGTACTCGCACACCCCACCCTAACAGACCAATTCGAGGTCGAGGTAGATGCATCAGGCTACGCGGTAGGCGCGGTACTCCTGCAAAAGAAGAAGGACGGAAAGCGACATCCCATTGGATACTACTCTGCCACCCTGAACGAAGCCGAACGAAACTACGACATCTACGACCTAGAACTTCTGGCCATCGTCAAGGCGCTACGACACTGGAGGCCATTCTTAGCAGGTTCACCGCACAAAATCAAGATCTTCTCCGACCACCTCAACCTCACGCACTGGAAATCCCCTCAAAAGATAAGTCGTCGCGTAGCCCGAGAAGTCCTCGAACTCATGGAATACGATTTCGAGATCCACCATATCAAGGGTACCAACAACGGGCGAGCTGACGCACTATCGAGAAGACCCGACTACGACCGAGGAGAAAAGGACAACGAAGGGGTCGTAGTACTACCAGAAGCTGTGTTCGTACGAAGCCTCACGACGCAAGCCCCGGAGAATCACGACCAAGACGAAGACATCCTACGCCCTTGGGTGGATCCACACAAACTCAAGAAGGTCAATGGAACTTGGTACCGCGGGGAGGCGAGAGTGATCACAGGAGGACAAGACGCGATCCGCACCATTATCGCTAATCACCACAACCCTCCGGTATACGGACACCCGGGGATCAAGCGAACATCCCGGATCATCGAACGCAACTACTGGTGGCCCCAAATGCTGAAGCACGTGACTGAGTACGTCCAAGGATGCGCGGAATGCCAACGTCACAAAGTCAACAACCGACCGACGAGGGCACCGTTGAACCCCATCACACCAATGGCAGACGCTAAACCGTTCGAAGTCATAGCACTCGACTTCATCACTAAACTACCCGTTTCCCAGGGATACGACTCCATCCTCACAGTGACAGACCATGACTGCACCAAGGCCTCCGTATTCATCCCATGCAACGAAGAAATTTCCGCCGAAGAGACCGCCGCCCTGTACGTCACCCATATCTTCAGGAGATTTGGATTACCGGCAAAAATCATCAGTGATCGAGACCCACGCTTCGCGTCCAAGTTCACCCGCGAGCTATGCCGAATCCTAGGCATCTATCAGAATATTTCCACAGCCTATCACCCCCGAACGGACGGACAATCGGAACGAACCAATCAATGGTTGGAACAGTATCTAAGGTTCTGGGCTAATGAGCGTCAAGATAACTGGGCGCGATTCCTACCTATGGCAGAATTCGCTCACAACAACTGGCCGCACGAGGCAACAAGGAAGTCCCCATTTTCACTTATGATGGGATACGACCCACGCGCTGATTGGATCGATAAGCCGTCTCCCATTCCTCAGGTACTCACGCGACTTCAACAGTTCCGAGAAGCCCGGAAAGAAGCCCAAGCACTCATCAAAAAGGCCCAGGCACTATGGGTCAAACACCGAGATACGCCCAAGTACCAAACAGGGGATCAAGTGTGGCTGGAAGGGCGTCACCTTCGAACCAATCAACCAACTGCCAAGCTAGCGGCACGACGGCATGGACCCTTCAAAATCACACGGGTACTGTCACCGGTCAATTATCAACTCGAACTTCCCATGCAGTGGAACATCCATCCTGTGTTTCACATTGACTTACTCACCCCTTATCGCGAGACACCCCTACACGGAGAAAACTTCCAGCGCCCGCCACTGGACCTAGTAGGAGGCGAAGAGGAATACGAAATCAAACGAATTCTGGACTCGCGGCACTTCGGCAGAAGCAAGAAACTCCAGTATCTCGTGAAATGGAAGGGCTACCCCGACTCGGAGAATCAGTGGGTCAACAAAGACGACGTATTTGCGGATGAAGCCATAGCGGAGTATGAGCGGAGTTCAGTAACCGCTAGGACATATATAAGCAAGGGCAACGACGCTAAGTTCCCCCCATCCCCTCACACTGGATTCCTCACTCAATCAACCATGTCCATTCCCACTCCCGCCTCTTCCACCGCTAGTGCTCCCCGCCTCCAAGGAGCCTTCACCCACCAAGAACTCACCGCCGCAGTCAACAACCTCGCCGCCGTCGAAGACGTCGACAACCCCAACACCCCCGCCACCTACTGGCTCCTCAACGATGACGGCCAGCGACTCAACTCCACACCGTACACGCAGGCCGAAGTCGATAGGCTTCGTGCGGCTCTCAGAGATAGTGAGTCTGCCTCACCTGGACCTCTCCCAGTACGAGTCGAGTATTGGGTCGAGACGGGCGAAGACGCCGGCCACCATGCGCTGGGAAGACTGGAAGAAGATGGCCGAGCGGTGGAGGCTCGAGCAGCTGGCGATGGCAGCGACAAGGAGAACACGCCTCCTGGAGAGGAGGCGGTTGTTCGACGCGATGATGCGCGCCAGATCCGGGAGCAACCCGAGCGGGAGTTGAAGGAGTGGTACCCCGCTGAGCACCCTTTCATCATAACCACTACCAATTCTGACGATCCGCGCGAAACCCCCTACACCCTCGACACGGTAGGTCGCCCCCTCTACCGGGGCGCCCTGCGCATGGACGTACCATCTTCCTCACACCACACCGCGGTGCTCAACCGCCGCCTCTCCGACTCCCGCTTCGCCCCGTACGGTTACGTTCACAACTGCGGGGAGAAGTTCGTTCACTTCCCCATCACCGACGCTCAAGGCGTCACCACTCAAGCCCCCTATATCCAAGTCATCATGACCGCCGACCCCATCGTCCTCGCCCTTGCCGCCGACAGCGACAAGACCTTCTCAAAGCCGCTGTACGCGGAACCCCAAGTTCGGGAGCGCGGTAAGCCCCAGTATGGCGAGCTTGAGATGCACACCCTCGCCGCCGGGCACACCAATCAACATCGTCTCGACACGGCGGTCAACGAGTTGAAGGACGTGGGGCTTAAAGCTGAGTTACACCGTTTCCGAGCCCTCAAACACGAGGCTGAGCGCATCGAACAGCGGCTTCATGCCCTCGCTCAAGCCCTCGGAGGCATCCAAGGCGACGTCGCGAAGTGCAAGTTCCGCTTGGAGATGGCGGATATCCACAACCGAGTGGACTCAGTCCAAGAGGGGTGGATTGGCGGGATAGGAGCTCCCTGGCGCCGTGGTCGTCGCAGCTGAAAAGGGGGTGATGTCACGATTCGCAAGTCTCGGACTCTTACTTACGGTGATGACCTCGTGTGTAAGCAGTAATGTGTCATGGACAGTAGTCTCAGTCAGCGTAGTAGTGGTACAATCACATGCCGATGTGGCATGAGTCATAACTAGGATAGCTGTAGTAGGGTTCGAGCTACTTTAGCTATTCGTCGTACGGTTTGGAGAGGAGCTTTAAAGCGTCCTCGTAGATGTATAAATAGTGGCTCGATAAGACCAAGATACGCCATCTTGGTCTTCTTCAATCACCACTCTCTTATCGTCTCTTTCACGCGTGCTTCGCTTGCCCCTTCGTGCAAGTCGACTTTACCGATTATCGGATTACCTAGTGGCGCGACTTGCCCTAGTGTACGAACGACGATCACGTGCCTTATACAGAGCGCTGTGTATCCTAAGGCCACAAGTCATGTGACTTCAAGAACGCATTTCGCTAAGTCGTGAACGCCCTTTCGCAGTCCAAGTCGGACTAACGCCAGTGGTGGCGTTACAGGTGGGGTGAGGGAAGAAGAGGAGGACTTGTGCGTCCCCTTTCTGCACTCGAGTGGTGGCGGCAGTCAATGCGGGGGAAGGGAAGGAGGCGACTTACCCTGTCTGCACGCGATTGGGGCGGCGCGTAGAGGATGGGGGTGTGGGCCGTCCTCTTTCGCAAATGGGGAGGGTGGAGATGGGAGGGCAACGGGGATGGAGGGAGGGGACACCTACACGGTGACACGGCGGGGCAGGAACGATCCACCCAATTGTGTAATGCCACGTACGCCGACGTGGCAGGCACATTTTGCTTCTGCCACAGGGTCTAGAGCAGCCCTTCTCCATTCCCCTCCTCCTTTCCTCTCCTTCCACCTTTCCTCGTCCCCCTCGAGACGCAAGGCCTCCCCTGCATTGATCGCCGCCGCCCACTTCGCACACAGATCAGCGGCACCCAATGCCTGCCGCTGCCTGGCCTCCTCCCTCCTCCCCCATCTGCACCCCATTCGCGCGGAAGGGGGGCGCATGAGGGCACGCCTCTCCACATTGCCCCCGCCCCTTCCCGTTCCCTCTTCGCGCCACCCCGTTCGCGTGAAAAAAAGGGGGTACACGACCCTCTGACCCCTCCCTCCTCCATTGCGTGCAGAAGGGGGGCGCACGAGGTGAGGGGCACGCCGCCCCTCTCCCCGTCGCCACCGGCCCCTCCCCTTCCCCCTTGACCGCGCCACCCGGTACGCCTCTGGCCATCGTTCCCAGCACCTCCCCTTCCCCCTCTTCGGCCGTGCTGCCGTGTACGCGCAGGACAGGGGCGCACAAGGGCACACGACCCCAGGCCCCACCCTTCCCATCGCATGGAAGGGGCACGCCGCCCTGGCACCTCCCTACTGCACCACCCTGTACGCGTGGGAGAGAGGCTCGCAAGGGCACACGACCCCCGACGCGACTCTTCCCATTCACGCAGAAGGGGCGCACACAAGGGGCACATCGCCCCCGGCACCTCCACTTTGACCGTGCAGCCCTGTACACGCAGGAAAGGGGCTTGGAAGGGCACACAACCCCCATCCCCACCCTTCCCTTCCCATTCGCACGGAAGGGGCGCGCACGAGGGGCATGACACCCCATCCCCTTGGCCGCACTGCTCCGTACGTGCGGACAGGGGGCAAGCGAGGGCAAGCCGCCCCATCCTGTGGCGCCCCATTCACGCGGGAAGGGGCGCACAAGGGGTCCCACCTCCCTACGTGTCGTGCATCAGGACTGGTGCCGTCTCCGTGCGCACACGTTCACCGCACCCGCACCCCATTTTTGCGCACCATAGTACAACTTAGACAAAAAAAGATGTAGATTAAATTAGATAATAAAAATATATTAAATGTTTTGTTAAGTTGTTTGAATACTTAAAAAAACATATGAAGCTGACCAAGACCATGTGTACAATTAAGGAAATACATTTTTATAAAAGGAGACTGTTTTACTTGCACTTACTAAGAGTAAAACAAACTGGCCTCGAATGTTGTTCGGGGATGCCTATTTTGTGATGACAGAGAAAACGTGACTTTCTTGGCACCTTCCTTTTTGGGGATGTGATTCCCTGCGGAAAAATGGCCACTACGAACCCCTACCCTGTGACCCAATGAATTCAATCTTGATGCACGGCAATCAGTGTGTGAACCTACACCCTCTTCTGCCACAAAAACGGCTGGCCCTTCTGACGGCCCAGGGACCTAGAAACACCGGTCTTTCAGCCCTTCCCCTAGTGCTGAGCCGTGGTACTCGTTCTTTAGAACGCGTGAAGACCTTGGTGAAGACTACGAGTTCACGAAAATTGTTATGGAGGCTGGGTTGAGCGATGACCTAATTGAGCGTCTCATTAAACTTACTAGGTGTCGACTTCGTCGACTGAGACCTTGCTTGTCTCGACTTGGCTTTGCATGGGAATTTACGGGGGAACGTAAAGAGGTGGTTGTTGACTCAGTGTGTTGAACTCGACCCTTCACCACGCTGCGCTGTTGCGACGAGATAGAAACGGCTGTCTATCTCTTTAATTTGCACAGTTTCTGCCTGTGGTTGAAGATGAAGTCACACTGGCTCGAGAAGGAAAGGGAGGAAAACAACTACAGTTCATTCAGTAGTAAGGGTGGGTCGTTAATTACAGGTGAATGCGTAGCTACAACAGAAAAGGGGTAAGATAGAAGAAAACATGGAGACGAGATGAGGAATTGACGAATAGAGGCCAGTGTCGTGCCAGTGGCTGACGACAGCACGCACACTAGCGCTCGAGCTTTGGATCTTCGGCTCCGGGCTGAGCTACACAACGTTTGAATACTGCAGTCTGTCAATCAGCCCGGTCGTCGGTGGACAAGATCAGGCTGGAGCACTAGAGGCGAACTGGGCGGCGGGCAAGGGTCAGGCTAGCCCACAGGTTGTTGGCTCCTCCACGGCGCTCTGGCTGCACCGTCCGGCATTCAGTGTGTCCTTTACGGTGAAGAACACGGGCGTGGCCGTGGGGATGAAAATCCCGCAGGTCTACCTACACTTCCCTGTGTAGGTGGGCAAGCCCCTGTCCGTCCTACGCGGGTTCGCGGACGTCAATATGCAGCCCGGCCAGGCGCTGAGTGTCACGATTACTCTCTCGCATCACGACCTGTCAATTTGGGACGTCGTCAGCCAGTCGTGAATACACTCGGGGATGTATTCGCTCTCAGTCGGTGCGAGCAGCCAGGATTTCAGGCTGAAGGGCAAGATTTCGCTCTAATCGTCCTCTGATCTCTTTGTGAGACTCAGAGGTGGATGTGGTTGGCCAGTAAATTGGTCTTTTACGGAATCATTAAAAGATAAACTGCACTTTTGCAATAAAGAGGGCTGCGTTGGAAGGCTGCGTCATCATAGCACCACATAGGTGCGCAAATGAAAGGAGCGCACGGAACTACGATAACAACGATTACAGGAAAAATAAAAATTACAGGAAAGGGGGAACGCTTCATCTTATCAGCGATCCAGAGGAAGAAAGGCGACTTGGATTACATAAAAGGGGGGACATTTGTCACTGTTTGCGATCTGCAGAAATATCGACCTGCCATATGACCTTGGCAAGCAAGGTGATCAGACGGTGTATCGAGGGCAAGGGCTCAGTTACATTCTTAAGTTACTCAGACGTTCTGAGGGCGTGGGAGCGTGCCAGTGCATCGTCTCAAGCCCAGGAACCGTATTGAGGTATCATTTTCAAAGGGCGCGTACATTTCATATACACCATTACACGCATACACTTGAGATCTCACATATTGTCCTAAATAATATACCCTGGTTCTGGCCTTGTCCGACCAATCCTGCGACGTACTCGGTGTTTTTGTTTTTGACGGCGTTAGGTACCAACGGCTGTCAAAATAGCTGGTGCTATGAGACAGCTGCGTCGCTTCATACCGTTGGTTTAGAATATGCCAGCACTGGCAATTGACCAGTGCCACAACAATAGTCCAGCGGAGTGATCCTGATGATAGGTAGTGTCCGAAGGAAGTGAGGGACAATATGAACAATCATCTTCTTCGTCAAAAAGACGACCTGAAGGTAAATTTAATGGATATAGCCCAACAAATGTCTCAGCCAGGATCACGAATTAGTGAAAGCTATTTTACAGGAACGGAGGTGAATAGGTCCGCAAGTCGCTCTTTGTCTCATGCCGTACCACGAGGGCAGTACGGAGCGCAACGCACGCCACCGATACAACGCGGGAGGAAGCGCGGATGGGCGTGTGCACGGGACGGGTCCGACGCGTGACTAAATTGATGACGTTATGTGATCCTGCGCTGCGCCTGTGTTCCGCTCTTCCATTTTCCACACTCACAGACACAATGTCGACACGTTTCCTCGTCCCCGCCCTTATTTCGGGGATGATTCTCACTGTCCGTACCGTTTCTCTAACCCTAGTCTGCTCGTGATTTATCTGCTTTCCCAGGGTGCTTGCAATTCCCTTTGGTCCAAGTATCAGGCACGAACAATCTCTCGTTCTCCTCGACAAGACAAGCGTAATCTTACCTCCTGTTCTGCTCAGGACATGCAATGTGTAGAGAACTGTGATGATCCCGACCCACGACGCCACGTACTATACGAGCAACCAGTATGGCAGACACTCCAGATGTTCCGTATGTCACCCTCTTTTCCTTATCCAAGGTCAGATATCTGAACCCAGCTTTCGCATCCTAGTTGGGGAAATGCTTTGTGCGCTTTCTTTTCTTTCCTTTCCGCCCCTGTCTCAGACCAAGTTGGGTTGTGTCAGGTTTTCTGCCAGGTGCTTTACGAGTACCTATCGAAGCGCTGGCGAAGCTGCGTCTATTCAGGCTGCCCGAAGAGGACTCCTGATAGCACTCTCGCAGAACTTTCCGAGTCCCAAAAGCTTCAGCCGAAGAAACTGACAGGACGGCGCATCCTTATTGCTCTGGCTCCCCGCCTTGTGCGACCTTACCGGAACAACGGTCCGTAATTTTCTCTCTCGCCTGGCACAGGTCGTTATGTGACTTGGGATTGCGCAGCTCATGAATGTCGGTTTATTGTACACCCCGGTATCGATTTACCAAATGACCCGTGGGGCGCTCGTGCTTTTCGTCGGGATCCTTTCAGTGCTGTTCCTGCACCGCAAGCTGCAGTCTATACCAGTACGCGCCTTGCTTGACTCTCCGTACTCTGTCTAATGTCCCCTGCGTCTGCACTAGGTGGCTCTCATTGGTGACGGTTATGGCAGGCGTTTCTTTAGTCGGCTTCAGTGGTTCTCTTGTCAAAGATACCCTCCGCTCGACTGCTCTGTCTTTCGTCAACATGTTAGATCCGACTGACATCCTACCGATTTGCCGGCGAACGGGACCGTCGAGGATACTGAGGCAGCCAAGGTCGTTATTGGTATTTGCAGGGATCCTTTCGATAGTTCGTTCCTTTGTTGATCCACTTTTACCGCCCAGGTGTCTTTTTCATTCTATTCGCACAAATCTTGTCAGTCGACATGAATTCATTCTCTGTCCGTGTACTTAACATGGCTTCTTAGCACTGCGACTCAATTCGTCGTTGAGGAGAAGATACTTGGGCAGTATAGTATCCCAGCCTCTTCTTGCCGTCGGCTACGAGGGCCTCTTTGGCACGATCTCCGTTCTCTTTCTTATGCCCCTCCTTCCACTCGTCAAGCTTCCACCAGTCGTCACCCGCGGCGGCCTGGTTCGACCTCGTCCGCGGCTGGCACCAGCTCGTCGACACCCCCAGTGTGCTCTACTCTGGTGTCGTCATCGCATGCTCTATCGCTCTGTTCAACTTCTTCGGTTTGAGCGTGACAAAGTACGTGAGCGCGACGGCACGCAGCTTGACGGATACGTGCAGGACCCTGGCGATTTGGATCGTCAGCTTGACATTGGGATGGGAGATTCTGATGTGGCCGATTTCACTCCTGCAGGTCGCCTGGCTTCGGCCTGTTGGTCTATGGCACGGTGCGTGGTTCGCTACCTATTCCCTCTCCGGTACTAATAAGCTTTCCTTCTGATTCAGTTCTTGTTCAACAACCTAGTACAACCACCGCGCTTCCTGCGTCCATCGGAGGGGGCCATTTTGGTTACCGATGCGGGGGTAGGAGACGAGGACGCGCCACTTCTGTCCGCTACGGACGCGTTGGACGAGACTGCACGTTTACCCGCTGATCTCGGCACTAGTGGATACGATGTCGTCCCCACGGAGACGCAGGGTGCCGGTCGTGGCCGGAGCGGGAACTGAACCCCCTGAGAAACCTGGGGTGAAGTGTGTCCGATACTCATGTTGTCCAGCCGGTCAAAACCCTCACGGCCAGACCTGACCCACAATCGATTAACGTCCATGCTTCCAACTATCCTCTATCTATTACGTCGCTCTTGTTTGATTTGAATGAGGGTCACCTCATGCTTAACGTATTGCAGGGATTTAGGACACGCGATAGAGTATCTGTCACTTGTGCTAGAGACCATTAATTATTGCTTTTCTGGCGCGCACTATCTCGGCCATGAGGGTTTAATAAGAATAAGAGATGTCTGATTGCCACCCGGCTGGCTATCAATATGCAATAGGTGACGATTTGTGCGAACGTCAAGTAAGGACCCCAGATCGGGTCGCCGCAAGCGTTCACTGTGGATAAGGAACGGGCTGTATCCGCGACTGCGAGCTCGACGACGCCGTGCACTCATATAGCGTGAACATGACGAGCGCGTGCAGTCCGACGGCATAGACGATGAACGCATTGCGCGCGCGGCGATTGCCCAGGACCGCACGTGTCAGCACGAGGACACCGCGCTCCAGCGGGTTCAGATTTGAATACGCACGCGCTGCTTCCTGCATGCGCAAAAAAAAGTCAGAACTGGAAGGAAGGAAGAAAGAGAGGGCTGCCGGAAACGTACGCGACCACGGAATGCCTCGAACGGGTTCATGGCCTCTTCGTAGCGCGCGCTGTATTTGCTCAGCTCGGTCGTGCTGGGCGCGCTTCGTGGAGGACGCAGGGAGGGGGTCGAGCGTCGAGTGCGCGTTGCCCTCGCGATAGCTCTGCATGTAGCGGACCTTCTCGTAGAGTTTCAGGTTGTCCGACTGGAGGCTCCGGATCTCGGCGCGCAGCTCGGAGATCACCTGGAACTGTTTGCGGAGCTCCTGCGTTCCGCACGTGGCGGGGAATATGACTGAGCGTGAGGAGAAACAAAAGACGGCAGGCGCCCTCACCTCTTCGAGTTCTGCGTTCCGTTGCCGGAACCGGTCACGTTGGCTGGTGACAATGGGGAGAATAGACGTATCCGCGGAAGGTGTGAAAGGTATAGGTTTCGCTTGTGCCGATAGATCGTTCTTAACCCCCCAAAAATCAGCCTCATTTTAGAGTTTCAGGAAGGGTGGAGCCAACTCACATTCGAGGGGGTTTTAGAAGCCAAGCCAAGTTCGAGCCCCAGTTCGGCTAGAACATCGTCCTCCGCGGGATCTGCTGGGATGGCGTCGCCGTTTCCATGCTGTTCGATCTTGAGCAAGTCAGTTTCAAGTCTCTCGTTGAGCCGCCGATGTTTTTCTAGTTCTTGTGTCGTGGACGCAAGGTCATCCTGAGCACGCTGGAGTGATGCTTCGAGCTCGGTGTGTAGGATCTAGGGGGTGGAGTCAGCATTAAATATCACAAGCACAAGTAGAGCGGGGACCAACCCGGAACTTGGTCAACTCCTCGAGAATGCGCTTGTTCTTGGTCGCTAGAAGAGCTTCGAGTGAGCTAGGCCGGATGGGCGTTCGCCTTGGACGCGTTGGGATTTGGAAGCTGCAGGCCCAGTTGATTATCGGAAGTAAATCCGTCCTCCTCGTCTAGGTCGCCCTCAAGACCAGCAAACTCGACGTACTGCAGGTACCATGAGCGCAAGTAACCAAACACGTATGTCGGCCCCATACCTTCATAATTTCGAGCTCTCTCTTTATCTCGTCGTAGTCGGCGTACCCTCTGAGTGATAGTCTTAACTGTTCTATCTCTCGTGCCTGACCGATAATTATCAGTTCTGGGTTCTAGCACCCTCACAAACACACGCTACATACCGCGTTCGAGGCCTCTCTTGCGTGTTCTTCTGCCGCTTTGCGGGCATTAGACTCAACCGTCGCAGTCACAGCTTTCTGAGAGCCAAAAGATTGCGACAAGCGATCAACTTCCGTTTCCAGGGAGGTCACCTGAAGCTCGAGGTTTTTGACACTGTAAGGACAAGTGAGACCATGTATAGCTGCTAAAAGGGATCCATTACCGATCAGACCTGTCGTTGCCAGTCTTGAGAGACTCAATCTCTGCACGCAGAAGTTCCTAAAGCGTGTGAATATAATCTAGTATGAGAGGAGGAAGAACAATCCCCGTACGTTACGACGTTCGACGGTGGCCGCCCTGGTATTTGCACGTTCCAGTTCTGCAACAACCATGTCCATCTCTGCGAGCTTCGCAACCACCTCCTGGTCTAGCTACAATCAGATGATGTGGCCTAAACTGAAAGGAGACTTTACCTAGTCGTTGGCTCTGGTCCTAGGAGTCTTGCCTTCTGTCGATTCATTAGGACACGCGTAGATCGCGAAGCTGATCCTTCAAGAGGGAAACCTGACGGTGCAAGGCCCTGTTCCCTAGCACGTAATTCAGCAAACAGACAACACGGAAAAATAGGACAACTGATGGTGCACCTTTCCTCGTAGTTGCGCATCTTCTCGTCGTATGTGGCGTTGAGCTCATTCTCCTTCTGTGCGACCCGCTCATGAATGGCGGTATCCATCTATGGCCCTCCAAAGTCAGGCCCCCGTTCTGCTAGAGGAGGACCAGACACACCTTCTCCTCCAACTGCTCCGCTCTGGTTTCGGCCTTTTTCTTCGCGGCCTTCTAGGCTCGCAAGTTCGGAGACACGCCTTTGCAGCTCGGCATTCTCGGCCTTGACGCGTTGCAGCTCAGTCTTCTAGATCCCGAGCCTCTGCGACTTTGAACCGTCTGGTCCTAGAAGACTCGTGAAGGAAAGCTCGCGTAGTGCGTAGGCATAACAGCAACGTACGACGGCAACCTCGAGGAGAGGATAAGGATCGGGGGCCTCTGCTAGTACCTTGTACAAACTAAGGAACGCGCTTCTCTGCAGACTTGGAGCGCTTCGTGAGGCTGTCTATCTCGGTTTGATATGCTGTGATAGAGTAGAGGATGAGCGGGGCACGAACGGGAACGACGGATTAGACGCACACTTCAACAAGCCCTTGAACTGCGTTGGCCTTCTCCTCATCGGGTATCTTTTTGAAGTCTGTCCTAAGATGGGGACACATTTTTCGGAGCACAAGAGGTCGACCGACACTTACCCTTGGTTTTGTCTGCCAACGCCTTTCTTCCGACGACACTTTCCTTCTGGTTCTCGACGAGCTCCAGGCCCTGCGAATCGAGAGTCTTCTGCAGCTCAGTGAGGTTGATGTCTAGCTTATGTCGGCTCGCGTGCAAATACAGAGAAGAAAACATACACACCCTTCCATGTCGCTAGAGCACCAGAGAAATTCTGTTCTAAAAGGGCCATAAAACAACCCGACTGTCGGTTGTAAGCAGAAGCGGAGTGCACCACAGACGCCGCCACCACCCGGCAACGTAACGGTCCGCTGGTGCATCACATGATCACATATATGAAACACGTGACTGCTATCTGTAAAAGTATTTTTTTTATGATCGTGTCGATCAGATCAGCGTGCCATCCAACTCATGTCTACTAAGCAAGTAGAACGACAACTAATTGTCTTTGATTTTGACTGGTGAGCATATACGTTAAATCAAAGTAGCTGGTTCTGACGCGCAAATGCAGGTCTCTAGCAGATCAGGATACTGACAGATGGGTCTTTGAAGTCCTGGCACCAGACATCCGTAGAAGTTTGAAGGACATCAAAGATGACTTTGAATGGACAGACCTGGTGTTAGCGCAACTCACGAGATGCGTTTCTTTCTCTTTTCTCATTGATCATCTTCGCAGAGGCCCGAGGCCTACGTGAGCTCCATGAACAAGGTGGCTACCAAGGAAGATATTGAGGGAGCACTCCGGGTCATGCCCTTTGCAAGTTCACCCGCGCGACGGTTTTCCCCACCTGCTATAACATGCTAACCCTCCACTAGCACCCCGCGATGACTCGCGGCTGTCAAGACGATCAAGGCTGCGGCCAACCCGCAGACCACGTTCCTCTGTCTCTCTAGCGCCAACAGCGTGTTTATCTCCACCATATTAGAAGTACGTGTCGTAATCGTCGTCGCTCCATCTCATTCATTGACGACGATCGCAAGTCGAAAGGACTCCAAGACCTCTTCACAGAGATAGTGACCAATCCTGCCGAGTGGGACCCTTCTGGCCTACTCAAGCTCAGGCGATACATCGATCCCGACGGACCCCAACACAACTGCCCGGTCGGTTGCGATGCTAATATTTGCAAAGGTGACCCAGTCGTCTACTTCGTGTTCTCGCACGTGGCGCTCAGGCACCCGCTCCCCAGGTAGTGAGCTCGACGCGTTCCTCAAACGCCGCGGCACGGATTATGACCGTATCATCTACGTCGGGGACGGCTCAAATGATTTCTGTCCTGTTCTGAGGCTGAGAAGGTACGGTTGGACACCGCGGTCGTAAGCTCGGGCTGTGACAAAGTTTTTTTTTTTTTTTTTTCAGTCAAGACATGGTGCTGTGTCGCAGACACCGAACATTGGAACGTCGTATCGCGCAGGAAGGCGAACGCTTAGGCCTCAAGTGCCAAGTCCGGTACTGGGCTGGAGCATGGGAAGTCGAAGAAATATTCAAGCAACTCCCCGAAACAGTGGCGGCGAGCTAGGATGCACGGGTGCATACTGTAGAGAAAGTGATAGAAAGTGATATTCTTTGACCTCCACGTAGCGCCCACTCAACGGTCATTCTCGTTGCATCGCCGAAACATATACATTTGCGTGGTACTACACCAATCATACGGCAATGCGGACGGTCGCCCGACATCCTTTCGGCAAAAGCTTGGCCTTTGGAGAAGTGTAAGATCGTGAATCGGATGGATCGTTGTACGGAGGTGCAACCTTTGGGTGCGTGTGAATTGGAAAACGGGGGTGAGGAGAGGGGAATGAAAAGCCGAAGTGAAAGAACAAAGGACAAGCAAAGGAAATTTGCACAGGAAGATAAAAGAGATGCTGCTGGACACTACGCAAACGTTATTACAACAAACGAGAGCGATGAAGAGACGGCCAGACTGGCAGATTTAGTGCGGGACATAACCGGGTAGGGCTCACCGCGGCCAGAAGTCTATCCCACTGCCTCTTCTGTCCTTCGTCGTATTCGTACCACCACTTCCAGGTGCACCGCCCCCGCCGGATGACGCTTCTCCCGAAAATGGATTACGCTGGGGCGCAGCATTCGTTTGCTGCGCAACAGTGGGGTCATAGAAAGATGGCTGGCCCGCAGGCTGAGGCGGTGCCGCTGCGCCTCGGGCGCCCGCGACCGAAGCGCCAGTGTATGGCTGGTAATGATCCGGCTGCAAGGGGACGAAGAGCCCACCCATGTCCGGCCGACGATCGAGTGTGTCGAACGGAGATGTCGGCGACTGTTGTTGCTGTTGCTGTGATGGTTGCGTATGCTGCTGTGACTGGGACTGGGAACCAGCTGGAGGCTGTTGGGGGTACGTCACTGTGAAACGACTACCAGCCGTTGTAGCGGCCCCTGTGTAAGCGGGAGGAGGATTTGGAATGGGGTTCGAAGACATGTAGCTTTGACCCTGTGCAGTCGCGCGGACATTCGACATAATAGCGTCCCTTCGCTCGTCGTCAACCACGATTGTAGCTGGTGGGTGATACTGGTGTGAGAGTCCTGAGCTCTGCGTCGGTTGGTACCGTGTTGTCGGCTGTTGCCAGCTTGCTATGCCAGAAACTCCGACCAGTTCCGCTTGTTGCTGAAGGTATTCCAGCTGCGGGTAGGGCTGCGCTGCGGCGGCTTTGCCCGACTGTCGCCGCTCCCATTCCTTGATAGCATCGTCTCGGTTGAGAACGGGAGTGAGCGCGTTGCGTCCACTGATTACATCCTGGGACATATGCTGAAGACGCGCGAGCGCGGGCGGAATCCTGTCCATGTGGTTAATTGTGTTTGCGCGTGTGCGGGAGTTGGGATAGTACGCGTTGGACGGCGGGTTCGGGTTCAAGTGGGATGAAACCCCAACGTTACTTCCGGACGAGTAAGACGTCTGCTGTGGCGCCCCGCTCCCGTTGTTTGATCCTGCGAGACAGTGCGTGAGTACAGATGAATTAGCCCTAAAATGAGCCGACCTGACTTTGTGTACTCGTCGCGTATTGCGGGTGTTGAGATGCTGGTGGTTGTGAATACGTGTTCCCTGAGTCGCCGGTGGCAACAGGATACGTAGAGGAAGATGGCTGGGATTGTAACTGCGTCGTGATGTACGGGTTGCGGAAAACATTGTTCGCTGCCTGGGTCGCCGCCTGCGCCTGGGCTGTAAAAGCCTGATGCTGGGCAAGGTGCTGGTTGTACGAAGCGGCATCTTGGAAGGCTCGTGTACCCTTAGGCTGGGACGGAACGAGCCCACCAAATGGACGTTTGGGATCTGTCGTGCTTGTGGGAGAAACAACAGAAGGGGAGACTTGTTGCTGTTGCGAAGGGTGACCCGCAGGCTGATATGGTGCATGAGGAGACCATCGGTTGAGATGAGAAGCTGCTACATACCACGAAAGGTTTAGTGAACTTCTCCCCAGTGATAAATGGGTGGAGTCTGGCTTGCTGAGGCGACCAGCGCTCTATGGGGTTCATATTCAACAAACCCTGGCAAAAGTCGATAAAAGAAGCCCGGTTATTCAGTTCTGATAATCAAGGTTAGTTAGTCTGAAAGAGTTCCGAGGGGACAAAGAATGCGGAAGACCTTTTTCCATTTCAGCACCCTGCCGCCCAGACTTAAACTGTGGCATCGGAGCCGTGTTCACGATTTCGGGTAACGTGGTGGCCTTGAAATACTGCTTCCCGGGCTGCTCATTCGTATTGTGCTCGCGAGAATACTGTTCAAGGCTCTTCAAGCGCCACTTCTTTCGGCCATACATGTCAGCATAAGAGTCGAAGAACTGGCCAGTCTGCTTTCCCATCTCCATCATGTATCCTGGTGGTTGCCTGCATATATGTCCGTCAAGAAGGCACCAGTGGAGCAATGGGGTGAGGGAGCCTACCCGAGCATCTCAACTATGCGGGTGATCTGGTTGTACTCACTTGTACCGGGGAAGAGAGGAAGGCCAAGAAAGAGTTCAACAGCAATGCAGCCAAGTGACCACATATCTATCGCTGCGGTGTAAGGAAGGCCCAACAACACTTCGGGCGAGCGGTAGAACCGCGACTGGATATACGTATAGACCGTTTGTCGTTCATGACACGCAGAACCAAAGTCGATGACCTTGATCTGGGGTGATTGTAACCTATAGCAGCTCCGGTAACACATCACTTCAAGTAGATAAGGCGACGTACGACTTTAGCAGGATGTTTTCGGGTTTCAGATCGCAGTGTATGAGTCTAGCCTCTTTCAAGACGGTCAGGGCGTCAAGGAGTTGGGCGGTGAAGACCTTAACAAGTTGCGTGCTGAGGCCCTGGAACTGATTCTGCTTGATCAGCTCGTACAAGTTCGACGACAGCAATTCGAAGACAAGGCATAAGTGATTGCGATGAATAAAGGAATCTCGTAGACGAAGGATGTGGTGTTCATCATGTGGGTCACACTGGTTGTTGAGCTGTGAAACTGGCATCAGAATGGGGGGAATTGACGCTTCGAAGAGAAACAAACCAATTCTAGTATGGTGACCTCCATCATACTCTGGTTGAAGTAAGCAGGCTTGTTTTTCACAACCTTCACCGCCACCACCTCGTGTGTTTTCATGTCTTGACACTTAACAACCTGCCCAAAGGTGCCTTGGCCAAGAACGTCAAGAATCAGGTATCTGGAACGCGTTCAGGGTGATACCAAGACCGGGCAGTATAACAACGGACTTGTGTCCTTCCTCAGTCCCCAACCAGTCGTTTACGTAGAGGATGTAGTCGTAGTCCTCATTATCGTACCCTTCGTTATGCGCCGGCTTGCTCGGCTTTGTGAGCACTCGCCTTGGGTTATGCGTCGACTCGTACTTGAACTGGGGATTGCATATGCGGTAGGTATCGGTAATGTACGTTGTCAACTGTCGCAAGGGCTACATCACAAGGAGAAACGGTGACCAAGATAGTGGCGATGTGGAATGGGCCAGAACGTACTGATAAAAAAGCGCCAGACGCGTCCATGCGTCGAGACGCAGGCCGGGTCCTGACTTGAGGACGCAGATCGCGTTGATCGCGCACACGTCTGAGGCCAGACGCACGTCGCTTCGTAGGGGGGTCCACCATCATGGCCTGATCCTGGGATTGAGGATAATACGGTCCGGTTGGTGCGGGACTATGTTGCGGGACAGGGAAACCAATTGGTGTACTCGGCGTAGAAATAGAGGCGCTCTGTTTGAGCGGCTGAGTCAGAAGCGCTGAAGGGGGAGATGAGGACTGCCCGTGTCCATGGCATATGACGGGGAGTAAATCGGCGGCGGAGGGACGGGCGGCGCGCTTGGTTGAGAATAGGGTGACGAGATGGGAGGGGTAGGCGACCTCTGCCTTTGTTTGAGAATGGGAACGCGCATGAAAACTTGGGGACTGATAATTGTAAGACGCGGAAGTGGGTGAATATTGTGACTGTTGGGCGTAGGGGTCGAGAAGAGATGAGTTGGCATTGGTCCTGAGTGGCGAACGAGCAACGCGGGCTGCGGTACTTGTGTCGTGCTGTGTGTGAGCACGCTTGGGGGGCTGGCCACCTGGATTATTAAAATACATGTCCTGGTAAGTGGCGTCGCTCGCAGCCGGCTGTGAGTTCGGATTTGAGTCACTCGTGTTAGCGCCGAAAGACGAGGTCTGGTAGGCGACACTGGAATTGTAGAAGGAGTTCGAATGCTGTCGCTGATGAACAGGAGGGTTGGTACTGTTGGTGCCGTAGGCACCCTCTAAGTCATCTGGCATGTGATGTCGACGGGTTCGGGTGGAGGCTGCAGCACTTGCGCCTAAAGAGGCACTACGGGAAAGTTGGTTCTGTGTAGGAGAAAGGTATGGAAGAGAGGTGCTCGAGAGAGGAGGGTCGTCCTCGAGGAGCTGGTTGATTCTTGGTTGTCTCGAGATAGATGAGGAAGGGGAGTGATGTCCAGAAGGCGGTGCCCTGTTCCTGGATGTGGAAGATGTCGTTTGGGCAGCAGGGGGAGGGGGGACAGGATAGAGATAGGAAGGATTCGCTGCTGTAGAAGATGGGAGAATGTCGCTGGGTAGGTGTGTAGATTGTGTTTGCCAGCGAGGGAGATCAAAGTCGTCGTTTGCACCGCTCATGTAGGCTAGTTCAGGTTCCGACATGTCCTAGGTGGGCGATTTGGGGACGGGAAAAAGTTTTAAAATGGATTTTAGCCTCGAAGGCAAAGGCAAAAAGAAAGGAAGGGCAGAGGGAGCAGGCTGATGTGGTCAGAGCTCGACGGCGGAAGAGGTAGACATGCTCGGTCTCGGAATCGATTCAACTCGGTAACCCTTACATCCTACTATTCTTCTCCTCAATATCTTTCAAGCTCCCAAACACCGCCTTTTCCGCCTCCAACAATACCCCAGAATCTTCTCGTACATCTACAGATAAAAATATCTGCTTCCCATATCGCCGCGCTGTCCACACTCGCCGTCAACAACCTGGCATCGCCCCAAAGTGACCGCTCACCCAGTCTGGTCGCTATAGAGAGTGCCACGTCCGAGTTCGAGGACCGCAACAACTGAGTTCCCGTGGCTGGAAGGGTCTGACGGCGAACATAATAAATATATCTGCTATATCGGAGCCATCCACCTTTTTATTCCGTGAGCACGCACTTTCCAAGGAGGCATAGCCACCACCCAATCTTTCCCGAGTTGTCCCTGCAAGGTCGCACGGCCGGCATTCTCCTCAGGCTCATCCGTTATCCCAACCCAGACCATGTATGAATCTGCCAAACATGTCACCTGCACTACCAGTGCAGGCGACGATGGCCTCGACGATGGAAAGTATTTTGTCTCGACGCTGATGACCGTCATGACCAATGAACGGCTGCTTAAAGGAGCGATGCAATGCCGATGGCGGCCCGTCTGCGGGTCCATTCCGCTCATCCGCTTCCCCGCGCTTGCGCTCCTAACCCCTCCCGTTCCTATTGCCGAGGAAGCCGCACAACATAACAATAATCCGAATAGCTCGCACGCCGTCCGTCAAAAGCCCAAGTCGCATAGGTGGTCAGTGCACAAACCCTAACAGAGGCTTCTGAACGTGCTCCAGCCACTTCACTGGAAGACCTACAGCACTACCGTCGTAAGTACACATGTCGTCCGCTTTGCCCCGCCCTCTGAACCATTTTATCATCGAGGAAGTTCCTTCAGATGAATCCGCAACTCCGACTGTCATTGGTGACTCATATTGACTGCCACCACATCTTGGAATCACCTTATTTGCGCTTTCTGGCCAATCTATATTGTCACCGTATGCTTCTCATTCTTCGAGGATGCCACCTAAGTCTTAGAAGCCGGCACACGACCTCACGGGAACATCTGGAAACCCTTTTTCCGGATCAAGCAGAAGCGGGGAATCCTAAGCCCAACCAACGTGTATAAGGCCACCGCTGCCGTGGTCCTCATTCACAACTTATGGGAAGTTTATGTACATACACGCCACATTATGCGTCCCCGGAAGAAAATCCAATTGGATCCCCCCTATTCAGGAAAGGATATTCCAGTAGCCTATGGTCAATAGAAGACGCGAAGACGCCTCGGCCAAAGCAAGTAAGGAAAGGCACGAGAGATCACCGATAGCGATAATGCATCGTCGTTCGCTTCCAGTTGGGTAGGTGATCATCCGTGTCGGAGATCCACCGTCATCTTTACTCACTACAACGAAGTTGTATTAGCATCGCCAGAAACCGCTCCAGCGCAGCTGTGGATATCTGTGGTTCAGGACACGGTGAGTAAACTCGTGGGCAAGACTTCTCGCGTACGTAAATTGGAGGATCAGTTTGGAAATCCCGAGGACGTCAGGCGAGACACATTTTACAGCTAAATAAGTGCGTATGCCAGATATACAGCGTAGAGTTGATCCGATGTTTGCGCGCGTATGACACCGATATCAGGCTGCGGGAAATGGAAGGGCCATTGGAGATTCATCGAGCTACTCGTTGATCGGAGGACGGCCATCCGCTGCCATCGGGTTATCTCGACTCCTTTGAGGGACTCGCATTTATCAGGAGCTAGCTGTCCCTCGTATCAGACCCCTGTGGGTCGTCCTAGGCTTTTGTCAAGTGCGTGTAATGTATAGATGCATGTTCAATCATAACGAATGTCTTCTATGTACTTTTAGCTCATGCCTCCTCGTCTTACTCGTTCGTATTCGGTGACAGTAATACGCTTGCGTTAGTGATTCATACCCAATACTTACAAGTTCAAGCTTCCTCATTCGCTCACTTTAAGCCCTCAGCAGCTCGTGTTCGCGCCACCGATCTATACCTGCCAAGCCAAACCATGCTGATCTTCCATATGACTGCCAAATCCACTCTTGCGTCAAAATCACTCTGGTGCAGTCCCTAAACGCACGATCAATCAAATAGGATTCGGCCAGCGTCCCTGCGTACAGCCGACGGGATCCCGTGGCTGCGGTACTGTACCAAGGCAGTGCAGGACGCGTGCGAAGAAGTTACCAATGCTCTTACCCCCTGATGCACTCAGTCAATACTTATTGCTACCGATACGAAGTCCTGCCCGCATTAAGTGGGTCAACCTCGAATCCATATCCACGCCGCATGCGCCTTCGGGAGCACAAGCAAGTCGCCTGTTTTACAACGCCGATGCACGCGGCCCCTTGTCGGAGCCCCTGCTCACATGGCAGGCGAGATCAGCTGTGCTGCGCCACCTCAAAGGGTCCTTCCTACGTCGCTCCGCAGCACAACCAGTGACTCGTTCCACGAATAAATGCGCTCTACTAGCTGTCCTGATTCTCACTCACGGGAAAGTAGAGGAGGGGATCACTCCCAGATTTGCCAACCCGTTATCTCGCCAGCCATAACTTTGTGACGACGGCCGCTCACGTCTAAGCATTCCGCGCAGCCGCGGACCGACCGACCGCAATATGTTATGTTATACCCCAGCCCTTGAGCGCTCTGACCGCTGCGCTGGTACGGGGCGCGTTCCACACATGGCTATGGCGAGCGGACGATCTTTGCCATATACCCTTTTCATTTTTCGACGACATTCAAGGAGGCCTACTAGTCTACGCTTGCGGTCGTTCGACCATACCTACTCAGTGGCAGCCCTGTATGACAGCTGCATATGCCATTCCAACAGGTACTTTTTGGCGGCGCTCTATGCCTGTCAAAATATGACAATTCTCGACGCCGCGCAGACCCCACTCTCCCCTCAAGCTCCTCTCCATCCCCCACCCTCTCCCCGGACGGACGACGACATCCGCTAGCCTCCCCCCCCCCGAGACGGCGATTGCCCTGGCTGTACGTACACACAGAGGGGCAAGGAACGCCACCCGGCGCTCGGCGCTCCTCGCCTCTCCATTTTGCGTTTTATGGATATACGACATTTTCGCGGGGGGCGTCTACCGGCACAATGAGCTCTTTGTTCGACCCTAACAAGATGGTCCAAGTCATTTTAGCTTTCCGTTATCGTTTTACTTCTTTTTTTTTTTCCGCCCACTTCGAGGGTGACAGAGAGGAGACGAAGGACGAGCTGCTCGGTCGGTCGGTCGGGCGACCGACCAAGTGCGCGAAACGGTTCGTTGCCGTGTAATAAACGGCCTTCTCATTAACTCTTTTTGTCCTTCTCCGTGCTTGCCTACAACCATACCTAGACCGTCGTCGTAAGTCTCGTATTCAATACTACATTCCAGACCCTCATTTCTCCCCCCCCCCCCCACGAATCGCGTGTTTTACTCGTGTCCGGGTGATAGCGGTATTAAATGAAGCACGCACAGCACAGCACATAAACTATAGCCGCGTTGCCACCCTGGCGAGCTCGGGCTAATAACCCCCAACCACTAATAACAGAGCAACGGTTGATTATCATCATCGCCGTTATTATTGGCGTTTAATCGAAAGTGTGAAAGATGCCTCGCTCCAGTCGCTCCTTTGTCCACACAGTCACGCGGCGTTGCGGCATCGCAAACAAACTCACAAATCCAATGTCAATTTTTTTCTTTCCTTTCAAAGCTCTTCATTCTCTCCATTCTACAGTGTACCTCTCCTCTCCATCTTTTTTTTTTTCATTTTTCATTTCATTGTCCGGCTAACGTTCATGTGATTTGTGATTGGGTCTTGGGGTCGTCCTGCACATGCTACTCCTCCCCTGTCCTCCCCTTTGTACGACATCAGCCAGGATAAGGACGCGCTGCGCGCCCTGTCTTATTATGCCCGTGCCAATGGAAGTCAGACCATTTGCACGCCATCTCGCTCAGGCAGATCTCGCTTCCCCTCATTGCCGGTGATATTCTTTTCTTGAGGGGTCGAGGGAAGCAGGCGCGCGCTTAGTGCTATGATATATGATCATCACGCCGCCACCCACCTGGGTGCACTGAGGCCATACGGTCACTGGCAGGTCGTGAGAGCAAAGTCTATTTGCCTGCCTCGTTGGGTAATGCTTTCCGGTGACCCTCTCCGATAGCGGGTTGTTATAAATGCCATAGTCGGACGTAAATGTCGCGCGCCACCCCGTTCTCAGTGTGTGAGGAAAGATTGCATTGGAATTGGCTGCCCTGATTGACACTGTCAGATGACGAAATCGAGCGCGACACCCCAAGCGCCCCAGCGATACAACCCTCGGTTGCTTTCTTGCTGAATCTTGATGAGATTTCCTCGAGAATCAAAGTCCCAAACTGGTTCACAATTTTTTTTTGCCGTACAACTGTCCCGAATAATGACAGTACACATATGGAGTAACAATCAGTGAATGTGGGGCGGCGCAAGTGGATGGAGACACAAGGACAAAGCATGAGTTTCGCACAATGGATGATTTGTGTATAATGAAATGAAAGACAAATGGGGGGTTGGTTATAGGTGGAAAAGCACCGAGGCAATAGCGACTCGAGGAATAATAATGGGACGCAAGATCAAGCAGCGACAAGGGCACTCAGCAGAACAGCCTGTGCCACCAATTCTTCAACTTGGTCCACCAGTTCCCTTCCCAACCTTCTGCGCGCACTCGTGTGCTTATCCACATCTTACCAGTACCGATTTCTATCTCTCCCGCCCCAACCGGAGACTCTTCACCGGCCTCGAGGTCGGGCGGGAGATGGGAGTGGGAGGAATCGCTAGGAAACCGTGGGGTGGCACGGCGGGTGACGAAAGCGGGGAAGACCTTCAAGAGCTGTAATATTTCCGGGTTGGGGAGATCAGGAGAGACCCAAATCCTCATCAAATCCTCATCAATCTCCGGAGATCCATGCGTCGCAGCCGGTCGTGGGTTAAAAATGTCGTCGATTTCCTGGGGTGGTGTGATTGGGCCCGGAGGATCCTCTATGGTGTCCGTAAGAGAAGTAGAGAGGGGGACAGCGCTTGTCCGGGGAGAAGACGAGTAGGAATGTGACAGAGTCGGGGTATCGAGAAACGGGTCGCTTGGCGCCCGAGGCCTCTTCGCGAGAGTGGCGTCCGGCGCGGAAGTATTCCAGCGCAAGGGGGTAACGGGTCTCGACTGAAGAGGCTGTGATTGAGACCTAGCATGTGCTTGGAGCGATGAAACGTGGATAGGAGAACCAAGAGCCGATGTTGAAGTGCGCTGAGAGGGATTCTCCTCGAATCCCAAAACCTAATCAGCCAGGTGGAAAATCAGAAACTGCTCGAGAACAAGGAATGATAAGCGAGCTGACTCCTTTGAGAACAGTAACGGCTTCAAGCATAAAATCTTTACCACTATGGGGACCAAAAAGAGTGAGCGACTTGGGCTCGCTGATCACGCCAAACGAGCCGGCTTACCCGGCTTCCTTGAAGACAGCATCATCGATTTCCCATTGTATGCGGCGCCCCCCGGCGCCGCCGAGGTGTTCAGGAACGACCTGCAGCCTCATGAGAGCCCACAAGCCTTCAAAGAAAGGCTTTGTTCCCGGCATGCCAACGGTGCACCAACTTCGAACAAAGCGCTCGAAGGCTTCGTGTCGCACCTTCTGCGCGGCGCTTCCCGCCGGATCAGCTCGCGATAAGGGTGTAAGTGACCCGCCCGGCAGCGTGGCGGAAAGATGGGCCTTGAATTCGGCCGTCCGACGCGCGTTGATACTGGCATGATAAGCGGAACGAATAGATGCCTGTAACCTAGAGAAGGGGGCATGCTGAGCCGGTGGCAACGTGGCCAGCGTTTGCGTCATTTGTCGCCCCGCTTCCTCATCCTGTTTGAAGTACCTATGGACGGGAGAATGCATAATGAGGACCAAAAAAGCTATTTTACCCAAGACAAAAAAACCTCGCAGGGAACTCACCACTGCCTGCATCGGTCGGCGAATATTTCCAGATCGGTCTGGACTCTAGAAGGTGTGGAAGAACGGGTTCTCTGGATAGGATGCGGGCTCGTCCTTCGACTTCCTGGTTGTATCCTGGAGCGCGCAGCGTAACTTGGCGACGTGGGAGAAGGTAACCTCGCTCTTGGATGGAGGGGGAGAGAGAGGGGTGGCAGAGGGAAGGTCGTAAAGGAGTGTTTCAGATTCTGAGGCAGCGGCGGGCCCCGTATGGATGGAGGTACGCTTTGCAGACTTGGGAAGGCGTAGAGGCGGTGGCGGCGGACGGCGGGTGGTTTCCAACAGGTAGCCCGAGGCAGACATGGAAAGAATGTATTACTCAGCCTTGGGGGGACTCTCAACAATGTGCATGCATAGATGAGCCCGACGGAATGGAAGGCTGTGCAAAATAGATCGAGCCGAATACGCAGTATCAGAGCTCAATGATCGGGGGAACGGGGAGAAGGGCTATTCCCCAGGTGAGAGCCGGGGAGGGGAGGCAGAGGAGGAAATGAAAGAGGTGCGCGTTGTGGGGTGTTTAGTGGGCAGATGTAACCGAAGCGGTCGAAAACGAACTCATCACGGTCACCTTCGGGGTCCATCCTTCGCGTCTAATTATGTCTCTGGCGCCGCATCGTTCCGTTTTATTCGGAAATCACTTTTTACTCGCTCTGCAAACCTCCCAACACTCCCAACACTCAACACTGGTCTACTCCCAGGGCCAACAGACCACGTGATAAATAAATGACACGGCACGCTCATACATACCAGGTGGAGTACCACGGGTCGAAAGGCTTTACGAAACCGAACTACAGTGCGGAGGAATAGTACGTTCAAATTAATCTCCACCGGGATCTCGCAGATGCTGATACAGGTACGAGGCCGCCTTCCGTAGCTGCGTGCTATGCGGCACGCTCAAACCAGAACAGAATCCGAACAACGACAACGAGAAAGTTGAGGCTGTTGCGAAGAAGAGGGTTGCAATGGATAGAGATGCGAGGAATGTGTTACCATCTAGCCAGTCATCACCGTACTAGAAATTGAGAACGACTGGTACGGATCTACCGGGAAGGTTCTGCTAGAGTAAAATGAGGCAGGTTCTATGCATCTGCCCACGGAGACTTGCGCTATGCATTCATACATGTGACAAAATGCTGCAAGAAACCTTGTCTCACTTGAGCGGTCAGCGAGAGCAGCTAGAATGGGTTCGGGCTGCGTGGACTCGCTTCGCCAGCTCAACCTATGCAAAGAACGAATATGAGCCAATTAGGACGTAAAAAATAACCTTGTATGATGGGGAGTGAAGTCGTGGCGCGGGACTCACCGGTCATCGATCATCGGTCTTGGAACGATGTCCTTTACTGTAAGAGGTGCGTACGGCACAGGTGATGAGATCTGTCGGGCCGAAAATTAGCACCGCTGTCCGACGAAAGTCTTGATCGTTCTTTGACACAACTTACTCTCAACTTGCCTTGAAGGTGTCAACGCAACTTCAAAGTCCCTGTGGGCGAGTTAGTAGGAGCTCGGTGGACATCACCAATCGGTAAGAATCTCGCGGTGTGATTCATCTAGCTTAGGTCGACAGATATTACAGACGAATTATGGCAGATGTCACACTCATACAGTCTGCCAACTGCCGATATAATACAGTAAGCAAACCCGCGAATTGACGCCGATCCGGGAACCTACTGAAGTGGTTTTTGCAATGCGCACTTTTTGTGGGTAATTCGCGGCCATATTTCGCCTCCGCCGCCCAATTCCAAAGTGGCGCAGATATTGTTGGTCAAGGAACCTGCCAAGATGAGGCTTACCTCTCGGAATCGAGTGTACGGCATGTAAGTTACGAACTGACGTTCTGACTATCACAGGTCGAACCTAGACCAGCGTTCTACTCGAGTTCGAGCCGCATCGAGGCTAGGTGCACGTAAGGGTTAACAGGCTCCCCGGAAAGGCCGACAGCTTAATACACTGGGTAGCGGGAAGATTTATGTCGAACAGGTTATTCCGAACCGAACTCGATCGTCCCTAGGGTGACTCTGATTAGAAGGAAAACGGTGAAGGCGCCCCACCCAGTCCGCGTGTCCGCAAACTAAAGCGGGTTTTGCCAGACGTCGGAAGATTTCCTCCTACCGCGGGCGGTCTGTGGTCTTGTGGGGGCTGTCACAACAAGACCTTCGGAAGCTAGGAGTGTTGAAACCTTTTCCGGGGCCTGATAAAAGCGTCCGTGGAGACACGACAACTCCGTGACTCTACCCCAACATAGTGGTCGCTTGAAACCTCATTTTGCTTACAGAATGATATTGACGGCTGGATACTGTTTTTCCGAAGACCAGGAGTTTAGAAAAGCGCCAAATTTGTTAGTAAAAAGAGTGCTTCCGCGGAGACATACAATTTTTTTTGATAAGCGTGTTACTTCTGATGTCGCAGAGGTGTGTTGCGCGTCAATCAACCCAGCCGACGAGCGCTGCAAGATACAAGTCCCCTCGACCCCCAAAAAGTTTGTGAGAGTCGAAGACCTGTGACCCTGCGTGCAACGGCAAGCCGTCCTCGTCACTGGATCGCACCAGTAGGAGTATTTGGAGAATAAGCGCCGTTGATGTCGTGAGACACACGTAACCTGAGCGCGGCTACTGGGTGCCCTGGTGGGTGCTTCAGAGGCCGTAAGCAAAAAAAACCGAGCTCGCTACTATTTCAAGACAGCAGCTTCAGATAATCCAGAAATGACAGTATGGACTATTTCAGGGCCAGAATGCAACCAATTCCGAGACGTCGGATCTAGGACAGATCAGTGAATTGTAAGGGTGGCGTTTATTCGCGGCCGTTCTGTCGTTCAGCGTTTGAAGGAGGGTACGACCAGACCGATATTAGTTTCGTCGCACGACGGTGGTCATCGTAAGTTTCAGGTGACGACTGAGCACATCGGGCTACGAGCACAGCCAAAATCAGCGGAAACCGTCATGGCGTCGGACAACTATGATCAAAGGCTTGAGCTGATCAATGATGGCGACTCTTACGGCGGATCAAATTATACCACGAAGAGTAGATGTCCCACTGGCCCGTCTCATGAGTTGCAGGTCAATTGTGAATTGTATTGCATCGTATCCCGGGGGAGGAGGGGAAGTCTATCTGGACTGGGCAACGAACGGGTGGTGAAGGGACCGCATGGACAACATCAGGTGTTACCCACAATGGAAAATAAGATCCGGGAAAGTGGTTGATGAAAGACACCGAAAAATCCAGGTGAGTGCAGCCGGGACTTGGCACACCAGAGATTTATGAATCCAAAAGAAGAGTGACTCGGGATCCGAATGTCACAAGAGTTGGCCATGAGTATAAGAGGCAAAAGGAAAGGAAGCACACTATACAGGCACGTTGATTGGAGCGAAGTGTGCTGACGGACCGGTTGCGATTTACCTGTATTCGGGCGGAGGAAAAAAAGGCGCTGGGGATCAGGTTTGACGATTTCTGGATAAGGATGTGCATGGAGGTTCACTGCGGGCGCAAAGAGGGCCGCTCAAGGGTGATAATGAGAGGAGATGGATGGTGACCATCAGTTAAACGGAGATTATTTGAGATCGACCTTGGAAAGAGTGGGCGAAACAGATCTGGATGGGCAAAAGATGACAACCATGTGGTTGTGATACCAAGTAGGAGGGGGATGCCGTTATTGGCAGAAATGGAATTCCGGTGCGGAAGATGCCGCAAAGAGGAATTGCTTAATAAAGAATTGTAGTTCAGTCGAGTAGCGCTGAGAGGAGCGAACCCATGGGCAGTCGTTATACAGTAAGTGGTGTGCCTTGGTTTGCCGTACGTACGGATCGTTCCAGGGGGTTGGCGGTTACGTCAGGGTCACCCTTTGCTGAGACTGGAGAGCAGAAGAGAGCGAGTATATGCGGAGATTGGTCCAACGACGAGAGAGGAGTGGAGATGGAGAGAGACGAATAAGGTTCACCATCACCATCGCCGTCGCACAGGCACGGGCTCAGGTTCGCTCAGGCTGAGGCTTAAGCCCAAGGACGAGGAACCAGACACTCTGGCTCAAACCTGCTACTGGTCCTTTCAACTTCGGGCGGTATCATCCGGCGGCCTGTTCCCCTCTCCCCACAAAGCAGAATTCATTAAAAAGACAGCCGACTTGTGCCCTGTTCTGAGATGTCCTTCTAGGTCTTCTTCCCCTCCCCCCTCCCTTCCCCTCACTATTCCCTCCTTCCGCTCTACTCCCTTTCCTTGTACATGGCACGCGCTGCGACTTGGCGTCTCCCGTCCGATTCCAGATCTGACTTTACCATGAACTCGCCTGATCCTCCTCCATCCTCCCGTCCTGACTCTCGTTGGGAACTCGGCGAGATCCTCAAATCCAGTAGCGTATCCAGAGACCGTCTCATGTCCGTAGATCCTGTTCCCTCCTCCTTGTCTCCTCACAACACCTCCCCTGCTACCTTCCTCCCCCATCACTTTGACCAACCCATCGACTCCCACCCTCCTCATTCTGCCGGCCACCTCCCTGTCCACACCTTTGATCACGACAAAATGGATGTCGCTGACCATTCTCCCTACGATCTCTTCCCCCACCCCCCTCAACCCTCCTTCCCTCACCAACGCCTTCGCTCGAATACCTCTCCCGCTGCTCCTTCCTATGGCCACAACTCAGACTCAATCTACTCGGGCATATTTCCCCACGATTCCGTCCACTCCTTTCATTCTCAGAATACTGGTCCCTACGACATGATGGGCAGCATATCCTCCTCTCTAAGTAGCGGCAAAGGTACCCCCCTCACTCCCAGCGATCCCATCGGCAGCCTTCCCTTCTCAACCGGTCATCCAAACGGTATCAAGCAGGACTTTACGGACTTGATTCAGGACAGACGTCTCTCAGTGAGCTCGAACGGCTTCCAGTCCGACTTGCCCGACGAGTACCCACTTGCCGTCAACTCACATCCTAACTTTGGATCCAACTCCCTCCCTCCCTTCCCGGATCGCTTGACTCGATACCCTCAGGAAACCTACTTCTGCCAGTCCCAGATGCAGGGTCACCCTCACGATCAGCTTCGTGGCGTACCCCCTCAGGCAACTCATTCTCGCTACGAGGGTGCTCCGCCTTATGATGAAATTCCCAACTACCTCATCCCAAATCCTTCAAATGACCTAAGTTTGCGCATTCCTAGCGTTGGGGATACCATGATGGGGATGCGTATGGGTCAAATGGGTGCTGCAACCGACCTTCAAACGTTCATCAGGTAAGAATTGGCCGGGTCTAGTTTTTTTTCGAGATTTGATGACGCCGCGACTTGAACAGACCATATATCGATCAATATGTTCGAACACCGAATCGCTTAGCTTTTGGTGAACGTACCGTCATCGTCATGTCAAGCAAGGTGGCCCAGAAGTCTTACGGCACAGAGAAGCGGTAAGTCTTCACAACCGCCCGTGAACCCTCCTTGATTCACCATTTGTAATCCAGGTTCCTTTGTCCCCCTCCCACCGCGATTCTGATTGGCAATTCGTGGTGGTCGGACGTTGTCCGTCGCGGTGAAGAACCTAAACTGTCACCCCCACGTGTCATTGTATCCATCTCTGGCGAGGCCGCTGGCCAGGAAGGCAACATCGAATGGTCAGCAGCTATGGGGAAACCTTTCGACGTTTCCGACCCGCCCACTGGCACAACATATATAGGGCGTTGTGTTGGGAAACAGCTCTTCATCTCCGATGTGGACGAAAAGAAGAAAAAGGTGGAAGCTCTCGTTAAGGTCATCGCTTCTATTGGGGAGGACGAGCCCGAGCGGGTCATCGGAACTTTCCCCAGTAGACCAATCAAAGTCATTAGCAAGCCTAGCAAGAAGCGGCAGAGTGCGAAGAACCTTGAGCGTACGTGTTTCGCCACTCCTCGTGACTAGTTCCATAACGGCATCAACGTCATAGTCTGCATCAATCATGGGTCCACAATTTCCCTCTTTCATCGACTTAGATCTCAAACTGTATCCACCAAATATCTCTGTGTCTCTGGTTCCGGTTCCTCATTTAAGGGATCAGATGGCGCTCCGTTGATGGGTATTGACCAGCGTAATCGTGCATCGACGCCCTCATTCATAGCCAAAACATCTAGTTGGGGTGAGTTCCCTTCATGTGTCCCCGTGGCTTTATCAGGCACCAGTTTAACCTCGTTTATGATAGACCCGTTCGTCATGTACATCGTGGATGCCGAGAAGCCAGCGGGGGGTATGGACGTGCCACCCCCACCTCCGCCACACCCAGACTACCCTTCGCCACCACCAAACGCAATTCCATTCATGAACAACGGAACGCCGATCCCGATCTACTACAACCAGACGGTCGTCTTACAATGTTTGACATCCGGCGTCGTGTCTCCGGTGCTGATCATCCGTAAGGTCGATCACCAGACCACCGTCGTGGGGGGTGGAGCCCAAGAAGGCTCCAAGGGTGTTGGCGAGCAGTTTTGTGCCCCTGGCGAGGTCTGCGGTGATCCTGTCAGTCAATTGCACAAGGTGGCGTTTGAGGTATTTGAGCTTGGAAAAGGCGCGCCTGAGCCCGGGACCCTTGGCTCGACTGGTGCATTCCTCTCTTGCATGGGCGAAAAGGTCAACACTTATCGTCCGGTGGACGGGCGTCAGTGGCAAAATGGGGTCGACGGCCCCCGCAGTCCCGATTCTCCAGCTGTGCCTAGTTCGCCCATCATCTCGACCCCTGCGTCGAATGGTTCCGGCAACGATTACTTCGCCTCGGGTCCGTCACCAGCGGTCCGCAGCGAGCCTACGTCCCCCGTTCCGAACCCCATAGAGTTCCCCTCAAATGATGGGGGACGTGTCAAGAAAGGAAAGCGTGGCTCGTCGAGTGCAGGTGGTTTGTCCAAGGGCAGTGCTTCGTCCAAGACGCGACGACGCCCGGCCTCTGCTGGTTCCTCTGGCAGCCGGCAAACTGGTAGTGATTCCGGCGCTTCCTCGGGTGCTCTATGGCAAGTAGACATCGGCGAGACGAGCGTATGGACCATTGTCGGAACAGGTCGGTCTATCTCCACACTGGTTCGACAAATTACGCTGACGGTATTTCATCTGAACGTAGATCAAGTCCGGTATAACTTTTATGTACCACCAGTCCTTTTCGACAACCAGAACGCTCCACAGACCGGTTCGTTCCCAACACCGTCGAAAACCGTGACGCCTTTTCCTGGTGTGGTGAAGTATTTACCGCCCGACCGTGCATCGGAAGCGCCTAAGGGCCATGGGACGCGTCACATGCTTGCAAAACCGACCCCGCAATCTTCCAAGATGTTGACCCTTTACGGCGAGAACTTCTCAAAAGCCGAACCGGTGTCGGTCTTCTTTGGATCAGAACCGTCGCCATTTGTCGAGGTGCGATGTTCGGAAGTACTTGGATGCCTTCCCCCAGAGAACCAACCCACAAAACGACGACCTATTATCCTAGTAAGGGGAGATGGCGTTGTCTTCCCTTCATCTGTCATGTATCCCTAGTGTCTCAGTGCTCCTATTCGTTTGTGATTCTCACTATTTGCTGTCTTGCCTATGCTTTCACCCTGGGCTCGTGTTGCATTATATTATCGAGGGAAAGGCTACCCAAGGTCGTTGATCCTACCTTGTCTCTTCTCCTCGTCATGTTCCACTCATTTAAACCCCCGTGGTCCAGTCGTGTTAGGGGCGATGTTGCTGTCATTTCTTCATTCGCTGTTTAGTTCTGTATTATCACGTCGCTCGCATTGAATTAGATTGTCAAGTCAACTTTACTTATTGGATGTGGTGTAACTAGTCTCACGACGACTCGTCCCGGTAGCTCCGATATAAAAAAAATCACTGCAACTGCTGCTGCAGACACACCATGTCGCCCGCTGTTATCGCACCTCCCTATCTCTGGGATTGGTACATCGACTATCTTTGGAACTACGACCACGACTCCTGGGTCGCTACTATCGCTTATGGCTTCCGTGTCTGGGCCATCCTTTCCATTTTGCCGACTGTAATACTTTGCCTACTCGTGAGTACCATAGTCCACGGGCGCCTTGGCACGCACAGCCCTCCCCCTCTCACTACAGCTCACGTACCATTTCTCTAAATAGGATGTCACGTCCTATGTGATCGCACGCACGCTCGGCGACCCGACCGCATCGACCACTCACAGGTCCTCTTTCGCACACGCAGATCCATACAAGTCCGATCCCAATATCGCCGACACCGCCCCAGTCACACCGCCCTCGCCGTCCCAAGGAGCGCCCACCTCCGCCGTGGGTGCCATCGCCGATAAGCCCACCGCCACAGCTACGTACTTCGTAGGCGGAGAGGCCGACGACGACGGCGCGGCGCGACTCGCCGGCGTCGGCGTCTTCACGCCCGTCGCGAGTATGCCCGGGTCGCCGATGCTCAGCCGTCGGAGGAGTTTCCCGAGGGAGGAGGAGGGCGATCGCATCGTGCCGTCGTCGCCCGAGCACGGGCACGAGCGCACCGCCTCGGGGAGCAGCGGGGCGTATGGGGGCGGGGAGAGCACGAGCGGGGAGTCGTCGTTCACCCTGCTGGAACGCGCGGAGAGCTTCGAAGAACCGGCTGCGGCGCATATCCGCAGACGCGTCCCTGGCCCGGCGGGCGCTGCTGATGACTGACCCCGACGAAATATACGCCGCACTGTATCACACAGAAGTTCGTACGTGTACGTGTACACACATATTGGGCCTCCACATTGGCGCGCGTTTACGATCAAATGGGGGGGGCTTTACTGTAAAGGGACCTTTTGCCTGTTTCATTGACCCCGAGGTCATTTGTCGTTTTTTTTTATGGCACAACTTTTTATGGCACAAATACAGCTTCATAATAAAAACACCGACCAATACCCCAATGTCGCTCGCACCCTCTCCCCCCCTGATCGCCGCTGTCACGAACAGCCACGTCTAGGCTACCACCCGAATCTCAATTGATCACGGGTGAAGCTTGGAGGACGCCAATTCAAATATTCTTTGAAAAGCCGGCGACGCCTTTTCGCCCTCGATTTCTCATACCGCTCAAGCACCGCATCTGGAAGGCAGATGATGTGTTGACCTTTGTAATGCTTGAACAATTGCAGGGTCGTACACCTGACGGCACGGCGATCAGAACGACCTGGAGAGCGTTTGAATAAACGGAGTAAGGGGACTCACGTATTCATTACATCGGCGTGGGTGATAGCGGTTGCCTGGGCAATCTCATCGACGCTGATCTCCTCACCGGCAGCGAGCACTGTCTCGACAATCTTGTCCCTCCAATAAGATCGGTAGCCGAGTAAGCCAAGATCGCTAAGGGGCTTCTCCGGGCTGCCCAGCTTGCCCTCACGCTGGCTGAGCAAATAGGAAAAGTCGATGACAAGTCGCCCGAATCCGGATCGTTGGTGCTGAGGTAGGGTCAGGATACACGCCACATTGTAGTTTTCGGCGGACTCCTTTTCCTTTGAGAAATACCCGACCAAGTGACAGCCCGCAGTGTCCCGCTGACACTGGAGGGAACAAAAATGAGGTCGGCGTAACTGGTGAAGAAAGGGTGCGTAATTGAATAGAACGTACCATCACGTAGTACATGAACGGTGTTACGTCGTAGTATAAGGTTTTGCTGTCAAAAAGGTAATCATGAAAACCAAACATGAGAGACATATAGGGGAGAACGTACTGGTCAAGGAAGCACTTGCTCAGCAAACTCAGATTCCTGCAATATGTTAACTGTTTCCTCCCGTCTATTTCAAAGAATGAGATGTCTTCGTGCCGGTAGATTTCGTTCCCAGGAGGAGATAAAAGGGTGCAACGTTTTCGATGTCGGGTCAACATGAAATGGCTAGGGAAGTAGGCGAGGCAAAACTCGCAGATGTAGAGCACCGGAAGATGCGCATATTCCTGAGGATACGGACTGAAATACCAGGCGTCGACTTCGTGCCGGCCGATAGACAGTCTGTTAAGATTCTTCACCCGTGCGATCTCTGAGACAGACTGTGTCATGGAGCCGCTGGTTCGTAGCTTCTCGATCTCTGCTTCCTTAGAGAAGGCGGAGAGTGGTGGTGGTGGGTTGATGGGAGAATTCGGGGTTGGGTCGAGCTCGCCTTCTGCATCAGCTTCGCCGTCGCCGTCGGCGTCTGGGTCGGCTTCGGCGTCCACATCAGGATCGGCGTCACCGTCTGCGTCTGCGTCTGCATCTGCGTCCGCGTCCGCGTCTGGGTCGGCCTCTCCGTCGGCGTCAGCGTCGGCATCGGGATCTGCCATTTCGATGTCACCGTCGGGTTCCCCAATAGCGTCCTCGTCTTCCTCTTCTTCTTCTTGGGCTTTGCCATATGGTCCCTTGCGTTTGAGAGAGCCGCTAGGAGTGGGAGACGGTGATGCGGCAGGAGATGGTGACGCACTGACGCCTCTTGGTGTTCCCCACCCCTTGCCAATTCCAACAGCGTTATTCAGGGTTGCGCGGCGAAGTAAGGCATGCTCCTCGCTGGACCGGGGCATCTTGCCCTGGCGTTTATTGCCGGGCGGGGCACTCCCGTGCTTCTTGGCCACTTTTTCCTTGTCCTTTTTGTCCTTCTTCTGACGGGGCCACTCGAGGTCACGATAAAGGACGAGACGAGAACCAGCGATCCATTCATCGAGACGTTTGTTGAACTGGTCCCAGTGGACAAAGAACTCGAACTTATCGAGTTCAGGATTGGGGGGAAACGGGTCAGGAGCAGGTGTGCCGCTAGTTGAGGCAGATGCAGAAGACTGCTGGCGACGAAGATACGGGTTGTTTACTTTGTCTCGGATTGAGAGTATCTCCGCAAGTCGTTCTTCTGGTTCTGCCGCATCCGTGTTCCAGCGTTTGGCATAAATCTTGCAGCCAACAGAGATATCCTGACAGTTGCATTGGTGTTTGTGTCATGATCAAGTCTCGTATGACTAAGCACGACGTAGCTCACCCGGATGGTGTAAGTTCCTCCCGCGGAGACAGGGGCGGGATCCTGGGATCCTTCCTCTTTCGCGTGCGTTGAAGGAGACATAAAGTATTTTCTACGTTGCTCTCCTGGATGTTAAAATGAAAATGTGGCGAGCTGAAGTGGAAATTAGAAAGCTGTGACTCGGTCTTGAGTAAACGTGGGTGACTTTGTTACGCGTTATGTCACGACCCACAACTGGGTGTGCCAAAGGTTGGCACCAACCTGAGTGAGACTCGGACTTGGATCGTGCCAGTGGCAGTGGCGTACCACCCCCACATCTAAACGGCCACTGGCTTCGTGCCGGTTCAGTGACTTAGTATGCCAGTTCTTGTATTTAGAAAACATCGCTTCTGCTGTAGTTCTTCGATGCTATGAGCGTTCCCGAGATAAATGAGAGCCATCCGGCACACGGTCACGGGGACGTCAAGGCTTGTCTCGTGCCAGGGCAAAATTCCACCGCAGTCGTGAACAAAGGGTTTTTGTCGGTCCCAATTCCTTAAAGGCTCGTCACTCTTTGAGCCGTTCCTATCTATCGCTTTGGTGCTCACAGTGGTGCTTCAGGCTTCACAGCTTCACACCCCTAGGTTCCGTCGAACCACACGCAGGACACACTCTCAACTCCTGTCATATCGGCTGGTCTACCCAGAACAACAATGGCCGGCACGCTCGGGTCTTCTTCTCACATGATGGAGGGGGTGATTGATATTTCGCCCTCACCAGAGTTAGAGCCCCAGACCGTCTATCGTCCCCTACATCGCAAGCGCCCCCTATCCGATGGCGACGACAGTGCAATTGAGCTCACTGATTCTACGGACAGTCAGAGTAGCGCGCCGTATAAAAGGGCAAAGAGACGGGTTCGTTCTCGCTCGGGACAAAATGGTTCATCGAGTAGAGCGTCCCAAACTTTGAGGTGCAGGGCATTTCCGCAGCTTTTTGTCGACTGGGTTATTCTGACGGCATTGCAGGCCCGCAGTAACAGAGCGCACTCAGAGACTCAGAGCTCAGACCCCTACCTCACCTCCGGTACCAATATTACCAATCGTTTTCCCTGCTGTCCAGGGGCCACACGCACATCCTACATCTTTCGGAGAGGGATCCATGCAAATCATGCCTCCGGCGAACCCTGACCACTTTCAGCTGCCATACAACGAGTGGACTTTCCCTCCCGAACTCCTTCCGCTGGTCCGTGAACCATCACCTCCAGTTGCCACCCCTGTTTCAGAGGTTGAGCAAGAGTCGCACGAGGTTCTTGTCGAGCGTGTGCGCGAGGTAGTCCCTGACGTTCTACCTGCCCACGTCTTCAATCTCCTCGATCAACACAAGGCTGCCTTTTCCGGCAATCTCCTCGACGTGGTCATTCACGCTCTCCTTGAAGATTCATCTTACCCCAAGGATCTTAAAGGGAAAGGGAAAGCAAGAGCGGCCAAAGAGGATTCCTCGGACATTCTGAAGGATAATAGTACGAGTATAAATTACGCAAATTTAGATGCTAATAGGGGCCGAGGGCCAGTATATCGGGGGTTATCCTTGGTGCGTCGGCACCTCCTCGCCATGCTGTTCGCTGACTTGTGGGACAGAGCTATCTTCGTAGTAATTTTCCGACCGTCGATCACACCGACCTCACTAGAGCCCTCTCCTCGCATAAGGGTTGTTATGCACCTACGTACCTCTATCTCTTGCGTCATGGCGTAGATCTAGCCTCGGCCGTTCCATGCTCCCCGCAAGGGGCGAAGATAAAACGCAAGCTTAACAGCAAAGCCTTCCTTACGGAGCAGGAATTCATGAAGGAGCATACATGGCTCGTCAAGTACATGGAATGTCACGATGGCACGACGGACCCCAATTCCCCCAGTGGATGGAGGCGGAGAGGACGGAATTGAGTGTGGTTGTTGCTTCTCGAACTATCCTTTTGTAAGCTTCCCTGGAGGCTTTCCTACTTCCCACTGATATTGATTTTACTCCCAGAGTGAGATGGCTCAATGCACAGATACTCACCTCTTCTGCAAGAGTTGCGTAACATCCTATGTATCCACACAACTGGGGGAGCAGAACTCGGATCTGCGCTGCATGGACTTATCCGGTTGCAAGATGACCTTCCCAGATTCAGAGCTTCGCCGTATTCTCACCGAAAAGCTCTTTGGATTATACGAAGACATCCGCCAGCGTCGTGACATCGAACAAGCAGGCATCGAAGGTCTGGAAGAGTGTCCATTTTGCGACTTCAGAGTCGTCATGGACGTGGACTTTGATCAGGATAAGCTTTTGAGGTGTCAGAATGAAGAGTGCGAGAAGGTGAGCTGTCGGAAGTGCAAGAAAGAGGTGAGTATCATGCAACACGGTCTCGCTCTTCGTTTAGGAAGCGCTGACTCTTGGCGGTTAGAACCACCTCCCGAAGTCCTGCGAAGGTATGTGATGAGCCGCACTTTTCATTGCAAAGCGTTCTCACTAGGAACAATTTTAGAAGCGGAGGAAGATACGAAGCTAGACGGGAAGCACGCCGTCGAAGAAGCTATGAGTATGTCCTCGTTCTATCTGTCTGATGTGTCACCCATTCGATATAATAGCTCGGGCTCTGATGCGCAACTGCCCCAAGTGCCAGAAGGGTATGCAAAAATTTTGAGTCTTGGTCATACTGATGCTTACACACTCTCGTAAAGCATTTGTCAAAGAATACGGGGTAGGTACTTCGAGTCATGGGGAAACGCTTCGCATTGACTTGAAGTATCCACTAGTGTAACAAGATCACCTGCACGTTCTGCCATACAATCTCATGCTACATTTGTCGTTCGATCATCAGGGGCTATGAGCACTTTGATGAAGTGAGGCTGTTCTACCTGTCTTTTCAAAGGACATACTGACGAAGGCGACCATAGCGACGTGGTGGAGGTGGACTTCGGCAATCCAGTGGTTCGAAGAAATGCCCCTTATGGGACGTCGCTGACGGCAGACAGGCCAAGGAGGTATGACAATCCCGCACTCTATCTGGTCGAACATCCCTGTGACCCTCGATGGCCAATTGAGGTCGCTGCCGCCGCAGAGAAGGCCTTGAAGGAATACAAAGAACTGCACCCAGACGTTCGGGACGAAGACATTCGGGTGGAACTGCCTCCGCCTGAAAGGCGCGCTCAGGCTCTCCCCGGCAGACCCCTTCAAGTTCCCCCACCGCCTGCCTATGTTCAGGTTCATCACGCGAATCACGCCCACATCCCAATTGCCCATCCCGTCATGGCGGCGCTCCCCTTCCCACATGGTATGCCAGTATTTGACTTTGAACGCCTCTTTGCGCAAGGTCCCCCAGGCTTTGGTGAGTTGGGCCCGCGCCCGGCCCCCGAGAACGAAGCCCAGGTGATGTTCCCGATGCCACCGGGCGGGGCGTTCAACCCCTTGGCCCCTCCTTTCCCTATGCGTGCCCTCCCTCCTCCCCCGCTTCAACAGGCACTACCTCCATTGCATATGGCTCTAGGTCATGCACTGAGGATGGCAGGTCGAGGTAGACACAGGCGTTAAATTTCGGACGCGCACTTACAACAACAAGTTCCCATGCAAGTTCAAGATCATTATCCTATATACGTTTCCCGCCATCGCCATTCGCAGCCTCATTGGTGACGGACGATGAGCAGGGTGTGAGGCCACATAACATAACCGCAAGGGTGATAACTCGTCTGACCTCCATAACTCATTACCATGTTTCTCCTTACAGCATTGATGTATATACCAATAGCTCGCCTATATACGAGCTAATACTGTACTAGCGAACAGCTTAATCAGCTGCATTATCTTTCTGAATATCATTCGGTGAATAAGACTTGCTATCCACACGGACCACCCACACCAATCATGGTGTTTATGAGTTCGCCCCTGGCCGAAATGACTCGGAATAAGGACAATCTTACAGTATGTGATTCATACCTTTTCTTCTGTACACTCTGAAGAACTGTAAATCACTTGCACCCGGAGTCTCCGCTGACGCCAAAGTGAGCCAAGAGACTGGCCCACATCAGCAGTGACACGTACATGTCACGTGCGTTCACTCGGCATTAGCCGGAACACGTCCTTTATTTGGGGGGAAACGGAGAACAGAACGTTCACACAACATGATTTTTGCCAAAGCCTCACTCGTTTTCGTCGTCGTAACTCTCGTGGCCTTTTTCTGCGCCCAACCCGTAGAGGCCGCCCGTGGTCCGAAGATCACGAGCAAAGTCTACTTTGACATCCAGCACGGTGATAAACCCTTGGGTCGCAGTGCGTTTGTCTACTACTGGTACCTCTCAACCTCGTTCGTTGACCCGCTTTTGCCTTTACAGTCGTATTGGGCCTCTTCGGTGGCGTACGTGGTGTATTACCAGCTGATGCTAGCTCCCCTTAACTAAATGACGTTCTGCAGACCGTCCCCAAGACCGCGGAGAACTTCCGTGCTCTGGCCACGGGAATCAAGAAGGACGGGACCGAGCTTGGTTACGGCTACAAAGGCTCCAAGTTCCATCGTGTCATCAAAAACTTCATGTGAGTAGGTCGGCCCGAGCCTTCACAATTTCTGACAGCCAGGCAAACGACAGGATTCAGGGTGGTGACTTCAGTGAGTTCTTAGTTCGGCCTGGTTTGCTGCGACAATGGAAGCTGACCTCGGGTACTCAGCACGCGGTGACGGCACAGGGGGCAAGGTTGGCTTTACATATTCGCTCGTACTATGCTTTTGCCTACTTTTTCTTTTTTTCTAGTCCATCTATGGTGAACGCTTCCCCGATGAGAACTTGTGCGTACTGTCTTGAGCTGCGTCTTCACCCTTTCTGATATCTTTGGCCGTGTTACAGCAAGCTCAAGCATACCATTCCTGGTCTTCTCTCCATGGCAAACGCCGGCAAGGATACCAATGGTATGAATCCAGTCCTCTCTTTAGTCATACCTGCTGAAGACATTTGTCTACAGGTTCACAGTTTGTAAGTCAATGAAAAGTGCTTAGGCTCTCCACAAAATCTAAATCCCACTATAGTTCATTACCACGGCTGTGACCAGCTGGCTCGATGGAAAACATGTACGTTATGTGTTCATACCCAATACTCTGTCCCGGGTTCTCATTCTCTTTAGGTCGTTTTCGGAAAGGTGCTCGAGGGAATGGATATTGTCAACAAGATCGGTTAGTCCGTGTTTATCCGCATTTCTTGAAGTGTCTCAAAGGGCTGTAGAGGACGTCTCAAAAGGCGGGAACGATCGTCCTGTGGAGGACGTCACCATTGCTGATAGCGGCGAAGTATGTGCCGCATTGCTCGGTTGTCTCACCACTAATATCTCCGCTCCTAGCTCCCCCTCGACACAGATGCAGATGGCAATCAGGTACCCCTCCACGCTGAGCTCTAGCCAGCTGCTTATATGTGTAAAATCCACTTGCGAATAAAATATCTATCCCCTAGGACGTTGATGACAATGAAGATGTTGCTCACAATACATCCCCCGTCCCCGCCGAGAAAGCTTCTTCTGAGACAGTCACCGCGGCAGCCCAGGGGTCGATACTTGAAGAGCCCAAGATTCTCACTGGGAGTTACATCGTCATTGGTTTGATCCTGTTCGCCGTCGCTATGACGATGTTTGTCTTACTTGGTGGCCTTCGCTGGTTGCGCCGACAAACCGCGTTGCGTCGCCACCAATATCGCAAACTCGACGCGGATCTTGAGAAGTAAGATGGTTGCTAACACGTGTAGATGCATGGCTGGCCAGCGTCACCCCTTTGGCAGGTGTTGAATCGTATATATTAATTATAAATTCAGAGGGGCGATACAGCACCATCATGTGGACGGGGATAGACTACCATCGTGAGAAATGCATCAGTGGGATCAGTGGTGTTGCGATCCATGTCAAAACGACCGGAGGATGCAGGTAAGACCTTGCTGCACCGCTGCTCGCAGTGTCGGGACTAAGAGGATTAAGGGATCAACATGCACAAGCATCAAAGCGTAGACGTACGGTACACCGTTCTGATCAGAGAACGAAGGACATGTGTCGTTGGCACTACCCTGTGGTCGAGTAAGGAAAATCAGAGAAGAATATACGCAAGTTACGCGATGCGTTACCGTCGGATCAGCAGGACAACAAGCGCCGTCCTCCAAGCTCGGAACGCTTCCAAGGGCCGCGGGATATTTGGACCCTGACCAATTGGAAGCACATGAAACGCTCTGGTAGCTGATATTCCACACGCCAAAGTCCTGCAAAAGCGCCCCACCTCAGCTACATGGAGGTGCGACAAGCATGGGACATACAGTATAGCCTGCATTGCGTTTAGAGGAGCTTCTAAACCCACTTTTAAGAATTCACTCACCATAGAGCGATACATTGGAGGGGAAAAAATTGTCGGATATCGACGACGACGGAAACGCAAGATCAAAGTTGAGATAGTTTCCAGCACTGTAGTTTCGCCGTAAGCGCAGGCGCAATCGCGACACAGTATCACTAACGCATTTGGACCGCTGGTAGTCGCATTACACCAGCCAGTCTTGCTGAGAGGACATAGATCTGTGATTTTGACGACGAGACTCTTTGTCACGGTCGGGTAGAAAGGAGGATTGGAAAGGAAAGTGTTAAGGAGTGTGAGCTTGAAACAACGCCCACATGAGGGGCCATATGCGGTGCTGCTACCAAATGCCATCTGGTTCAAAGCAGCGGTCGGAAAGTGAGTGCTTTGGCCTGTGCAGCCACACGAGGCGATGTAATCTTGAGGGAGTGAATAGTGCGTCATTGTAGCTGTTCCCGTGTCTGGGTATTGTATCCATGGTGTGGTGTTGGCGCATACAAAGGGAGCGAATATAAAGAGAATGTAAGAGAGAGTGAGAGTAAAAAGACAAGACATGAATGAGATGATAAGATTAGATATTGCAATAAATTTATTAAAGAAAAAAAGTGCATTTAATCGGAAGAACGAGTTAAAACCCATGATGAGGGTTCTCTATCCAGCCTCAAACACCCTCGACGCTCTCTCTGATGACCTGATTGCACTTAAAATTGCGCGGCATATATCGTGCTCGCTGTGCGCTCAATGTTCAGGACTTCATCCTGGCTCCGACATCCAACTCGTTCGAGACAGTCATCCTTCAGAGAACTCTCTGACAGACCTTGTCCAGTATGGCTCCGACGAAGAAGATAACGATGTTACTTATCTCAGTCGATGTGGGTGTGGCCACGGCCCACAGCAGCACGGTGCAAATGAAGCGGAACTTGACAAGGAAGAGTACACGCGCAGAGCTAATCTGGCTCTCCGCATTGATCAACACCTCGAGGTGCGTTCGTCATTCTAGATTGCCTTGAACCCCGTTTTGTAATCCTGTACGCCCCTGGACCGCGTTCCTAAGGTGCGGAGTTTTGACCGTCCCGTCGACTGCCCCTCCTTCCCATTTGATACATGTATCCACTTGCCGATCTTTAGGTACTGGGCAAGCTCCTCGACTTTACCTATTCAGATGCAGAGGTTAGCGCTCTTCGTGACGGAATGCGCATGACTATGTCGCTTGTTAGTCCGCTCACCCTACCCGCGGCGTCTCCCGGTAAGTTCCATTCATAGTTACCACGAGGCGGTTCTTCATTTCTCATCACTAATATTCTTTTTCACCTTTTGACATGTATAAAGCCCCATCATCTCCGAGACAAAACCCTCTTTCTGGCAGCTCCTCTCCGGCTCTCGAGGACTCGCAGCCACTGTCCAAACGTCCACGTTTGTCTGAAGAGGACGACGAGGACGAAGGCCAACCCCTCGCTATCGCTGCGCGTATGAACTTCCCTCCGGCTTCTCGCTATGAGAACGGCTTCAAGTCCCATGTCTCCCGACGCGGCGGAAAGGGTGCAATGTCAGCTGCTCAGACTGCGCCTGTATCCATTCCGCCCCCATCAGGCGAGATCCTAGCAGAAATGAACGGGCAGATGTCGCTCCCCGAAATAGCAGTCAAGATGGAGGAGCAGATGGACGAAGGGCAGCTTGACCGCCTCGCCACCGGCGTCACCGTCGACACGGCGATGGCTTCGTCTTCTAGTTCGGTGCGGTTGTCACTTTATCTCGGCAGGTCTGACGTATCTTTGACGTGACGTGTCGAACGCCGTAGTACCCAGGGATGAAACCCGAGAAGCCATCTGCCCTCGAACTGCGAAAAGGTGTCATCCAAATAATACCTGTTGAGAACGACGGTCACCCACGGTCCCATGTGATTCTCACCAATCTCAAGACACTGTTTCGCAAGCAGCTCCCCGTGATGCCGCGAGAATACATCGCGAGGCTCGTCTTTGATTCAAATTCGAAATGTCTTGCGATCTGTAAACGGGGATACAAGGTCGTTGGTGGCATCTGTTACCGCCCGTTTCCACATAGAGGCTTTGCGGAAATTGTATTTTTTGCGACTGCGTCGATATCGCAGGAAAAAGTGCGTCAATACCGATGTTATCTTGCACCTTGGAGGTGCTCACGAAAGAGTCTGTTACAAGGGTTATGGTGGCCTTCTGATGGATCACTTCAAAGCTCATATTAGGCGTACATATCCCGACATGTTGCACTTCCTCACCTATGCCGATAACTTCGCCGTCGGGTATTTCAAGAAGCAGGGCTTCTCCAAAGAGATCACACTAGATCGGTCGGTGTGGGCGGGTTACATCAAAGACTACGAGGGCGGCACAATAATGCAGTGCACGATGCTGCGTCGTGTCGACTATACTGCCACACGGGAAATCATCGCTCAACAGCGCGAAGCGGTCCTCGCCAAGATACGCCAAATGTCAAGGAGCCATGAGGTATACCCCGGTCTGCCTCAATTCCAAGACGGTGCGGGTGAAGGTGTAGTCGTCGATTATCGAGATGTCCCTGGGCTCCGTGCGTGTTCGTCATTGTGACACTCACTCACCACCTCCTTAATCCCCCGGACGACAGGCGAAAGTGGGTGGACACCCGAAATGTCGGTGGCGTACGTGTGCCCGTACCTCAGATACGTAACGCCGAGTTGATATTGTATGACAACAGGAGCGGAAACCCGGCGAGTAAGAATACAGAGTTGAGCATAATGAACCGCCTCTTGTCGGAGATGCAGAACCATGCGTCCTCATGGCCATTCCGTGAACCCGTGAAGCTCTCTGATGCGGCGGACTACTATGACGTGATTGAACAACCTATGGGTAACGTCCTGTCAAGAATCGTACCTTCCCCTAGATTTTTGACTGTCATTGCAGATTTAAAAACTATGGGCGAAAAGTTGGAGGGCGACAAGTACGCCAACTTGGAGGAGTTCGCAGACGACGCTCAGCTGATCTTCGACAATTGTCGGTTCTACAATGTCGAGGACTCTGTCTGGTGTAAGCACGCGAACAGACTCGAGAAGGCGTTCAAGGAGAGCTTGGCCCGTCTGCGCGATTTATGAGATTTTCCTATTATTCGACATTGTCATTCCTACTGCACGTGTACTTTTATGCAATGCATCATGTATTCCCCGTCACCCTCCTATTTCAACATGAGTACATTTATGAACTAGGACCTGCATTACTACAACACATGTCACCTCCACTTTCACATTGACGCTGACCAGGACCTGCATTACTACAACACATGTCGTACAACATGAATCACATTCACACATTCACATTGACGCTGCGGTGCACTACAACTACACGACACCCGTGTCGAAATCGACAGTGAACTTTTCAACGCTGGCCGTCTGTAGACGTTGAGTGAGCGCTGAACTCGAGAAATGGCGTGCAGATGACGACTCACAAGCTTTGGTCTCATATTTCCCAAGGCCGACAATGACGTTAGCGGGATCCTGCTGCTGGGCGCCGAAATAGTTGGCAAGGATGCTCCTGACGCCGCCCGCATACCGCGCCTGCGCGTCCAGGGTCGTGCCCGAGTAATGCGGCACCATACCGTTGCCGCCTCCGAGCGGGTTCTTCGCCGTGCGCCAGACGTGGTCCTTCGGCGCCGGCTGCACGTTCCACACGTCGCCCGCGTAGCCGGACAGCTGCCCGCTCGCGAGCGCCGCCGCGACCGCGTCCTTGTCGCAGATCGCGCCGCGGGCGGTGTTCACGAGCCACGCGCCGCGCTTGAAGTGCTTGAGGAGCTCGGCGTTGACCAGGCCCCGCGTGCCCTCGTGCAGCGGGCAGTTCACGGTGACGACGTCGCACTGGGAGACGAACTCGCGGAGGTCCGCGACCCTGCGCGCGCCTAACGGCCTTCTGCGCCTCTGGTTACATGAGCACCCAAGAGATACAGTAGACGATTTCTGGGGACGCTCACCGGCAGGGAGGGGGGTGTAGTCGAAATAGAGGAGTTCCTTGCAATCGAAGGGCACGAGACGTTGCAGGACGCGGTAGCCGATGCGTCCGGCGCCGATGGTGCCAACGACCTTGTTCTCGAGATCAAACGCGTTGCGCGCGATTTGGGAGACTTGCCAGTCACCACGCTCAATCATCTACAAATGAACGACTTCATTTCCGCTCTGCGCGATCCCCTATTGAGATGTGGCACGCACTTCATGAGCAGGAACAAAGTTCCTGACAAGGAGGAGGATGGACATCACGACGTGTTCGGCAACTGATACGACGTTTGAGCCAGAGACCTGGGGAGGGGGAACAAACGTGGGCATAGGAAGTCTTCGGAACCACCTGCGTCATCGGGGCGCACCTCCAATACTTGGATCTTGTGATCTACAGCAGCGTTGAGATCGATGTGGTCTGAGCCGACGCCGGCGGTGATACATAACTTGAGATTCTTAGCCTGCAGGTGTTCCCCATACACGTCAGTTCGGCAAGTTCCCTAATCACATTATATTGGGTGTAGGGTAAATGACACACCTTTTCGACGAGGTCACGAGTAAGATAGCCCGGATGGAACGGGGTTGTGATCAACACCTCGGCCTAATGGTCGTCCAACGACCCGCTTAAGACATGTATACGTCATGCAGTGGCTGCACGTACATCTACGATGTGTTTTTGGAAGTCACTATCAGGACCCTCCTTGGAGCTCGACACCTGATAATCGACAAATCAGCGGCTGCGAAGAGAGAATACAATCAAGTGGTCTGGTCTTACGATGAACTCGTGGCCCAAGCCCTCCAAGTATGACCGCAAACCAAGCTATTTCGGGGGGTGCATTAGGGCGCGATCTCGCTTTGATCATACGAAGAGCATGCCTGATTTTGCACAGTGCCCAAGAGGCGGGGTTCTTCTGCGGCGGCCTGGCCGCCTTCGTAAAGAATAGCGAGAACCTGGATAGATCCGGATGAGACCCTCCCCCTTTTTTCGAGGTTCTAGCTCCAGAGAAAGACTGACCTTCATAATTAAAGAGACGATGAGAAGTGTCAGTGATGTTGCGGGCTCGCTCTGGTGGGCTTTTTATAGGACACTCACACCCACGATGGGAGGCCTGGTGACATGCCTCATGACACAGGCGGCACAACGGCATCCGTGGGGGTAAACCAGAACCTATAAGCAGCGAACGACGCTACATAGATGCGCCGCTCCGTGTCTTACGCCGACCATCTGAGTCAAAAGTCTCACCCAGTCCTTGCTCTCTCGAAAAAGGTTCGCACCCACACGCGCCACGCTTTGCACAGCGAATGACATTGCGTTCATTTGAAACAACTCGTCCATATCGTCTGCTGCGGTGATCGCCTCACATCAAGCCGAGACTGAGTGCGGAAATAGAGAACGCAGTGTGGGTGTGGGTCTAAAGGATTCTGTCAGCAGGCGCAAAATGGGACAATCATACTCATCAGCGCCCAGCGCTAGGTTATATTATATTGCGGTGACTTGAAGGCGCGTCGGAACACGACGGAGTGCTCAATGTCTACCGAATAAAGACTTGCACACTTCCGACGTATTCCGCAACAAAGTCGTCTAAATCAGCTCAGTTGGTTGTACCCTAAGATTGGAACAAGTCCTCCTGATTGGTGTAGGGTGCGCCGATTTCACCGAAACGAGCCTACATAGGGAACAGCTTCGTCGAAGCGATCAAACCTAATCGAATCTTTAGAACCCATTCTATCGGGTAACAAGGGATTGTGGCGTTCGAGAGCTGCACGTAGATATGCCCGGGGTATCTCGAAGTTTTTAGCATGAATGAATCTGTGTCTCGACCAATAGGATTGCGGCGTTATCCTCGTCAAGGCATCGCGTTTCAACTACCGCTGTGAGCCTGCCCGGGTCTGTATCTGTGCTTGCTCCTTGGCCTCTCGCCAACCATTGTCTAGGCGATCAAGTACGCCTTGCACAGTACGCACAGCACCTTTGCGTTCGCGACGCGCCTCTAACCATGCGCTGTCGATGGCTATCGCATCGAGGCGGAGTAGCGCCTGTAGGAGCAACTCCCCGAGACGTGTATGCTCACTGTCGACAGTCGGGGTGCGGAGGAACGCGTCGACGCCAGGCTCCAGGGTGTTACGCACAGCAGCAACCTCCGCGCGGATATTCTCAATGGTCGATGCTTCGGTCTTGGGGGGCTTCGACGCCGCAACCGCGGGAGGGGAAGCCGCGGGACTCGACTCGAGAAGCAGTAAGGTGCCACCCGAACGCAAGTTGTAGGTAAATACTATGGGGACAAGGTTAAGCACATTTGGAAACCATGGAGTGAGGGGTAAGGGTAGGATGATACAGCAGCTAAAGTGTCATGACGCCATATCGGATTGGGGCAGTAGAACGAGTACCGCAGTTGGTCGACAAAGGAGAAGGCGATGGGGGGGCAGCTGAATGGGGAAATACATGACGGGGTCCGGGGTGGAGCGGGAGAAAAGAACGGGAGTGACGTGTTTTGTCGGTAGAAAGGACTCACGAGGAGCATTGTCGTCCTTCATGACGGCACCAGCATAGATGAGTTTGAAAGTATGAGGAGGAAGACGGGTATGTTCCGAGAGAGATTGGCGGAGAACGGAAAGCTTGGTATCGGGTGGGGGAAGTGGGATCTGGAGGCTGTGAATTAAGATGATGAGTGGTAAGGGCGAGGCATGTCAGGGGTCGAACCAACCGTTCTCGCCCCCACTTAACGTTGATCGACATAGTTTTATTGTCTTGGCCGAAGAGGCCGCGGACACGGGAATATGCTAGAGAGAGTATGATGATGAAAGCGACGAGGACGAGAGCCAAGGCGAGGCAGGAGGACGTGAGCTGGCAACAGGGACAGGACAAGTTCATGCGCTTGTCCTGAGCCTGAGCTGGGTGTGAGGTCATCCCGTCTCTCCCGAACGCCGTTCATATACACCCACTCTCGTCTCTTCCTTACTCATCTCCCTCCCTCTTCCCCTCACAATGTCTGATCCATTATCCGCTTCTCCTAGACCCCCCGTATTCCCCACTCCTTCCCGAGATCCCCCAAACCCGCCATCGCCCCGTTCCGTAGCTAGTCTCCTCGTCAGAGGTAATGGCGCAACCCCAATACCCCCAAGCCTTCAAGCCAAGATGGCCGCCGTACGTCTCCATGATATCACTCGCACCCTCACCTTAACATCGTCCGAATGTAGATGGCAAACCGGGTTTCGCAATCTCCAGATGTCGACGCTGTTACTGCGGCATTCAAGCGCGTCAGCCTCGGTGCTCCTCCTTCTCAATTTCGCGTACCCTCCGGTAGTCCACAGATCCACCCTATCCCCGTCGCCCCTTCCACCGGCATGGCTGCTCGCCGTAACAAGCCCGTTTTCAAACTCAGTGACATCACCGGTGAGCAAGAATTTGGTGGCGGTTCTGCAGGCGCCGGTAATGGCGTAGGCACCGCACCTCAATCAGAGTGGCCCCCTCGCCGCTCCGCAGCTGCAACGAGTACCCCGTTTGCTAACTTTGGCAAGATTGTGTATGTCCCGTGGCTCTCACTCACTAATCATTTCTACTCACCTCGTCACCAGCGATCCATCTGGTGCACTCAACTTTAGCGGCAAAGCGATTCTACACTCTTCAGGTGTTGACTTTTCCAATGGCCCCTCCTTCGCCATCAACATGGATCAACTCCAGCTCGGGGAAGAGCTCGGTAGCGGTGCATATGGTACCGTTAAGCGCGTTCTCCACAGGCCAACCAACGTGGCGATGGCGATGAAGGTATCTCGCTTGTCCGCAACGTTCATCGTCTCTACCCCACTAATTTTGACCTGATTCGCAGGAAATCCGCTTGGAACTCGACAATACCAAACTAAATGCGATCATTATGGAACTCGACATTCTACACCGCGCCGTACACTCATCAATCGTCGAATTTTACGGCGCTTTCTTTATAGAATCCTGTGTCTACTATTGCATGGAGTACATGGATGCTGGTAGTCTTGATAAACTGTATGGGGTTGGGGTTCCCGAGCCGGTCTTGGGTCGGATTGTTTATTTCATGGTCAAAGGGCTTAAATTCCTCAAGGACGAAATGCAGATAATTCACAGAGGTGTGTACAATACTCAACTCGTCGATAATGCTCATCCTACGACGTAGATGTCAAACCTACAAATATTCTCCTCAACAAAAAGGGCGACGTGAGGCTCTGTGACTTTGGCGTTTCCGGTCAGCTCGAAAAATCGCTCGCTAAAACGAATATCGGATGCCAGAGCTACATGGCCCCTGAGCGCATCAAGGGCGAGTCTCAAAACGCACTCAGTACATACACGGTCTCATCTGACGTGTGGTCCCTCGGGCTGGCGACACTCGAGATCGCCCTTGGGAAGTATCCGTATCCACCCGAGACGTACTCGAACGTCTTTGCCCAACTCACCGCAATCGTACACGGCGACCCACCAGAGCTGCCGGACAGTTATTCGGAAGCAGCACGCGACTGGGTGAACAGGACCCTTATAAAGCGGCCTGAGTCCCGGGCTACTTATGCTGAATTATTGGTGCGCTCTCTCCTCTTTTCTTGTCTTGGACTTTCGTAATCTATGGTTTGACGCAGAGTCACCCATTCCTTTTAGAGGACGCGCAGCGCCAGGTCGACATGCAAGGGTGGGTAGCGCGCGCTCTACAATGGAGAGACGCAAAACGGCAAGAGCGGATACGTAAACAGGAACAAGAACATCAGCACCCAGTGGAGACTATGCGACCATCATAGCTTTCCGGGCGATCGTTGACCTTTATATTATGCCCTGGCCAAAGGTGGCTACTCGCGCCGGTTTACATTCCACATTCTCATCCCATCATACACGCAAAGACACCGCATACACGCCTCTACCTAAGCATGGCGCTGCCAATCGCGTACTCTCGTTTGATCTGGACGTCACATTCATCGCTGTAGGCCATAGAATCATTGGACTCATGCTATGGAGAATCATAGAGATGCTCGGGAAGAAGAAGGTTTGGTCAGGCCCCCGCAGGGTCGGGGAGGTATTGTCTGGTATGCTGGGTCATGCCTGACAACCTGTACGCGTCTCGAGGCGACGGCGAGGGGTTGGGATATTGGTGTATTCGTTTGTGTCGGGTTATGTACGCGTTATATGCAATTGTTTATTCGGGCCGGATGAGACGAGTCAGTGAGAATGAAATGCAGTGATCAATACCCGGGATTGCTCAGGCTACTGATTCCAATTAGCTTGTCTTCCCATGTTTCCACCACACGACAGTAAGTTTCGTTCTCGTCCTCCTGCCATATATCGATCACATCGTACTACTGTAGTTTCGACCGCGTTTAACTTCCCCGAGGAGGAGGAGAAAGTATTGAAATTTTGGCGCGAGATTGACGCGTTCCAAACCAGCCTTAAGCTATCCGACGGTCGCCCTATCTACTCCTTCTACGATGGGCCTCCGTTCGCCACCGGTCTCCCGCATTATGGCCATCTACTCGCTGGCACCATCAAGGTGCTGGATCTCCCTATTTAGATGACATCCGCTCATCGGAAACTTTCGATCTAATGGCAGGACATCGTCACACGCCACGCCCACGTCTCGGGCTTCCATGTACCACGCCGTTTTGGCTGGGACACCCACGGCGTCCCCGTAGAGCACGAGATTGATAAGAAGCTAGGCATCACGACGCGCTCGGATGTACTCAACATGGGCATCGACAAGTACAACGCCGAGTGTCGTGCGATCGTCATGCGCTACTCGTCCGAGTGGCGTGCGACCGTCGAGCGCATGGGCCGCTGGATCGACTTTGATAACGACTACAAGACGCTCAATCTCAGCTTCATGGAGAGCGTCTGGTGGGCGTTCAAGCGGCTGTTCGACAAAGGTCTTGTCTATCGCGGTCTCAAAGTGATGCCCTATTCTACGGGGTTGCTCACACCGCTGTCCAACTTTGAGGCCGGGCAGAATTACAAGGAGGTCAATGACCCCGCGGGTGTGTGCCGCTGCTCCGACGAGATTCTTTCTTCACCATTTGTACTGATGTGTTCGCATCAGTGACTGTCGCGTTCCCGCTCGTCGACGATCCAAAGACGTCTCTTTTGGCTTGGACGACGACACCCTGGACACTTCCATCTAATCTTGCGCTGTGCGTCAACCCAGACTTTAATTACATCAAAATATACGACGAGGATCGCGGCGTGAATTACATTCTTCTTGAAACGCGCTTGGTGGCGTTATACAAAGATCCGAAAAAGGCCAAGTTCAAGAAAGTCGGTCACTTCAGGGGCGAGGACATGAGAGGTTGGAGATACACACCAATGTTTGAGTATTTCACCGAGAAGGTGCCCAATCAATCTTATCCAAAGCGGTCCTCTGACCCGACTGAACATTCCTTAGTACGAGGATCGTGCTTTCCGCGTAGTCGTGGACACCTACGTGACCGACAAGGACGGCACGGGTATCGTACATCAGGCACCAGCTTTCGGTGAAGACGATCATCGTATTGCACTCGCCTATGAAGTCATCAACGCAGACGAGATGCCACCGTGTCCTGTCGACGATGCTGGTAGATTCACAAGCGAAGTGCCAGATTTCGTTGGGCAGTACGTGAAGGTCAAGATGTCACGCGACAATCTAGGGCGCACGCAGACTCACACTGTGGCTTATTTCACTAGGATGCAGACAAGGAAATTATGAAAGTGCTGAAAGCAAAGGGGCGGCTTGTGAGACAAGATCAGGAAAAGCATCAATATCCATTTTGCTGGAGGTCGGGATGTCCACCTATAGATGGCTGATTTTCACTCTTCTGACCGCTGTTCCCCACAGGTCAAACACTCCCATCATTTACCGCGCATTTCCGGTATGGAACGTGAGGGTGGCGCATATCGTCGACGACCTTGTGAAAAACAACGGCGAGACTCGATGGTGTGTGGCTGTGAAGTACCCGGATCTCTCAACGATCATGAATTCTTTCTTGTTTTCAGGGTGCCGCAGAACGTCGGTGAGAACCGTTTCGGAAACTGGCTGGCGAATGCACGCGACTGGTCTATATCCCGGAACCGCTATTGGGGAACCCCCATCCCGCTGTGGGTTTCTGGCGATTATGAAGAAGTACTGCTTTCGCCTTCACCCAAATGAGTCGAATTGATGTCGTGTGCAGGTCGTCGCAATTGGTTCTGTCCAAGAACTTGAGCAGTTGTCGGGGGTAACGGGGATCACTGACCTGCACTCAGACAAAATTGATCACATCACTATCCCTTCGAGGCAAGGAAAAGGTGACTTGAAGAGAATCCCAGAAGTCTTTGATTGTTGGTTCGAGTCTGGAAGGTATGTAACGTCTGGAAGGTCCCCACATGTGTTAGTGTCTAAGCTTACTCTCACAGCATGCCCTACGCTCAACTCCATTATCCGTTCGAGAACAAGGAACTCTTTGAGACTACTTTCCCGGCAAATTTCATATCTGAGGGTATCGACCAGACCCGGGGGTGGTTCTACACGTTGCTTGTGCTCTCCACACATTTGTTCGGCAAAGCACCGTGGCAGAATCTCATCGTTACTGGCCTTGTCCTTGCCGCGTAAGTGGTTCCGCTTAGGGAGCCTTGCAATTGCCCTCGCTCACCATGTTCAGCGATGGCAAGAAAATGAGCAAGAGCCTAAAGAACTACCCCGACCCCAACTTGATTCTTGATCGGTACGGGGCTGATGCCACAAGGTCTGTTTTGTGCTACCGTTGACTTTGTGCGGTTGAGATAATATCGACATCGACAGGATGTTCCTCGTCAACTCACCCATTGTCCGTGGTGACAACCTCCGCTTCCGAGAAGAGGGCGTGCGAGAGGTCATCTCGCGCGTCCTTCTTCCTTGGCTCAACTCTTTCCGTTTCTTCCTTGGCCAGGTCGCACTACTCAAGAAGGCTACAGGACACGAGTTCCAGTACGATGCCCATGCGCCTTTGTCGAGCAATGTCATGGATCGCTGGATCTTGGCTCGGTGCCAATCGCTCATTAAACTCGTCAAGGAAGAGATGGCAGCGTACCGCCTATACACCATCATACCACGACTTCTTGACCTGATCGACGAGCTCACAAACTGGTATATCCGTTTCAATCGCCGAAGACTCAAAGGAGAGGACGGCTTGGAGGATACTGTTCTGGCACTGAACACTCTATTTGAGACCCTATTCACGCTTTGTCGAACGATGGTGAGCCAACACTATTTTTTGTCCTGTTTTTTGCGCTATCTTATATTCGGGTGAGTCATCCTATACCCCCTTCCTTACAGAGAATATCTATCAGTCACTTCGGGTGTTCATTCCCGAGGACCCGGGCGCTGGTGACACGAGATCAGTGCACTTCTTGCTATTCCCTGACGTCAAGGAGGAGTACTTCGATCCTACCATCGAACGCCAGGTTAAGCGGATGCAAACTGTTATTGAGCTTACTCGAAACATCCGCGAGCGCAATAATATAAGTCTCAAGGTACGCATATACAACTTACAACGCACCTGAGGATTCGCTGACCCGTTTGTCTTCAGACGCCCTTGAAAGAACTCCTTGTCTTCCACCCTGATGGTGAATACTTGGAGGACGTTCGGTCTCTACAGAGATACGTACAGTCTGAACTCAATGTCCGCGACGTCGTCGTCACTTCAGAAGAAACAACCGCCGGAGTGCGGTACCGCGCCGTCGCGGACTGGGCTGTCCTTGGGCGGAAACTGCGCAGTAACCTGGGCAAAGTCAAAAGCGCACTTCCTGATCTCTCGAGCGATGACGTCAGGTCCTACACGCAAACGGGTCGCGTGACAGTGGCGGGTATCGAGCTCGTCGAAGGGGATCTCGTCGTGCAGCGGTACATCGAGCTGCCCGAAGGCGAAGGCACGTACGCGACTCACACAGACAACGACGTCGTTGTCCGTCTCGACATCCAAGTCCACCCAGAACTTGCAGTGGAGTGGCTGGCGCGCGAGTTCATCAGTCGCGTTCAGAAGTTGCGTAAAAAGGCTGGCCTGCAGGCCACGGACGACGTCGAGGTGTACTATCAATTCGAGGAAGGCGCTGGAGTAGAGCTCCGCGATGCGATGCGCGAGCACGCGGAAGTCATCGAACGGACGGTGCGGAGCGTACCCACCGACGCAAGCAAGCGCAGACAAGGCTCGAATCTCATCATTGAAGAGGAGCAGGAGGTCTCAGAAACTAAATTCTTGCTGTCACTGGTGCGGCCTTGAAAGACATGTTGACTAGATGCAAGAGAAAAAGAAGGATGTATTACACTGTGTTACTAGAGTACAGACAAATATCAAATATATGGCACTGGGAAGAGATGGAAACAGGTGTCATTTCTTGGTGGTTCCGAACCCGCTGAAGCCCATCATGTTCATCATGTCGTCACCGTCGACTTGCATCGCCGCGTCCTGCGCAAGCGCGAGGCGTGCCTTTTCTCTCTCGGCCTTCTTTGCGGCCTTCTTCTCTAGCGCGTGCGGCTAACTCTTTGTCGCGGATCTCGGTGAGGCGCTTGTCAAAGTCGAAAGCCTTCGCTTCAGACGCCTCCTTGGTCTGTGCACGTAAGGAACGCAATTTTAGCGCGAACTTGCTCCAGAGTAGACCGCTCCAGCCGCGTGGTCTGCCCAAGCGCGCGTAGATCTGTCGTGGCATGGCACCGCTCAGTAACGAGAGAAATATATCACTGAGAGGTCCACTGACGAGCTCGCCCGTTTATGTGGTCCAGGTAGCCAGTGCTGTCCTTGTATGTCCTGTTACAGGTTTCACAGTGGAAACCTGGTTGTCCAGGACCCTTGCCGCCGGGGTTTTGTACGACCATAGTCTTGCCCAAATTCTTGTCGAGTTCCAAATCATTATCCCGACGTTTCATGAGTTCCGTGGGCTTTGGTAGATCCTTTTTCTTCCCTTTGATAGGCTTCTTTCCTGGCGGTAGTTAGCTCGGCGCATTTGGTGACGTGCAATTCGAACCGCACCTTGCTTCATGCGCTCCTCGTTCTCCTGCATGCGCTCCCTCTCCTCGTCGTCCTTCTTCTTTGCCCTTTCCGCATACTCTTCCTTGTCCCATTTACGTCGAAAGTCGGTATCGGCGGATTTGGTAGCGTACGCGCCTTGGCCATCGCCCATTGAGTGAGATGGGATGAGGTAATCGTCAAGCCCGCGGGGAAGCGCCCATTCGCGTTTTGCAGTTTGTCGGTCTGTCAAAGCCGACTATCACTTTTGAACCGCTCACATCTCTTCCAATGCTCCAGCGACGTTGAAGACAATGGATAATGAAATAGACGACTTGTCTTTTGTCGTGGCATTCCCTCTTCCCTTCCGCGTTCTCTTCCTTGCAGGCGCAGGCATTCTTGGCTGGTCTGCAAACCTCCATGGCCTTCGTCTTCTCGGTATAGACGCCGCCAGCGCTCTCGACCTACACGCACACCAGCACGGATCCGTCACACCCCTGCCGGTCAATAGGGGATTCAGGGCACTCCCTGACCCCACCGCCCTCTATTCCCCCGTGTATCGTCTTGCGTTCTGGTATGGCCTGTGGTGTACCATTTCGTGGATGCTATACCGCTCCGCCACGCACGGCAACGCCATCCTCGTTGACTTCTTCAAGCATATTCCCGCAGTGTGCGCACTTGTCGTCCTTATATGCTTCCCTTTCCCCGTGCGATATCGTTCAAAAACGCGAACGCGACGCGTTCCTCATGTACGTCTTCGCTTCCCGAGCCGATGAGGTAATTAATCTGGGTCTCTGCCAACCCCCACCACCATTATAGGAGTATCAAAAGATGCGTATCTTCACCCTTGAACCACCGCATACACTTTTCCGACGTGATCTTCGCCGACATCTTTACTTCGTACGCAAAAGTCCTAGGGGATGTCTGGCTTTCGCTCTGCATGTTACTTCCTGGGGGTAGCCTCCTTACTCCTCCGGCACAGGAAGGTTGGTACAGATGGATTTTGCCCACACTGATGAGGTACGTTTTTTTCTTCTTCGTTGCACCTGTTGTCTGGACCGACCCCCCGCTCGACGCGACTTTAGCCTTCCGTATCTCGTGCGCTTTCGACAGTGCACAGTCGAGTACTCGAGTCCACTGAACGACAGCCGTCGCCCGCTTTGGAACGCTCTGAAATACGCGAGTTCGTTTCCTGTGATTTTCCTGTCTGCTGCACAGCGACTCGTGGTATCCGATCTTGTCGCCGAGAAGGGCGAGCGGGTCAAGGAGGAAGCGTGGCATGGCGAGCATGCGCTTTTCCGGCTTTGGTATGTGTGTGACCGTCTCACTCTTCTCATCCGTTCCTCACGCCCGTCGAAACGCCAGGCTACTCGCCGCGCTCGTCAATTCTCTGTATTCCTTTTGGTGGGACGTGACGAACGACTGGGGCTTCGACCTTTTGCAATTTACGCCAACGATGAATCAACGCCGCTCTTTGCCTCGTCCATTGATCCTCCCTGAGATGCATAAACGCGAGGAGACTGTCACTTCCCCTCGAAACAGCTTGACGTCACCTGATCCTCCGTCGCGACCGTCATCACGTGCACCACCCCATCCATACGGCCTACGTTCGCGTCTCCTATACCCACTTCCTATCTATCCCATTGCCCTATTCATCAACCTAATCCTCCGTCTCACTTGGAGCATCAAGTTATCCAGCCACCTGCACGCGCAGGCGCAGAGCGAGGGTTCTCTCTTCATCTTCTGGGTGGAAGTCGCAGAAATCGTACGACGATGGATATGGGTGTTCATCCGTGTTGAATGGGAGATCGTGAAGCGTGCACAAGAAGGTGGAGGGCATACGGACGTTACGAGCGGGATGGACGCTGGCGTCGACAGCATTGAGCTGGTGGCTAGCGGCATCGACGAACCCAAGCACGGAGATCGACACAGTTAAGGTATCAGCACTAATACACCCGCAGCCTGGGACCGCAGGCCATACAACTGTACATCATTTGCGATAGACAATGCTATGGTATATTAGATGCCTACATTCTCGTACTACGAACAAAATTCTCCTAGGAGTGACATGAAAAAAAAAAATCACGGGACAATACTTCCAGCCTCTAGAACGATGCGGAGGCGGAGGCTGTCGTCGTCCGCTGCAAATCTGCGGCCAAGACACCTTCCATAGACGGCCCCGAACTGACGCTTTCTTTGAAACCGAGGCCCTTGCTCTCCAAGCCCTCCAAGACTCCCCTCCACACCGCCTCGTCCGCAATCGGCCCACACACGCCAGTCGCACGGACAGGACCCGTCGAGCACGCGCAGCGCCGCAAAGGCGACGGGCAGGCCCACAGTACGCGCCATGGCGGATGCGCGCGCATCGCCGTACGCGGTCAGCGACGACGTGTACACCCGCTCAGTGCCGCTCGAAGGATCGCGCGCCACGACTTCGTGGTGCAGGAGGACGAGGTCCCGCTCGCGCGGCTCGTAGCGTAGAGCGTGCGCGAGGTGCAGCGCGAGCGCGTCGGCTGGAGGGAGGGCCTGTCCGGGCACGGGGATGGAGGTGCTTGAGGACGCGTCGGGGGAGGGGACGAGCTGGAGCCAGTTGAGCGCTTCTAAGGAGGGCCGGGACGCGAGAGGGTGGGAGGACGCTGGCGAGCGCGGACGAGAGGGTGGGGGCGTCCCCGTCGGGGATCGGGACGCCTAGTTTCTGTTCCAGTGCAAGACGGGTCAGGGAGGTCCAGCGGTCCAGATGTATGGTCTTGGTGGATTCCAAGAGGCCAATGGCCCCGAACGAGTGCATCAAAGCGGCGAAGCCGGGGTATCTGGGGGTTCGTCATTAATACTCGAACGTGTCGGAGGCGCGAGGTATGTTCACCTGAGCGTTCCTCGCAGCATGGTGCGGAGTTCCCCGCCATCTAAGGAATATGTTTCCGCGTAATGCATGCTGTCCCTGTTGGCGAGACCTTCCAGCTTCAAAACGTTCGAAAGGGGCACATCGGGGAAGTGCTGGAGAAGTAGGCTCTCTCCCGGGATTTCCCAATTCTGGCGGTGATTCAACAACGGGGAAAGAGTGGAGGAAGGACTGATGGTCTTACTTGCCCAGAAAGGAGAAACTTGGCGTCCTCTCCAACAGCTCGCAACACACCACGGGGGCTCCAGCTAAACTTATAACCCTAGAGGGAACGCCTTCTGCGGCCTCTGGAGCAGGGAGACCGCCGCAGAAAGAGGTGAAACCCACGACTCGCTTGTTCTCCGCGCGCAAGCGAGACAAAAGCGCATGAGCAGAACAATGGTCGATGCCAGGGTCGAGGCCAATCTCATTTAGGAGTATGATTCCCTGCTGATTGTGCACTGTGCATGCGTTCTTTAGCTCGAGTGATTAAATGAGTATATTAATGAAACGAACCGCGAATGGAGTGACCGCATGGCCGGCGATACGTAGGAAGCGGTCACCATATGTTTCTTATGTTCTACACACAACTCCGCCACAGTCGGGTGCAGAGTGGCTGGGAGTAGACTAAAGAAAGGTGTGAGAAGCGCCTCATGCAATACGTCGAATATTACCTGATGACGACGTCGGATTCCTTTACCAATTGGCTCACCCGGGTCTGATCGTCCATGGTGACGAAGAGAGCGCTTGCGTTAGGGTGGACTGCAACCAGCTGCTCGGCCTCCTGAAGTAAATTGCTGGCTAAGGCCAGTGTTCACTACGCCGGCACCTCCAGGAGGTCGAGAGCGTTACTCACCGACGATCAGCTCGATGTCCGGCCTTCCAGCTAGCTCGTCCACGGCAGGTCCTGCAACCATTCCGCTCCCCAAGACTAGAACACGCTTCTTCCTCTTGGCCACGGATCCCCCCCTCCCTCCGGCAACGGAACGTATATCAGAGGTATCATGCCTTCGTATATCCTGAGTGGCACGCCACGCCTTGACTTTCGGAACCAACCATTCGTGTCTTTTCTCGAACTGTCCGTGACTTGCGATCGTCGCACCTTTCAAGGCGTTACTAGCTTCCACGTCTTCATCTTTGGCGCCTTTGTAGTCGTTTACCACAGATCGCACGTAGCGTAAGAGCCTTTCGGAGAAGTGAGCGCTCGCATCTTGCGGAAGACTCGCAGGAAGGATATCCACAGCGACTACAGTAACACCATTCACATCAAATGAGGGTGCATCTATTGTCGTCGCTCGAGTGACAAACTCCAGCCCGCCGTCAATGTCACAAGAAATATCCCCTATAGCAGCCAAGCGCTTAGCCAGAGCCAATTGTGCTGTCGTGAGCAGGCGAGGGAACCCGACGTTCCAACCCACGCCATTAATGAGCAGGGTTAGGTAGGGTGCGATCTAGTTCACGAGCAAGATTGAGCGAGCCATACAGATATGGATGAGAATATAGGTGGGACCTTTGTGTGGAACTCCGATCGATATTCATGAGGATTCGCGTAGTAGTCAGAGCGGTCGTAAGGAGCACCGTCGTTACGAGATATATAAGATCCCGGGAGAGCGTGTACGAGATATATCTTTCTCAAGTCGGTTCCTCGACAAAGCCAGGGCCATCAGACAAGGTCATCACACGTAAAGTATAAATCAATTACCTGGGTTGCTACAAAGTGCGAGTAAGTCTTGTACAGTTGACTGTAGCAATCGGAAGCTCCGATAGAATGGACAGAATGCCTTGAGTAACGTTTCCGTTGCTTTAAATCCGCACCGTGAGATGCAGGTGTCTGCACAGCGTTAAGACACCTACCCTGTGACGCCAAATATGACTGGTCCAAGGCTTTTCGGAGTACCATGTTCAACTATCTGACTACCAATATGCCTTAGTTGAGCGCGATGGGCATCAAGACTAGACGAGGTATGTGGCCGGGGAGTGTACTATAGGAAGTGGCCCACGTTATTTCCAGGGCATCGGCGCGCAAGATAGTTACTTACAAGGAATGGCGAGGCGACCCCATGCTCCAAATGTTTCTTGGCCATCGCGGCCAGAGCCTCAAGCGTCCCAGCAACTAAGAATACGCAGAGAATAAATCGCAAGCGGATTAGGTACCTAGAGTTTGCAAACCTCCTGCATGCCATCCAAATGCAACCGTCCGCTTGCCATCCGGTCCAGTTAATAGTTCATAATCAATGAGACGAGCCCCAAGAGATCCATCGTCCGTGACGTGTGGATCAGCGTACTTGCCCCCTCCAGCAAGAAATCTTGAAAGTAAAGGCATATTGAATTCTTGGCCTTTGATTGTATGAGAGAACATCATGTGCGTTCTGGGAACCAGAGAACCCTGGCTAATCGAAGGGACTGGGCTCGTGATAAGAGAAGGGAGTGGTGTTTCTTTGATACCGACAACCAGGTGTGCAGGCGCCAGCGTCGAATGCACTTCTGCACCTGCCTGTATGATTGAAGCGCTTGGCGATAAGCCCGAAGTAGTGAAGAACACGGAAAGTACGTACGCGGATATATTCGTCTACAGGGAAGACTCTGCGTTCGCATTCCTGTATGAGCACGCGCACCCTATCATGGCTCACTAACTCCGCAACGGCGTCTGGAGTGAGAGGGGCCCTGCGCTCCCATTTGCGCCCAGGATCCTCGCGACGAATACCAACAGTGATCGGTGTGCTTTGAGAAGCGTAAAAACGGTGCGTAAACCGACCAGGCGGTAATGGAACCGGCACACGGCGAAGAGACATAAGAATAGTATCAAGTGAGCGAAGCAGGAGGGTGCGACTTGCTCATGAAAAGGTAAAAGGACAGGACCCGTCGAAATTTGTGGTGTCCGAGATATATGTATCTTCAGTAAGCGCCACGTAGTATGATCCGTCCGAGCCAATACAAAGTAGAGTCAGAGCCCCCAGTGATTGACGCGACAGCGCCCAGCGCGTACTCACGTGTTCGGAAAGTATGTGACACGCGATCAAGTTCCATCTTGAGATCGGTGAGATCTGGGTGACGTACATACAACTCCGGCTACAGTAATGCACGTTGCAGGCCTAGAGCAGTGGTGTCGGAATAATATACTGTAAGGACGCAGCGAGGGTTGAAATCCGATGAAACTGCGTTGCCAGAAAGTTCTAAACGGTGACGAAAACCGGCCATGGAGCTTTGGCAAAACGGCAATACCTAGAGTTGCCACTCGCCAAGCCCTTCCGACCGACCAGATAGGGACGAATGGATGACGGCCAGGATGATGGCGGCTTATAGATTGTGGCCCGCGATGGACCAACCAGCTAATTGTTCTACGTTATTGATCTCGTATATACCGCTCACCGTGACACATGCCCACGTTAGCTCCGAGACTCGAATCTATTGAGACTTCACGTCATGACGCACGAGTGGTGAGCACCAAGATTGGAGCGACGGCGAACTGTCACATGCCACCGCCCTGCAGAAATGGCTTTTGTATCTCCCTGAACTCCCAGAGACAATGCCCACCATATGAATAGCATAACGTGAATGTTTGGCGTTTATGAGGTACGCATACGAGACACATCCACACCACACTGGCACACCAGTGCCGTCTGCCGACAAGATCCTACTGAACGGCCTATCATCGACGGACTTGTTCCATGTTACAAGCCTGTCATGTCCTGACAAGTTGACGCCGGCTGTGACCGAGGACTCGGAAGGAGAACCAACCTGTGCATCCCAAATCACTACGTACTTTCCCGAGCTGAACGCGACGAGAGTGCCCGACGTCGACTGAATTCTATTAGCAGAAGCTGAAATATACTCCACAGACGGTTTGGTGGTAGCATTACTCGGCTACAGACAGAGGAAAGGTCTGTCTATAAATTAGGTTGACCCCGATGACCGACTGACGGCATTGATGACCACCAAGTTGATGACACTCTGAAGGACACAGGCCGACTATCCTCGTTTTACAGAGTGAGACGCGGCATGTTTGAGAGTCGACATTCCTATTCATGTCAGAAAGCACCCACAAACGCAAGTGCAGTCCACAGGACTCAGCTGTTGGCTCTTCCAGGATGAGGATGGCACTAAACTGTCTCAAAACCGTCATGGAAGAGCTGCATGTCACTGAAGGAGAGCTCTGTCACTGAATACAGTGAGTCAGCGAGGGAAGTTTTGTATGTCTATGTCCGAAAGGGAACAGTCCACCACTATAGAGTAGTAGATTTAAATTGGCATCGATGTCTTTCACTTACCTTGCCTCATACGCCTTCTCTGCGACAACCGGTTGACAAGGCGGGTTCTCAGTCCTGCGGAGCTGCGTGACCATCTCGCCGTTCTAAAGGAAGATCGTGAGAGGTGAATTCGTTTTTCTCTGTGTCAAGTATGCCTGCTTCCGTCGACCTGCGTGCAGCCTTTCGATTTTGCATTGCAAAGACCCTCTGGAAATCCCCAAACCCGACCTGGTGTATCACTACCAAAGGACAGACAGCCTTCACTCAGACTTGGCCGAGCGCATATATCTATGACTCACGGCGATGATTACACCTTGGCCACTGCGGTCGTAGAACTATTGACAGACCCGGATATCGGTTATGGCCTTGAGTGGCGATAGACCAAAATGTCACTAGTGAGACACCGTGGTAGAAAGCCAAGCTCCGATTTGATCACCATGGTGCCACGAAAGACGGTGGCAATTACGCCGTCGTACCCATCCGAAGTATCAAGTAAATGAACTGAAGAACGAAGAACATGGCGTTGGGCCATGGGAGTGTGGGTGCATCTGCGGCATCGTATTCAACAAGCACGGGCGTCAGTCACGTTGGCACTTCCTTTTTGAGAGCGTGATTCATGTTCGCAGTGTTTCGTTCCAGTGTTTGCCACTCACCGAAAATATGCACTCTGAATATCTCCCGACGCAATTTATCTACTCGAGTAGGGCCTCTTGACGAGCTATCCTCTAGAGGCTTTGTATCACAAGTCACCAAGTGCGATCGCTCTTCTCATACGACGTCCTACTGCTCACCAGTGATCTAGGCCCGAACAACTCCGGGACTTTCTCCAGGATCAGAGCCGAGTGGTATATTCTGGCATAGACCCTACTGCCGACTCATTACATGTCGGCCACATCTTGCCCATGATGTGTTTGGTCCACTTCCAAATTCACGGCCACAAAGTCATCCCTCTTGTGAGCAATGCCAACGTTCTTACCATTACCTGCCTCATATCTTTGCAGATTGGGGGTGCAACCGCTTTAATTGGGGACCCCTCAGGGCGCTCTACGGAGAGACCCCACATGGAAGAAGCCATGGCCCAAAACAACATGCTGAAATTGTCTGCTGCTGTCCAGAATTTTTTTGAACGTGCAGGCGACTATGCAGGCAAACGAGTGTCCTCCTTGGACGAGTCATACATTCCCCCGCTCGTCATGAATAATATCGATTGGTTCAAGAACTTAGGTATACTAGAATTTTTGCGTGTCGCGGGGGCAAACGCCCGAGTTAATAGCATGATTGCACGGGAAAGGCAAGTCCAATCGGTTCAACACTTTGTGTATGCTGATTGGAACTTCCTCAGTGTTCAGTCCCGACTGAACTCACAACAAGGCATATCGTTCGCAGAATTCTCATACCAGCTCCTGCAGGCGTATGACTTCCTCGCTTTGTACGAAAGGACAGGCTGCACTATCCAGGTCGGAGGGTCGGACCAATGGGGTAACATCATCGCCGGACTCGAACTAATCGGTCGTACAAACGAACTGTCGAACAGAGCCGCTGAGAGCCGTGAAAGAGCGTTTGGAATTACGACGCCTCTTCTCACAACCGCAACAGGCGCAAAATTCGGGAAAAGTGCGGGGAATGCGATTTGGTTGAACGAGAAGCTAACCTCAGTGTACGATTTCTACCAGGTAAGTGGCGACAAATTTGCATCTGCTCCTTAACGTCAAGTTTTGCCTTTAGTTTTTCATGAAAACTAGCGACGAAGATGTCGGTCGGTATCTAAAGTTGTTCACTCTGTTACCCTTGGAAAAGATAGAACAAACCCTCGAGGACCATCGTGTGAGTGATTAGTAAAACGCAACGTACCATGCTCAGTGTTATCCCTCAGAGAAAACCTGAAGAGCGGATCGCTCAAAAACTCCTTGCAGAAGAAGTAACAGAGCTCGTGCATACAGGTAATTTCCACGTATCGATGGTCTTTTCTTAGCTGAATCCCACCAGTGGAGGGCGTCAAGCGTGCTAAGTCAATTACCAGGGTCCTCTTCGGCACGGATATATCCGCGGTGAACGCCGAAGAAGTTTTGGCGGCTCTTTCGGGGGACCGTCGTCTCCTATCTATCCCCGCCGACGAGATGTATGGGACCACGGTACTGAGGCTAACTGTAATCCACGGCGTAACTAAGAACACCAGTACGTTACCGTTGGCCGTCAACGTTGCTTGCCCGCTCATCCTTCGTCCTTCATAGGCGCTGCGAAGTCCTTAGTAGCGATGCGCGGTCTCTACTTGAACGGCCAGACTGTCGATGCAGATAGGAAGGTCCAGCCGGAAGATTTGATCGATGGGCGTCTGGCCATTGTCCGGGCTGGGAAGGACAAGCACGCTGTCTTCGCACTTCAGTCATAACAGTCGTCGCCATGGCCCCGATGCGAAGGAATGCTTTCGTGCGTAACCATCGCCAAGGACGCCACTCAAGTGGGTCCTAATCTCCGAGGGATTCCAGTCCGAATAGGTTGTTGGGGTGCACTATTTTAAAAGTATATATCTACGCAGACACGTCCAGAGTGACAATAATATATCATCACCTGTCAGGCTGAGTGCCGTTGTCAGAACCTCCACGTGTCATCGAGCGGCACCTCACGCGCTCACGTCTGCCAACCGCCACCAGTCAAATATTCAATATTGGTCCTGTTCAAAGGTGACCATCATCGACCCGCTCTCTGAGTTTCTCTCATTACACACGCCCTACTGTACTTTCTTTGTTGCATCCACCATTAGAGTCTTCACATGACGTCGGCAAGCCGCTCTCTCGCTGGCCTTGTGCTCGTAGCGCTCGTCACGTCCCTTGTTCCTGTCCATGCATTCTACCTCCCTGGTGCTGCACCACATGATTATAGAGAGGGAGAAAAAGTTGATCTCTTTGTCAATGCCCTAACTCCAATGCTCCCCGGTTCGGACGACGCAAAATTAGTGAGTGTATATACTGTGACTTAAGGTGGTTTTGTCTGACCTATTTGACGAACTTCGTAGAGGTCGCTAATCAATTGTACGAGCTCATTCCCTCCTCTGGGCTGATAATCTAACGTAGTCCTGCCAGATGATTACTACCACCCGCAATTCCATTTCTGCGAACCGCATGACGGTCCGCGCAAACAGCCGGAGTCCTTGGGCTCTATTCTATTCGGAGACCGCATATTCGATTCACCATATGATGTGCGTGGCCCCCTTTTCGTGCCCTTCTGTTTCTCATGTTTGCTTTAGATTAAAATGTTGCAAGACAATGCTACGTGCAAATCTCTCTGCATATCCACCATCCCTACCGAAGACGCCAAGTTTATCAACGATCGGATACGGGAGGACTACGCGCTCAATTGGCTCATGGATGGCCTTCCGGCGGCGGAGATGAAGATTGACGTGAAGTCGAAAGAACTGTTCTTTGATATGGGGTTCAATCTTGGAAGCGACGATGGTCCCAATGAGGAGCACCCCCATCTGAACAATCATTATGACATTGTTCTGAGGTGTGACGCGTTCTACGTGTCGCAAGGGCGTTTTCTGAAGGAACTACAGATATCACTCGCTCGGTCCCCAGCAGAACCGCATAGTTGGGGTCCTTGTGTGGCCCTCCAGGTATTTTTCAAGCACTATCTCCCATTCCCATTCCTCACTACTATCTATTGTAGCCGAGGTGGTTCCCAAGATGGACTCCTGGATTGCGATTCCAAGGTCCCGCCTTTGATTTTAAGCGAAACGGGAGATAACCGAGTCCGGTATTCGTATCGTGTGATGTGGAATGTGAGTCGGTGTTCTAGTAGTTCTCGATCGGTCCTGATTATATGCACACAGGAATCCTCTACTCCATGGGTAAGCCTTTTCCTCGGCTCACTCTGCCAAGCAGCTGGTCAATCTTAACAGGCTACTCGATGGGATAACTATCTCCATATCTTCGACCCACGCATCCATTGGTTCAGCTTGATCAACTCGCTTGTGATCGTTGTTTTCCTCTGCGCGATGGTCTCAATGATTGTCTACCGTAGCGTATCACGAGATGTATGCCCTCTCGTTTTCTGCATTTCCGTCCGTCTTGAATGTCAAACCTGGCCCGTTTGTAGATCTCTCGATACAACGCGATTGACCTTAGTGTTTGTACTCTCCCCCAGCTGTATGGATTGGTGCTCATCTTCCGTGCAGGAAGACGTCCAGGAGGATTGGGGCTGGAAACTCGTCCACGGGGAAGTGTTCCGGACCCCAAGCAATCCCCTAATACTCTCCGCTCTCGTAGGGAACGGCGCCCAGCTGTGTGCCATGGTTGGTATCACTTTAGGTGCGTCGATTTAGCCTCTTCCACAAAACCCTCACACCAAGCAGGGATCACCCAGTTTTTGCTTTGTTGGGATTCCTTTCCCCATCGAACCGAGGCTCTCTCGCCACAGTGATGATGATTTGTTGGACTTTCTTTGGCAGGTTTGTCTACGGATTCAGGTCTGTCGGTCGCCAAGCTCACGGTGATATGTAGTGTTGGGGGTTATGTTTCAAGCAGGGTATACTCATCTCTAGGGGGTACCGAGCGCAGGAAGAATGCCTTCGTAACGGCGACGGCTCTCCCTTCGTACGTTTAACGCTTCACGAAAGCGATGCATAACTCAAACTCTCCGGCAGAATCATCTTCATGATCGTGTTTCTCCTCAACCTATTTTTAATCATGGCTAACTCCTCTGGGGCCGTGCCGTTCGGTGAGTATGCTTAGATATTTTTATCACCTGCGTTATATACGCGCCACTAGGTACCATGCTCCTCATCGTACTCCTTTGGTTTGGGATCTCTGCTCCCTTATCCACAATTGGCGCGTACTTCGGGGCTAGGCGCGGGGTGAGTCTTTAGGTTTCGTCTGCCCTCGCTTCCCCACTCTTACGCAGTTGCTTGCAGGCTATTTCCCACCCTGTCAGGGTCAATCCAATCCCTCGTCAAATCCCGCCGCCTCCAGGGTACTTACGGCCGTGGGTACGTTGTCAACGTCCGTGGTATTCATACGCGCACTGATAAGGAAGAAAGGCTACTGCCATATTGGGTGGGATTCTACCGTTTGGCGCTACGTTCGTAGAACTGTATTTCGTTCTCTCGAGCTTGTTCGCTTCTAGGGCCTATTACGCCTTTGGTTTCTTGGCACTGACCGCGGGCGTCGTTGGTTTGACCACCGCAACGGTCACCATCCTTTTCACCTACTTCGTCCTCTGTGCTGAAGAGTACCGGTGCGTATGCACGACACGGACAATTCGAGCCTTATTACTTACGCGTCCCGTACTAGGTGGCACTGGCGCGCCTTCCTGACTGGCGGTGGAAACGCGATCTGGTTGCTGGCCTATGGGCTCTTCTACTGGGTGTCACGCCTCTCCCTCGACTCCTTCTCCAGCGTTGCCCTATACATGGGATACCTCTTCCTCTTGGTCATTCTCGATTTCCTGGTGACAGGTCAGTCCCTTTGTCGTCGTTCAGCCAGGAACTGATCACATTTATATCGTTGATGGCGTACAGGTACCATCGGGTTCTTGGCCACGTATTGGGCAATCCGGAAGTTGTACGGGTCGATCAGGATTGACTAAAATACCGACACGGACGTGCTTCACGTTGACCTAATTTTAATAATAATAATTTTTTTTCGTTGGAGGTTATCGCTATCGCTAATCCCCCTGTGGAGCTGATACACGACCTACGACCATCCGGTGGACGTGCATAGTCTCGTCTGCTAGCAATTCACGACGGCCCCAGTCTTGGGCCACACTCTGTTTAGGTTCCAAAGTGTGTGCCAGTGGTTGCTATCACAGAAATACGCACCATGTTATAGGCCATCAACAACTTGTGGAGAAAAACGATAATTCTTCAGATCCACGGAAAGTCTAAATTATTTGCGCAATGTAGTATACAGAAGGGGGCATAGATAGGGCCACATTTTAGGATCGCGGAGGGAGGGTTCGTTAGTGGCGCTGCGCCGCAGGGTCCGGCTTGTGCGGATACCCATATCATGCATGGCTCAGGTTTTTCTGTCCAATAGATCATCGGTCAGCGCCCAGCTCGCGAACACCCTTACGAATAGGATTCACTGATGACCTCTCCAGATCCCAGACGCCCTAAAAATGCGCCTCCGCAATCAGTCCCGAGTGCATATTCCTACACAGACCCCATACATCGAAAGTATCTTACTCGAGTGGGCCAGGCGGGAGCGAGACCCGGAGCTTGGCAGTCGGTGTAGGATGAGGGGGCACATAAGGTGTATTCGCCACAGATGGGAGCAAGTCAGCAGATGTCGCAGAGGTTAACGTTCGGCCAATTGACGTCTCGATGTTCACCTGATGAGAACGGAAATCGACAAAAGCACTGTAACTAATAAAAGTACGTCGTGTCTTGAACGACTGATTCTCGGAATCTCAGCTCAGGAGAGAATACGGTCGCGTAATGCTTGGGCTGGTGGCGTGGTCAAGTCAGTGCAGACGATTCCAGCAAACGAATACAGTCCTGGTGGCGTGTGCGCGAGTGGGTCGGGGTTTGGCTGTTGGAATGGGTATGCTGCCGGGGGGTACTGCCGTGGGTGTTGCTGTAGGTGGACGGGAGTGACGGTGTTGGTATGGGTGGTGAGGTGGGGTGGTGGGAAGGGGAAAGAAGAGCTGCGGGGGGAGGGGGGGGGTTGAGTACTTTGAGTCATGGCGGATGTGGAGGGCGGGTGCGCGGGTGGTGCGCGACGCGGTCGTTACAGTCACGGTAGGGCTTGCGGGGTTCCGCACACGTTGTGGATTGTGTTAAACGCCGTGTATATCTCCGCACCTTCACACGTCAGTGTGGGCAATGCAGGGAAGCGTATGTCTACCGGCACGAAACGACCAGTTACCAAGCAAGAACAATTTTCCCGACAGAAGCACGACTTTAGGTTTGATAACGTAGTAGTGTATTGACATTAGCGCAGGGTAAGGTATGACGCTCAAGATACGTGCTACTGAACTGCCCGTGGCTTTACGCGAGACCCTTTAGACGTCCTGGAGTGAGAACTTGACGTCACAGTGATATTCTGAGTTTTGAACCCAGAAAACTTGGTGTCAAAGCCGAGCTTCTGCACGATGCCAAAAGCGAGTCGTCCTCAGACCTGGCGCCGGTCACTTCCTGCAGCTGTTTTGCGTCGCGAATCCGCGTGAAGGCGGCGGCAAAATGGACCAAGTCGGATCACAGGTGACACGTGACGCGTGACGTTACGCTGACACACCGACGTCATCGACCATTGCTTTCCATCCCGGTCTAGTCTACCTACCATACTTCCACCTTTTATGTACTGATGGCTGATTACAATCTGCGGTATTTCGTCGAAGGAAAAGACACCTTTGGCCTGGTTAAATTTTCAAAGGACAGATTCGTTGCCCTGTTGGCACAATATATTCAAAGGCAGTTGAGCAACACCGATTGCAAAGGTATCGACCCCTGGCAAATAGATCTCCTAAAGGTCACCTTAGGATTCTTGCTGCCATTCCAACTGGCAATCAGACTGACTTTTCTGAACCCCCTTAGGTTGACATAAAATGCACACCTCAGCTTATCATCCGTGACCTGAGGCCACCGGAAGGTGCCACAAAAATGGACAGAGCGCAATTAATAAATGAAATATGGTTGGATCAACCCAACCAACGACACTTCCACATATGTGTGAGACTCCCCGGTACGTCTACATGTCTTACATCTGCCGTACTTGCAAAAATATATCTGTAAAGGAGATTTCACAGACTTCGATTGGGGTGGTCAAGTTGGAGAGGCAACCTCTCCAACGTTAGAATTGAACCCCGAGTTACTCGAGGACAGGATGTCCGACGATTTGATAATTACAGAAGACGATGATGTGTGGGTGTTGACAAAGTCTCTGGAGAAGCTTTAATACAACAAGTTTCATTACATGCAGTTGTCGGTAGTGCGTGTGGCCTCGAACAGTCTGGGAACCCAGAACCAGGGTGAGCTGGTTCGCTTTTCATCTTTCAAGGCTTCTGGCTTCTCTTCTCGGAGTAACTCTCTGTGCTTGAAACTGGTTTACATCGATCGCATTTCTTTGCGCAGGCAAAGCAGTCTATTGGTTGTTGTGCCTGTCTACTACTCTGGGTTCTCTCGAACTTTGAAGTTCTACCTCGGGAATTTCGGGTCACGGCAACGATCACGATTATGTCTGGACAGGACTCACTAATTGATGTTGGTACTGCTGACAAGACATCGTTCATGGTTCTTCCGTGCTTGCTCTCTCCAGGTACTTTACTATGGCTGTTATCTTTCCGCCTTCAAAACGTCTTCAAACCGTACACGTCCTCAGTTTTGCTCGTTATGGGATCAAGGCAATTGCAATTAATGAGGATGTTCCCAATGACCCTGTTCCCTGGAAGGTCTGCCTCGCAGACTGTTTATCCTGTGTCATTGTGACTTATGTGAGGTTTTTAGGGTATCTGCGATGCCGAATACTCGGTTCTGCCGGAGCAGTTCTGGAAGACTACTAGGGTCACCTCCCTCGATTTGCACGTCTGGTTGCAGAGGACCGACAATTTCTGAAGCGTATCTAGCGACTGCACGTTGACGAGGCCAATCTCATTTACACTGCCGGCCTTAAACACTACGGGCTTCCCGCATTTCGACCAGTATGGGGTCGCTTGGTTCCGGATCAAGATTGGGGAGCGGGTCCCAATGCAAGTCCTCGGACGCGGCCACCGCACATCAAGGCAGAAATAATGGATAGTCTTCTGTTTTACGGATCGACGCTATGTTTTGCTGAACCGACAAGCACCCAACCTAATATTGTCTATGCAACTTTATCCAATCGTTGGTGTTGGTGTAGGTGGGCGAGAATGGCGGTGTTGGTGCAGGTGGTGAGGTGGGGTGATGGGAAGTGGAAAGACGAGCTGCGGGGAGAGGGTCATGGGTGGGGAGGTGTGGTGTGCGACGCGGTCGTCAATGACATAGCCTACACACCTCAGCTTACCGTCCATGACTTGCAGGCGCCGGACGATGCTACAAAAATGGACCAAATGCAACTAATAAATGAAATATGGTTGGATCAACCCAAAGAAAAACACCTCCACATATGTGTGAGGCTGCCCGGTCAGTCTGGATGGTCTACCTATTCTTTGACTAACATGACGTCCCACATCTGCAACGTGCTTACCAAAAACCTTTCGCTGTTGCACTTCTCACCCCAATGCTTCCCTAGCCATTCGCAGCAAACACACCATTCCTGGATCGATGGATGTCCATTCGCAGCTTAAGCGTGCTAAGCTTGCTAACGGTCCGCCGTCGTTCCTCGCAGAATCGCAGAATTACAATAGGCTTCAGCGGAATTCTCGTGAGAGGCTCCTGGACGACCGCCCAGAACCAGATCGCGATGTTCCACCTGTTCCTCTTCTATACCCTGGTTTTGGTCACTTCCTGGACATCGTGGACGGTTGTGACAATGTTCCTGGGCTTGCTGATGTTAAGGTAGCCGAGCTGCGGAAGGCGGTAGATCGACTTGTGGTGAAGATGACTGAACCTGTCGAATCGGAAGAAGAATGGAGGGAAGAGTGCCTGGTTTACCTTGGACAAATCTTTGATGTACGTCAGGACATCAAGATTCCTCAAATCTTGCCAAGCCCCATCGGATCTGTTGGGGCAGTTGGCCTCGATATCGCAGTGAATGGCACCAGTTCAATAGTTGTCAAGTTCAAAAAATCGCGTCCAGGGATCTCTGCACTTCCCCAGGTAGAAGTCATGGGTCACTTCGCGCATCTGAATAGAAGATCAAACCCAGGGCTTTACCGACGATGGAGGGTGCCTTGCCTGGGTCTGACAATTGTCGGTGAGCTAGATACATTTGTATTTCATGGCTATTTGGTGATTGGATACGTCTAGATCGTGATATCACGTTCTATGCTCTCCTAGCACTCGACCATCAGATTAGACTCGTTAGGCTGACCCCAACATACTCCTGTATCCAATCGGCTTCCGATGGTCGTGACCGCAGATCTCTGTATTTGGCCTTTACAGCGGCGTGTGTACTCCGAGCTCATATTCTCGAGGATGCCCAGAAACTTCTGGGTGACCCCACTGCCATGGAAATCCCGAACTGTGCTCGCCGTTATCCGGCCATCTCCAAAATAGCAGTGTCAGAGTACGCAACCTCACCCAACCCTGACGAATACCTTACCTTCGAGATTTGTGGCCTCCTCGATGACCGGGTTTACGACCGTCTCTTGTACAAAGCAAAGAGACCAGGTGCCGACGAACTCATCCTCGTCAAATTTGTACGACGGTACTCAATCGAGTTGCACGACTTTTGCACCAAAGCAGATCACGCACCATCAGTTCTTGGCTACGAACGACTTCCTGGTGGCTGGTTTGCTGTGGCGATGGAATATGTCGAGCCTGGCACCGCAATTACGAAATCGGACCTCCTCACATCCAATCGAGACCGTTGGGCGAACACCTTGTATCTGGTTTTCATGCAAAGAACTTAGTCCACGGTGACTTGCAAGATGCGAACATCATCTGCAAAGGAGATTCTTTGATGCTTATCGACTTCGATTGGGGTGGTAGAGTTGGAGAGGCGTCCTATCCTACGTTCGAACTGGACCCGGAGTTACTGGAGGACAGGGCATCCGAGGACTTGAGAATTACAAAAGACGACGACGTGCGGGTGTTGACGAAGACTCTTGGGAAGCTGTTGCGTTCTTCATAATAGCACTATCGAATAGTCATCTTATTTTGACCAACCCCGCTACGTGAGTCGTGACCACCCTTATGAGACCCGGGATCCGCAAAATTACCACAAATAGACCGTGGGAAAGAACTGTAACAGTTATGAGCCACAAGATTCTTCCTGCGCAAGTCGTATCACAAGTCATTCATTCACTGGTGCTAACCATCGTCACGGTCATCTGCAATAAGAATGGGCTGTACGTAGTTTCAAATACTTTGGCCGTCATCGTTAGAGTTAAAACGCCTTCACCGTAGCCAATAAACCTCGCGGATTACAGGCAGCACGCAAGCTCAGAAATACCCGCCGGGACAACCGCTGGGTGCGTTCTGAATGGCCCCACTTTGCGTGCGGGCAGACACATTGACTCATATATGCGTTTGGGGCCATATTTTCCCCCTTAGGCGGATAAATCTTACAAAAAGCGCGCTCTCGGTAACTTCTACAAGACATCCCCCACAGGAGGCTCTTCCCACGCAAAGGGCATCGTCCTCGAGAAGGTCGGCGTTGAGGCGAAGCAGCCCAATTCTGCCATCCGCAAGTGTGTGCGCGTGCAGCTCATCAAGAACGGGAAGAAGGTCACCGCTTTCGTTCCCGTACGTCCGCTCTTCCTCCCTGTCGTGCTCAGACGCTTGACATCGCCCATCAGAATGATGGTTGCCTCAACTTTGTCGACGAGAACGACGAAGTCCTCATCTCTGGTTTCGGTCGCCGTGGTAAGGCGAAGGGTGACATTCCTGGTGTGCGATTCAAGGTGGTGAAGGTGTCTGGTGTGGGTCTACTTGCCCTCTGGAAAGAGAAAAAGGTCCGGATACCCCCGATACTTTCGCAATTGTCTACTGAACTCTCTGGTTCGGCTCACAGGAAAAGCCCCGGTCGTAAATTTGTTCCGCGGACTCCCTTTTTTGTTGTGGTCTATGATCATCTGATCATGTTGTATTGCGCACCCATGCACTGTCAAATGAAACTTAAGCCCTCATCGAGCGTGATTCTGTTTGGAGCAGAAATAGCATTGAACGAGGACGCAAAAAGGTACGCATGCAAGGTTGAGATGGGAGGGAAGGGCTAAGATATGCTTATGAATATGAACTATGGAAATTTTTTGCGAAAGCAATACGATGACAGACAGCGACGATGTCGGACCTGCCAGTGAGTTTCGGTTTCGTGACATCAGATGGTGATGCCCTGGCCGCGGAGATAGTGCTTGAGATCGTCGATGAGCTCCAGCTGCTCCTCGATCGTGAGCCCACTGACGATCGTTTGCAGTACTGACCCGACAGTGGCATGATGTTCGTGGATAAAGCTGCTGTAGTAGACGTAGACGAACACGCCCATCAGAAATCTGCCGGTAAAGGCAGTTTTCTTGTCAGAACACGGTCATCTGCCCACGTGGATTTGAGATCTACTCACTGGCAATCCATTCGATCAGTCATGCCGCCGTGTCCTGGAATACTGTCACCGAAATCTTTGATGTTGAAAGCACGCTTGAAGCCAGAAGCAAAGAAGCCACCAAACGGAGCGACCAACGAAGCAAAGCATGCCATAAACAAAAGGTGGAATTGATACGGCGTATACGAGATCGTGTGAATGTCGCCCGGGAGCTGGTCGCGCAGATTGAGTGGAACCTCAGAATGATAAGATAGAGAAAAGAGGCGTACAATCGTTGAGAGGAACTTGGCGACAGGTGGCCAAATGACCCACTCGCGCCAGACGAAGACCGGGTTTGGCGTGCATTTCATATTGCTCCATGCATTTTCACCGAGGTCATGCACGGGGCAGATCATATAGTTGAATTTACTGAAGAAAGTGCCCCATAGGATGGCGAAGACGACTGTACACAAAAAGGCACCGACGAAACCCTCTACGGTTTTCTTCGGAGAAAGCTTGATGAGAGGTGTACGGCCCATGGTGATGCCACAGATGTACGCGAAAACGTCATTACAGACGACGAGGGATGCGGGGACAAAGAACCAGATCAGGCCTTCGAGAATATTGTTCATGATGAAGTGGCTAGAAAACCGCCTTAAAAAGCTGCTCGACAACCCCACTTTTAGGTGCGTACCTGGAGACGACAATGAGCAAAAGGGTCATGTGCACCCAGCAGAATAGGCCGAATTGCTGCTTGAGGTAGCCTTTCTTCAGTGACATGACAAACCCTACGAAGCCGATCGTGTAAAGGGTGAAACTGATGATCCTGTGGTTCGCAGCGAAAGGAAGAAAATTGGCGTCTGCAAAAACGACATGCTGTAGTTGAAAGGCATGAGGGGACTGGGCAGGCGACGACAGTGAAACGTGATAGGCACCTTAAAGTAATAGATGATACTCTCGCCATACAAGAAGTAGTTCGCCGTGGCAAAGAAGTACCAATTCAAGGTTTTGCTCCAAGGGTCCTTGCGCCTATCTTCCACGGGTATCGAGTCCAGGAGCGTAAACAACCGGGTTACCTCACGATATACAATGGTCTGGCAGATGAAAACAAGAATAATCATGCAAACGTGACCCATGAGCAGACATCCTAGCCACACCACATTAGCGAGTCGATCACACCGTTATTCGTCGAACTGACCCATGAACCCGCCGATCATGATGAAAGTCCACAAGGTGCGAACCAAAACATTGTTGCCTTTCTTAGCAGCCTTATCAGCTTCCAGATTTGGTACGGGCTTTGCAGAACTAGGAGTAGGCTCCTTGTCGGTTTTTGGAGGTCTTGGTTTGGGTTCAGAAGGTTGGGGCACTGGTTTGGATGGAGAATTCGAAGGTCGGACTGGCGGAACCTTCATTGTGGGTCGCCCTATGGGTGATGACTCTTGATTGGGGCGCTGCGAGCCTCCCTTGGTCTCGACATGACCATTTAGCGCTGACCGGGGCTTTTCAGTCGGCGCGGAGGTAGTGTTCGCCAGAGGGGGTGAAGGCTTCGGGGATTCGATAGGGGGAGAAGGCCCTACCAAGTGTCGATCCGGAACAGCGACTGGCCGATTATCAGGCACTGGAGATGGGGCAAGAGGCAGAGTTGGCGCCGAGGGTGACTGCCCAGCCTCGGACGTGTCACCTCCTGACGCTGAGAGCGCGCGACTCTGCTGTTTCTTCTCTTGACGGGCAGCCTTTGCCGCTTTTTTGAGGGCAGTCTTAGAAGGCTTGGAAGGCGCGTCTCTGAGCGAGTAGTGAGCACTTAGAAGGACAGTCGAGATAGTAACTCTACACACACGACTGAAGCAACCACGACTTCTGACTCCGAGGCCTGTTCTTCTTCCGACTCTTCTCCCGATTCAACGGTGAGGATATCGAAAGCAGTTCTGGAAGCAACAGAAGATTTGCTTTGTGTCACCTGAGGTTTGCTCATGTTTTCGGTCGTGGTTGGGCTAGGACTTGTAGAAGCGAGCGAGTCCAAGAAGGAAAGTGGCTGGCGAGTGCGAATTCGACAATCACGTGCTCTCAGACTAAGCCCCAATATGATTACATGAGATTCGTCAGCAAGAGTCCGGTGATCTCCGGCGATCCACAGGTACCATGTACCGAACCGAACAATTTGGGGCCGGCCGTCGGTCTGTCTGCGACGAAAGATTTATACCCCTTCGCTACACGTAGACGCCCGTTCCCGGTTCGGACGGTCCATGCGCATCTACTCCGAGGGTGTTGCGACAAAGGAGATACTGTTGGCTAGACAGTTTCGCGAATGTTTGGAGGCGCGTTCATTTATACATATCTGGGCATACGCACTTTGTCTGTGTCCGACGAGTCGGCGATAAAGATGCCTGTGCGGCTGAAAGCGTAGCCGTGTGACCTCGACCGAAACCGGGCCGGAAGCACAGGCACGTCAGCGGCGTCTTGAATATACGGAGTGGGCAACGTGAGAGCTCCGAGCCGCATTCTCGGACTCCCGAGCCGGGAAAAGGGCCCGTCAAGGGACCATCGCGCGCGGTCTTGGTTTGGAGCTTGGGAAAGAAATATGATCGCCAATGATTTCCTCTTGTGCAACTGGCCCTGGCTTCATGATATATCCGTCTCCCTCTCCTCGTCACATCTAGTCACCGACTCTTTCCTTTCTTTCCCTCTCCGCTCCCCATATATCCTCTCCCCATGCCTGGCGTAGTGGAAAATGAGCAGGCTCGCCATAGCAAGGCCATTGACGACGAGATCAAAGTGCGTTTAATCGGGCTTTTTATACTCACCACAGCTTAACCTGTCTCGCAGCGCGAAAGGGAGCAGATCAAGAAAAGGCAGAAACAGAGAAAGGAAGTAAAGGGTCTGTACCCACCCTCTCTTATGGTCAGCTATCCTCACTGACACACGTTCGTAGTCATGCTCCTGGGACAGGCAGAGTCGGGAAAGTCCACATTACAGAAGCAGTTCCAACTATACCATGCCTCTCAAACCTTAGACCGCGAGCGTCCGTCATGGCGTCCAATCGTCTACTTCAATACAATCAAGGCCGTCCGTACCATCTTGGATGAACTCGACTGGGACTTTACAACCCACGCCAGTCAGGAGGATGAGGCTTATATAGATTCAGACTGGCCAGCTCAAATCTCCCGCATCCGTCACAAGCTCCTGCCATTAGTGTCCATCGAAGACAGCCTAGCATCTGAGCTTAGTGGTGGGGTCACAGTCGCAGGTGGACGCTCCGGCGTGTTTGTTCGCGCTGGCTGGCAGTCTGTCGTGACTTCAACGGGATCTTGGCCAGTTACGAACCTGTATGGCGGGTCTTCGTCTAGTCCGGACATTATAGCCAACCTGGCTGCTCGCCTGCTCTCAGAGTTGCAATACGATGTGGACGAGTTATGGCAGCACCTTGCCGTGAAGACTCTCCTTCGGATGCGGCGGTTGCGTCTGGAAGAATCGGCGGCATTGTATGCACATTCATATGCCTGGCGTGCAACTTAGCTCATCGATGCCTAGTTTCCTAGACGAAATTCACCGAATAGCTGAACCGGATTATCTGCCCACGACAGGTGTCGTAGATGCCACTTACTCCCCTTCACCGCTTCTGACTTCGATGCCAGACGATATCTTGCATGTGCGTTTGCAGACACTGGGTGTCACAGAACACTCCTTCGACATTAATGTTGGCGGAAACCATTATTCCTGGATATTGTACGATGTTGGCGGAGCTGTGAGTTTCCGGCATTTCTAACTTTTTCCATCATTTTTGACGCGCCCTGATAGAGGGGGCAGGTGAGCACTCAGCCCCAGGCGCTAACTGGACGCTACAACTGTTTAACGTCTTGTCCGAACAGCGGCATGCGTGGGTGCCTTACTTTGACGATGGTAAGGGTTACCTACTTTCTCACCCTGCATCTGTCCTGCTTCTTTTCCCATCCGCATCTTCCCCATTCTATCTGAGTTACGAGAAGCTTGAGGTCTGAGGAATGGGGACGATTCGAACCCTTATCATGATCCAAACCAATGTCCGTGTGTCTGATGCCCGAGTAACTGATAACTTTAATGCAGCCGCTGCAATTATCTTCTTGGCTCCCATTTCCGCCTTCGACCAGGTGAGCACACTACTCAGTCGCCGGGCACTTGCGCGCGGAATGTCCGAGTATTCGGCAGCATTAACGCCTTGCCGAATAGTACCTGGATGAAGATCCGCGGACAAATCGTATCGATGACTCTCTACAGCTTTTCACGAACACCTGCTCGAATAAATTGTTGAAGAATACGAGCATGGTCCTAATGCTGAACAAGGTCGGTGATCCTCGAATCCAAGTGGCGTCTGGGTGACTTAGCTGGAGTAATCAGACTGATCTCTTGAAAAAAAAGCTTCAAGCGGGTGTGATGGTCAAGAAATAGTGCGCCAAAACTGCAGTCTCGTGTATCTGATTACTCATACTATATTTCCATAGCATAACTTCATACGGCGAGCGCGAAAACAGGTATGAGGACGTAGCAGAGTATTTTCGCGCGCACTTTGCGCAAGTACACAAGCGCAAGGGTGTGCAAAAACAGGAGTTATACACCGTATGTTTTGACCTCCGTGTTCTGTTATTTATAATAATTGTTCCCCCCCCAGCATTTCACGACCATGCTCGTGAGTTTCTGAGCCGGACCTAAGGCAAAAATTTTGACATTTTTATTGCCAGGATATCCGAGCTACTCAGAAAATCATCATCGATAGTAGGTCTCAGTTCATCAGTCTGGAGTTACTCTGATTGAATACTTGGCTTCTCAGTCAACGAAGCCATCATCAAGTCATATCTGGGTCAGTCTATGCTAACTTAGTTTTACGAATGGTCAGGTTACCACCACTCCCGTATACATGAGCAAGGGACCTTTTTTGTTTCATTAATCACCGCAATTGATATTTACTCGAAGGATTTGGGCTGGTGTCAGAGTAGAGGGGGCGTCACACATGTAGGAGTCTGATGACATCTATACTCATTCCATCTTCTGTTGCTTTCGATTTTTACGCATTTTTTGTAAGTCGTAAAGTTGTGTCCTGTATACCGTGGGAATCCAATTCAATTTGTGATCATAACACCGATTTTTTCGTTTTCGTCGACCGCACAGCCAAGATGTCGACGAGCGGTCTGAAAGCTATCGCCCCAGTGCCCACTGCGGCAGATTTCTTGGACATCGTGCTGTCCAAGACACAGCGCAAGACACCCACTGTGTGTCGCCAACGTCTGCACTGATGAAACGTTATCTTAGCCCTCACCGATAGGTTATCCACAAAAACTTCAAGATTAGTCGCATCCGCAACTTCTATATGCGCAAAGTCAAGTTCACGCAAGACTCTTTCGACGAAAAACTCGGTGCAATCCTCTCCGAATTCCCGATGCTCGATGTACGTCGTCGCTCTGCTTTTTCGTGCAACCCTCAGCTTACCCCACGAATGTGTACAGGACTTGCATCCATTTCTGTCCTCTCTGATGAACGTACTGTATGACAAGAATCACTACAAGCTTGCCCTCGGCCAATTACGAACCGCACGACACCTCATTGACCAGGTAGCAAAAGACTATGTCCGGCTACTCAAGTTCGGAGACAGTTTGTACCGATGTAAACAACTCAAAAGGGCAGCGCTTGGCCGGTGCGCTCTACCCCTTTTCAGATTGCCCATCATTGAACTTGAAACCCGTGCGTAGAATGGCGACAGTCATGCGTCGCCAAAAAGATCCCTTGGCGTACCTCGAGCAAGTCCGGCAGCATATATCGCGTCTGCCCGCCATCGATCCGAACACCCGCACCCTCCTCATCTGCGGCTACCCAAACGTCGGGAAATCATCGTTCATTAACAAGGTCACGCGTGCGGACGTCGACGTCCAGCCATACGCGTTCACCACCAAATCCCTTTTCGTAGGACACTTAGACTACAAGTACCTTCGATGGCAGGTCATCGACACGCCTGGTATTCTTGACCATCCGCTAGAGGAGATGAACACGATAGAGATGCAGAGCATCACGGCATTGGCACATTTGAAGAGCTGCGTGCTGTATTTTATGGACCTCAGTGAGCAATGTGGGTACACTGTAGAGGCCCAGGTACGTTTGGTCCTTTCACTTCCACGGGCTGCTTGATGACCTAGACTTCTAGTGTAAACTATTCCACTCCATCAAGCCCTTATTTTCGGGAAAGCCTACCTTGCTTGTTATTAACAAGATTGACGTTACTCGGCTTGAAGACCTATCTCCGGACACCCGTGCACTTGTGCAAGAAATCATTGATGCTGACGACGTACAATGCGTGCAGGTGTCGTGCTACTCTGAGGAAGGCGTGATGGATCTTAAAAACAAGGCTTGCGATGCACTCCTCGCTCAGCGTGTCGACGCAAAACTCAAAGGCAGCAAAATCAACACTATCATCAACCGTATTCACGTCGCACAACCAAAGCCACGCGACGATGTCGTCCGTGAACCGTTCATTCCTGAAGCGGTCAAGCTGCGCACAAAGTACGACAAAAACGACGCCGAACGGCGGAAGCTCGAGAAGGATATCGAGCTGGAGGAGGGTGGTGCTGGGGTATACAACATCAACCTCAAAAGTGCGTAAAGTGGTCTCTCATACGTGTTCTCCCTGATTGACCAAATCTGCGGGGGGTGCAGAGAATTATATCCTCGCGAACGACGAATGGAAGAACGACATCATTCCAGAGATCATGGACGGCAAGAACATTGCAGATTTCATTGACCCCGATATCGCAGAGAAGCTCGAAGCCCTCGAGCGCGAAGAAGAGACGCTCGAGGCCGAGGGATTCTATGACGATCGCGGGGACGCGGTGAGCCCCCCTCCCCCACTCTTTCTAACGCATCTAACGAAGAAAAAAAAAAACAGTTTGATTCGGACGACGAGCGCGAAGCAGCCGCGGCCAAGGTCGCGGTCGGGCACCGGCTAGAGGCGCAAAGCAAAAAGAAGATGAAGAACAAGGCGCGCCTCCCGCGCACCGCCGGCCTCCGCACGATCACAGAACTGACCACCGACCTGACCAACGCCGGTCTCGACCCCAGCCGCGTACGAGAACGCGCGGTTATGATCGCCAAGATGCGCGGTGGGAAGCGCACGCGCGACGAGGACGGGGACGGGGACGGCATGGACGTCGACGAAGCAGGGTGGGAGGATGAGGATGGGGGTGAAGAAGCGGACAGGATGGAGATCGATGGCGACGAGGATGACACGCCGCGAAAGCGTGGCAAGGCTAACTCTGGTGCAGTCGTCGCGAGAAAGCGCGTACCCCACTCAAACAGGCAGCTGGCAGGTTTGCGAGACGAAGCGGTACGTTCGAGGACTTTTTTTTTTTTTTTTTTCTCTCTTGCGAATTCTGATATTTCCCTTAGCAAGCTTCCAAGGCCATACGGCTACGAAATATCAGCCAGCGTCGGCGCAACATGCTCGCAAAAGCGGGAGAGAGCGACCGGGCTATCAGAGTCAAAATGGTATGTTTTTTTTTCCAGTCTACTTCCCCTCTCTTTTCATAGGCGCTGAAATGTGTTTTTTTTCTCTCTCTTACAGCCGAAGCATCTCTTCTCTGGGAAGCGGAAGGCAGGCAAAACCAGCCGGCGATGATCGCAGTCTGGACCTCAGCGGTATCTGTTCATTCATGTACCTTGCGATGTACTTCTCGGCACACCATTTGTTTTCTTTTAAATCTCATGGCACACGCACCGCACACTGTACTCATTCCGTCGCATACGCTCTTTGCATTGGTGTGTAATCTAAGAGGTATGTACATCATGGAACGACGTTACAACTACGACATAATAAAACGCGTGCGGATCGTGCGGAACAACTCTAATAGTTGCCGCTTGTCGATCAAGCTAGTGGCCATACTTAAAAAAACAAAAAGACAAAAAGAAAGCGAACTAGTAAGAATCGCGCGAAAGCACGGAAAGCAATAAGAACTTCTAAAAAGAAAAGAGGACGTCGTCATTTCATATCAAGAATAGAGAAAGAAAAGAGCTGAGAGATCGTCTGTGAGTCGGAGCCTGGTCGCCCTGCAAACAGTGTTCCCTGTGACTGTAAGTTTTAAATAAATAAAATTATGTCAGGAAATTGGGGGGGGGTATGGTATTGAGCCGACGAGTAATTAGGTGGCGCTGTGTTGTCGGAAACAAGGGATGTCGAGTTCTCGGGAGAGGGATATCCGGGGGGTAGGGTGAATATTGTCGAACGTGATAAAGAGATGTTGGCTCGGATCGCTCAGATAGGCACGCTCCTTCTATTCCCAGTCGATGAAGACGCCGCCGGGCCCAGCCGGCGCGATGCCGATGGCGCGGTCCGCTTCGCGGCGCAGCCACTTGAGCGCACGCTTGTCGTCCTTGAGGTGATTCTCGAGCGCGGCGAGGCACGCGCGGTTGTGCTCGCGCAACCAGTCCTTCTCCTCCTTGCTGAGCATGTGTTCGAGCACCATGCGCGTCTGGATCGGCACGCACGTCAGCCGCTCAAAGCCGAGCCAGCTCTGATCCGGGTCGATGTGCTTCGTGCGCACGTCACGCACGACGAGGACGGATTCGATGCGGATGCCGAATTCGTTGGCCTTGTCTGTATTTTTGGGGAAAGTCAGGAATCAAAAAAAACTCCCGGGGTAAGAAGGCGGGGTGTGACTAACAATAGCCGGGTTCGTTGGTAAGAACGTGGCCACGAGTTAAAGGCACACTGCTCGAGAACCCATGTAAACCTTCGTGAACGTTGAGGAAGGACCCAACGCCGTGGCCCGTCCCATGCTGTAGTTGATCAAGATCGCATGATGAGAATCTCGACCGAGTTAAGTAAAAATGCATGGATCAACCCACCAGATAGTTTAATCCGTCTTGCCACAAGTTCTTCCGCGCGAGAACATCAAGTTGCACACCCGTTGTACCCTTTGGGAAAATAGCAGTGTCGATGGCGATCTGCATACACATATGGGTATTCGTGCCCTCCTTGAAAAGAAAAAAAGAATCCACGTACGTGACCCTGCAATACCCGCGTATACGCCTCGCTCTGTTCCTGGGTTGGGCGACCAAAGTGCATGGTCCGTGTGGTATCACATGTGCCGTCACGATACTGACCTCCAGAGTCGTTAAGGTATGGCGTTTCCTTGTCTATTAAAAGGCTATCGCTCTTGAGGGGAGAGTAATGTGGGAGGGCGGCATTGGGCCCCGCCGCCGAAATGTTCTCATAGGCAAGTCCCATATAGTTCTTCGCCTTGCTTCTGAACTCTGTGAGTCGCCACGCGGCCTCCCACTCGGATATCTGGAAACCCTTGGACATCTTCTCGTCGAGCCAGGCGAGGAACTGCACGTAGCAAGCGCCGTCGCGTATATAGGCACGTTTGAGTCCCTGAATCTCGACTTCGTTCTTGACGCTCTTAATCTCTTCGATGATAGAAGTAGCGACGGTATATCGGTAGTGAGTCAACATGAGAGAGATAGCATATGACGTTTGCGGTGCGATGATCACCTGTTGGTAGGTGCGAATCAGTATACAATTTTTAGGGAAGGAGAACACACGAACTTTGCCTTCACCCCATTCACGGGTACGCAAAAAGGTCCATATGGCATTGTAATCCCTGGTCTCGACCTTGAGGTTCTGAAGATACTCGCGCACCGGCAACTCGACTTTATCCTGTTCGATGAACAGGATAGCACGATCGAGGCCGATGTACAAATATGAGACAAACACAGGGTTGTACGGGACATCGTCGCCGCGAAGATTGAGTACATAAGCTGTTGAGGGAGTCACATGAACACCCCAGGAACCATGAGGAGGCACAAACGAACGCACCGATAGAAGCCAGGCTGGTCACCAGGGTGCCCACGTGTTGTTGGGACGGTGGCGGTGGACCCTTGGAGGGTGAATTGCCATTACTGGAAACGGGGTAGTTCTTAATCCAATCGCGAACTTGGATGAGCTTCTTCGAGGCATCTTTGCCTAAATGAGTAGATTAGATGTGTATTGCAAGGGAAAGGGGTCAGGTCGGGTGCTCACCAGTGTACTCGATTGGTTGGACATAAATCTTGTTCTTTGAGCGCGTCGGTTTGCCATCCCAGATGAGGTCAATCAGGTTCTGCGATGGGTACACAAGCTTGGATTTCTTGGCTTGTAGTAGAGGGTAGAGTTGTAAAGCGATTTCGTTGGAGATCATGCGCGCATCGATTCCAAGCTTCGACTCATTGGCTCGGTCCTTCCAGTGCGCAGATGAAGTCAGCTAATGGCCCAGTGCCAATATGCTGGTGGAAACACTAACGGTAATCCAATCTACCCAATTCCGAGGACCGCCAGGTGCGCCAGCGCGGATCAGCACCCAGTTCTCGTCAAGCTCCTTTTCAGCTTGAAGCCAATAGCGTGAGTCAGTAACAAGGTACGCGGCGGTCTTTGATATGATGGCTTGGCCAGCCGAGCCTGAGAAGCTGTGTACAGAATAGTAAGTATTGCGCAGCGTGAGCTAAAGTTGAAACCGCGGAATCACGTACTTCGATAGCCACTGCCTGCGCTTATCGGCCTCGGCGGTGTACTCGGATTGGTGTGCGTCTTCCGACGGTACAACACTGACGAATAGAAATAAATTCAGTGTCGAAAAGGGAGGAGAGTCATGAAAAACGAACTAGTAATCAAGATTATCCTTGGCCATGAGCTTACGCAGCTTCCGTTAGTCGAGGATATGTGTCAGGATATTCATGAATCGGGTCCTCGTAACCGTCTTTGCGGCCGATGGCCGAACTAGGTCAGGGTGTTGACGGAACCACTGCCCGTGAGAGAGGGCCGTTGAGAGTTGTTGGACCGTTTGCTCCCGCTTGACAGATTGCTGGTCTTGGACGCTTTGCTAGCTTTACTTTCCCCGCTCTCCTTGCTCCCCCTACTATCCTTACTTTGCTTTGAATCCTGAGAGCTCTTCGAGCGTTGGGACATGTGGCGAGTCGGGCCGCCTTGTGGAGCCTCTTGTTGGAAAGCGGGAAGAGCATCTCGGGGGTACACGGGAAGGATGGTGGTTGCGGACGACGAACGATCTACCTCGGTGAATAGATCCTCCTTATCCCTGTCCTTACGACCCAAACCGAGCGTCCAGCCATATCCGAGCCTGTTCCGGAGAGTGTTGCCGCGAGTGAGCTTAGACTGTGAGCGATCGAGCTTGGGTGCCATTCTAGGAAGATTGTTATATGATTCCGTGTCCTCCGTAAAGGTGAGCTTCTCAGCTCGGGACTGTTCTTTCTGTCCTGGACTGAGCATCGGTGACGGTGGCGGTGGGGGAGTATGAGCCCGAGCGAGCGAGAGGAGAGCCGGGGTTCGATTGTCGGTGTGAACCCGGAAGAGAAGAGCGCGAACCGCCAGAACGGTACGATGGACGGGAGGAGGCAGATTTCTCATCGAATTGCTCCTCGAGCTGCTTTTTCCGACCCTTGCGGGTAAACGAGGGCAAGCAGAGTGGCGGTGGGGGCGGTGGAGGCGGTGGGGGCGGAGACATGGTACGGAGGGAAGGGGATGGTCAGTGGGCAAGTAGAAGCAAGTAAAGTACGGGGGTATGTAAAAATACACGAGAGGTGAGTGGAAGCGGAAGGGAAGCGCTCTCGTCCGAAGATTTTTTTTCACGCGGGTGACAAAGCCCTACAAACGCCGACGGAACTAGATTTGACGATGGTGCATACAGGGAAACACGAGGCGACGGGCCAGATGGGCACTTTAGGGCACCATCACTCTTCACACAACCTGCGATCGTCTACAGTTACCCTACTATCACAATCCCTCGTATTCATCTGGCACAACCAACTCGGCTTCTCACCCTACATACCGGCAACACAGACGCTCGCAACTCACACGCCTCGCTGTCCTTTCCGAGTCACTGTTCTAATATGTCCACATTTACTCTTCTGTGCATGCGCAGCAAGTCCATTTACAAATTCTCGCCGCTCCATCCTCCATTTGCTGCAGCCTTGTGGCATACATGCCCGCACACCACGAAGCGCCCTGTCTCTCTTTTGCAACTGCACTAATCACCTTCCCTTCATCACCCTGACCGCCTGTTCCTTATCCAAAACCTCTGCTCGGCTGGGCTGTGCGCTCTCTAGTGACTTCCATGTGCGCTCTATGGTGGCCTCAACTTTCATCCACTTTGATCGCCGAGTCGAGGCCGTCTGGTATTTTCCGCGCTACTTATTAATGTTTCAGGACATCCAGAAGAGACACGTTCCGGTGTCCGAACAAGCTTGCGCGTCTACCTTTTTTAGTGGCCCCTTCTGTTTTTTTTTCTTTCTTGCCTGCCTTCCTAGATGGAGGTCCTTTCTGGCCACACGAACCATCTAACTAGCCCATCGTTATACCTTTCCGTACAATAGCCAACGTCAAGCATGCCATGATAATGCCGACCGTGGGGATATGAGAGGTACTCACTTTCCTTTGATCTCTTCTCTCCTTGGTGTATCGTTATCTATGCCTGACTCATGACTGTTGTTACCGAGCGCAACAAGGTTCCTGAGGTGAAAAATAAATTTCTGATGACCGTAAACCTAGTCTTTCTCTACAGTATACAGAGCCCGAATAATTTACACAAGGAGGACAATTGGTCACAAAGAACAACATGCACAGAAGAATACTGTAAGACCGTTCAACGAGTGGTCGCAGAGAAATAAAGATATCAGGGTAAAGAGAGGCGGATTTGGAGGGCGATTGGTAATTGGGTAGTATGGTTGTAAGTGTCCTATGCAGACTTTTAATCCAGGTGCCCAAGTGCCAGCTGTCCGATGGTCAAGGTTTCGTCACATAGTCATACCCTTCCCTTCGTGAAATGTCCAATGAGACGGCTGCGTAACGCAGCGATACAACGACCCTAAAACGGGTCATAGGGCGTGCCAAGGTGCCCGCCAATGGCTTCTAGCTAGTAGAGTGCCATCTACCCGAGGTCACTTGTCGACCTTCCATGTTGGAATGGGTTGTAGCCAGCCCCGCGCACTGCGGACGGTATCAGATTTTGTGGGTCCGACGCGCTGATCGGGCTCGACGGCACCGAATTTGGCAGGGCATATGGAGAACCCGGGGGCGACCGTCCTGGGAACGACGTCATGTAATTTTGCAGTTGTGGTGAGAGGGGAGGAGAGTGGGCACCGCGTTTGCGGCGCGTGCGCTGGACGGGTGATGCAATGCGAAGGGATAACGTGGGGGTGGGTGCCACTTCGGATGGGGTATGAGATTGCTTTTCTGCGGGGCGTGTGGGCGGTGCCGCCGACGTGTAGTACGTACGAAGGGCGTCCTTGCCGGAGGGGCGTGCACGGATCCCGGAAGCGGACTGTAATAGGAAAGGAGTGGGTGGTGGCGGTGGAGCGCCACGGCTTGGCAAGTCGTCGGTCGAAGGGGAGAACGAGGGCGATATCGGAGTGGAGGAGGAGGAGGGGGAGGGAAGATGAGGTGTGGAGGCACTTCTGGCGTGGTAAGCGCTCGCCCGGAATGGCTGACGGCATAATGGGTCAACAATCTCGCGCAGGTCATCGCGCTGTTGAATGTGCTCACCCGTGTACCGAGAGTGGGTGTGGGCGGTACGACCTCTATGCTGCTCTGGTCTGCTTCGACGGGACTTCCGTCTCCCCGCCGCAAGGAGCCTCCGGAAGAGAAGTTCTGCCCGATCACCATGACATGATCATCGGCATTGTCATGATCGTCGGCGCCATTACCCCCTCCAGCACCATTGGCAACGCCATGGTCAAGTCCCCGGTCGCTTTCGAGATCCGCGTCTAGTGTCGACGAGTCCCTCGTCCCTTCGCTGGGGTGCGTGAGAGTATACGAAGACGCTCCGCGGTCCGACCCCGACGCCACAATCTGTCGTAGATTTGTGAACGGGCCTCGCCTCGTTTTGCTTCGGAGGGTGTCAAAGGGGTCCGTTTCAGAGTCGGAGCTCTCGATGTCAAAGGCCTCCGGCACCGCGACACGGGACACGGGAATGGGGCCCCTACCAAACAATCTCCTTATCGAACGGACGGCAGTCGTGATCGCGGGTGACACCATGCCCTGCTTGATGCGAGAGCTGAGGTGCTGGCGATCCGTGGCATTGCGGGGAAAGAAGGAATTCCAGTGATGGGGCTGGCTTATCATAGGCGTCGCTTCCGCATCCGGGGTGTGGGGAAAACTACCGTCACCGTCCACTTCCCACTCACGATGTCTCCGAACCCGTCGAACACCTCGCATGATTGGAAGTGATGGGAATCGAGACAGTTTCCCTCTCTTGTAGAGGAGATAAAGGATGAAGGCCAGGCAAAGAGAGAAGGCGACGAGAATGGGGGTCAAAATTTGAGCGACTGTCCAGCCACTGGATGCTGTAATGATTCATGCCACCATCAGGTGAAAAGCGAGTTAGGGAGTAATCAGGTGAGCGAGAACGAATGCGCACTTTGGGAGGTATCAGAGGTGCCACTGGAATCACGATATACCTGTTTAGGGACGCCCGCAGCTTCCATAATCCCTCGAAACGGATGCTTTTTTGGCCAGCCCGAGTATGGTTGGAGGGGGAATTCGTAGTAGCCCACTTCCTGTGTGAAGAAAAGGAAGACTTCTCGACAGACACGCCAATCAAACACTTTATGGGTCGAAAAAAGTTGCAATTACAGCTGTACAGAGTGCGGAGAATCAGCGAAGCGAGACATTAAGAACGGCTGACTCGTTGAAGTCGGGGGAAGGGGTGCGCAGGCGCGCGTTATTTGTATGCGCCAAACTGCAGCCATGCGACGCCGCATATGAAACAGGACTAATGGAGCTCCCCGGGCCGGAGAACACTCTCGAGTTGACAGGGCAAACGAACCCAACAACGAAGGCGTTGATGTGGCGATGCGAAACGAAATATAATCTGACGGACTCGGAGACAATCACTCACCTGCTATGATCGCTATAACCCAGAGAGGACGATCCTAGGCCACTGATGTGCGAGAGAGGGCGTACCTAGCAACTGCACTCTCTGCACCTCCATATAAGAGCTCGTGGTGATACCGTGGTGATTCGCCGCGGATAATCGGCACTGTTTCAGATACCGAATACAACCTGTGCGGGTCTCTATAATAGATCTACCGACGAATTCGACGACCTGGACCAAAATCTGGCCACCGACGCCAATCATTCCTATGGCGAAATCATGCTTTGGACACACATCCTTGACTAAAAAGGTCTCCTCTGCGGGGCGGTTCAATGTAATACGAGAGGTGTGTGCAAGGGCATCATTCAAATATCTCGGGTAAGGTCATTGAGCGGGTGATGACCATGGATTTTCGCATTCAGGGCGACGTGATCACCGGGCATCTCGGTCTACAACGAAACGGAACAGTGCTCGCACGGCATATCATACCGAGTCCAGGTTTACAATAGACTGGAGGTCGGAAAGTATTGCTGAGTTGCCTAAAGCTTGCTGCGCGGATTGACGAACAGATACATCCGCCTCAGTTTGAGAAGACCACAACACGGAGCACATGGTTTTGTTGAAGACAGGGTATCCCTGTAATTGCGATCCTCGCGGTCGCATCCGGCTATTCGCGCGAATGCCTCCGCGACAAACGGCTTCCATGCATCGAGAAACCCGGTGGCGGTCGTCTAGAATTCTCAAACTCTAATGAATCTACTGAAGAAGCAATGATCCGTGTAATATGCCACCTGGCGTAACTCTCGCACTAAGAACTCCCAACTGCGGGCCCCCATCGCCGAGACAGTGACGCCCGCTATAAAACAGAACCAATGACGTTCTATGGATCCACTGTCAGAAAACAATACCAGATTTACAAAGAGTCGAGTTCCGCTTACTCGTACTATGCTCATCTTTGTGATTTCTCCGAGTATGATTATCAGGCGGATCTATGATCTGGCATTTGTCCCTTTCGCAATAGTTCCGCGACGTTCTTGCACAATTTCGAACACTGTGCAAGGGCAGTGTGGGCCACATCCGTGATGGTGGATCCTGATGGTGCCAATACGCGGTTTTGGCCAACACTATCAGAAAACCTTGCTCTACCCCACACTAATTCAGGTACAGGGTAGGTCGAATGTCCTGTGCAATCCACACTGTATGTCTCACGGAATTCGATATCAGCAAAGGTGGTACGGATTGCAGCAGTTGGTGCGCAGCATCAACTAGTGATGGTACGTACTCGTAGAGTTGTTTGGCGTCGCCGTCTCTCGTAAGCACAGCAAAGGACAAACGCCGGAGGATCACAGTAAGTTACTTGTCTCGGAGTGAACAACGTCTTCGCGATAACTCGGTGTATCCTCGCACTAACGCAAAGACATAAACAATATCAACGAGGCAATGACTTATACGTAAACATAGTCAGTGAGGTTCTGACGATCAAGCGTCCGTAGAACTGAAGCCCAAGAAGTTGATATGTAGATCTAGAGGTCGCTGTTTTCTTTATTGCAGTGCAATCGGAAAAAGCGAACGATCGTCGTGATTCTTTGCGGCTTTGCTGCCTTACAAGTCTCCTACTTTCTTAATTCCTACAAGAACGCGTTCATTCCTTCGCCAAAACTCCATCAACGTCTGCGCGAGTGTCAATGGGTCATCCTTTGCATAGGCTTCTTAGCACATTAGTCATCTCAAATTTGTGATGTAGGGCCCACCTCGTGAAGCATGTGCCCCGTGTTTGGTACAACAACCATTTGAAATTTGCCTTGCATTTGCCCAATCATAAGCTCCCGGTCAAGGCGATCGGTACCAGCAAGGACTAAGAGACGCGCAGTGCGTGCAGCGAGGAACGCAGCTGACAGCCCTGTAAACCAGCCTTCGTGTGCACATCGCTCTGAGTATGATCCGGGGGTCTAGGGTAAAGAAGCACACCTTCCCAGTACGGTCCCGTGGTGCGCAGCGGTGTGCACCAAGTAAAGGCACGCTTGCCACGCGGCCGGGGCTCTGGGGTCGGCGTGATAAGTGAAGGTACAGACACGCGCGCGGAAGTGATGTTGCGTATCTGGTGCGCAGTGATACTAAGCTATTCTTAGCCAAACGAGATGTAGAGATGGTGAAAATGACATACTGCCACTCTATCGCAGCGCTGACACTGTCGAACCCCTCTGGTCTGGAGTTCAGAATACTCGGCATGTGAGGGAGAGCGTCGAGCGCGGTTCCCTCAACGACATCAAGCACGGCAACCCCAGACACACGGTATTCAGCCTCGAGGAGACGAGGGACTGCGTTCACGACAACGGCGCCGCCCATGCTGTGGCCAACAAACTGGCTACGTTGTTAGCAGTGCTGGCGAGAGTCGAGCTTGCAGCGCGTACAAGGAATGAAGGTGCGGCCGAGGCGTCCGGAAAGACGACCCGAAGAAGGTTGTAAAGGTCCTGGACGAGGATATTGAGTGATAAATCTTCATCGGAAGACCCCTGCGTCGGCCGTGTCTTTCCTGGCGATAACTGAGACCGCGTCGACCGCGATGGGGGAATGCGCACCATGCCTCCGCGCGTCGAGAGATAAAACACCAAGCTCCCCCTTGGACATTCTCGTGATTTCCTTAGCAAAGAGCGCAAAGCTGAGACCAGCGAAGCCTGCGCCGTGGTGGCAGACCATGACGGACCCTGCGCCGCCATCTGTCGTCTGCGGTGGAGTGTAATACACGCGAACATCGAGCTTCGATGCAGGGACGTCGACTTGCACTGCCTCGGAGAAGTAAGACGCCCCCGATATCGGCGCGTATTCTGGGTTTGGTGTACGCGGTAAGCGACTCGATGGAGAACTCGTTGAGAGCGAGGGTAGCGCCCCGATCGAATCCGCTACCTCATCTTCTTCATCTTCCTCTTCCTCTCCCGGCACATCTGGGGGGAGTTGTGGTAGCTTTGCGATGCGAGCGTGCATCGCAGAACGATAAAGGTCAGACATAGCAGTTACTGTGGTTGGTCACCACTGAATGGGTCGAACCCTAACCTAACTCCCAAACGCGTTGATCGCTCGGACGCGTCTTGACAAACACGTCCAGTCGGCTGTTGCTGTTGGGTCCGACTCCCCCTGACTTTACACGGGCACGCGCTACGCTATGACTCGCCGCGTAAACAGATCGAAAAAGGTGAGCCACCGACGCGTTCTCATCTATACGTCGTGTCTTACAATGTCTTCGTAGGTACCCGGCGTGAAGCTGCGTCCTGCAAGACCGGAAGAGGGGAGGACGCTTGCTGAGCAATGTACGCCGCCACCTTCGTCGCGACTATCAGATGCACCCGAAGATTTCGAGATTAGTTTCATTGACACATGTCCGAGACCACTTCGTGGTTTCACAATCTGTACAACTGGTGTTGACAGGGTGCGTCGCGAACTGTTTGCTTCACGCGTTGATTATCATCTCATTGTCACTGCGCTGTCGGCAGTCGACTATATTTCCCAAAGCTGGGGAGATGGGCGCGAATACAACCGCCGCCTTCACCGACTATGTCACGCATCTCATCGCGGAGGAGCACGGAGGGGCAAAATATTGGGTACGTTACTTCGGTGAAAGTGCTCCTTGGCACTAATGAGTATAATGTCAGTGTGCAGTGGAGCGCAAGATACCGATAGTAAGACCATCGTGGATTCAGGACACATTTGAAATATGGCAACGGGGCGATGATTTCGACTTTGCCGCTGTTCGTCCCTCTCTCTCTCCCTTGGCCCTCCTTCCTTCATGACCTTTGCTGCAGAAAGTTGAGGAACACCGCCTTCCTACTTTCTCTGGGATTACTTTATGTGTCTCTGGGATCGAGGATCTTGACCGGCGCACTACCATCAACCGCACCGTTACGGAACATCGCGGCAAATACGCCAAAACTATCGAGCGACCCGTGCGCGTGACCCATCTCCTCTGTTCGGGAGATGACGAAACGGACAAGATGCGCTATGCCCGTAAGTTCAACGAGCGGGGTGAAGCTGATATCAAACTCGTATGGGAAGAGTGGTTTTGGGACTCCTTGGACTTTGGCGGTACGCATGTTCTCTCTCTCGACCTTGGAATCTGTAATGACGTTTGCTAGGGCGGTTCGAGGAGACGGCTTACCTCGTCACGCGTCCACGCCCTGAGCAAAGACGGCTCCCGCCGTTACACCATCCGAGTTGTAAAGAACCCGAGCCACCAGAAGAACAACCGCAGGTGGATGCTGATGCACCCGATGAAGAAGAAATGGCAGTCGCCCGCCGTGTCCCCGGCGCGACGTTGCGTGTCTGGGAGAGCCTTCTTGCACCGCGTGGGTACGCCAAGGTCGGATCGGAACTGGTCAAAGCTGGCCCCGCCGAAGCCCCCAAGTCCACACCAGAGCCTTCACTTCCGCCATCGGGGGCCAAAAGGGACAAGGGAAAACGGCGAGCCTTGAACCCCCCGTCGCCACCGAGGACGCGTAAGGGTCGTAGTGCGCTGGGAACGTTCTCGCGGTCCAAGTCATTTGCACCGTGTACGGCATCGATGATGGAAGACCACTCCACGTCCACGGCGCGCCAGCCTTTCCGGAAGGCTCACTCGCTCTTCTTGCCCCAACTAGAACCAGCTGCACATGTCACACGTGAGCCCGATGGCTCTAAGCTACCGATATTCGCGGGATTGCGCTTCCGTGTGCGTGCAGAAGCTCGTTCGGCGAGCGTGCGCTCTGCGATTGAAAGTTGTGGTGGAACCTGGGTCGAGAACGAAGACGAGGAGGAACGCATAGACTTTGTGATCGTGCGGCTAGTTAGGTACTGTCCTCCATCCTGGCTGTTAGTGGACCCAATACACTCACACGTGGTATAGCGGCAGTAAGTTGTATGTCGATGAGGCAGACGCTACACTCAAGCCGCGCTATCGTACCGAGTGCTGGCTCGAAGGCTGCCTCTCTCGCGAGCGGATATGCCCCGTGGATGAGCACCCCTCCTTCTCGCCACTTTCACACACGATTCATCTCCCTAGCGTAGTCCTTAGTCCATCAGGACTTGACCTCGCAGAGGACACGTGGGTCAAGCGTCTTTCCCGAGCACTAGGTAATGACCACTCTCGCCTTACATCTCGTATAGTTGATTGAACCGTCGAACCATGGTAGGGATTACCCATGCGCCAGCGTTCAGCCGCTCGACGACCCACCTGTTGTGCCCGTGTGCGACGGGTGCGAAGTACGCAAAAGCACGGACATGGGGTACACCAGTGGTTGACATGTACTGGCTTTCGCATATCGCAAGGACGGGTACACTGCCCCTACCTGAGATGTTTCTCGTGCCGGATTCGCGTCTTCCGGACGCTGACACGAGGCACACAACAACTCGTACGTTCGGCGCTCCTCATGGTCTTCAGAGTACTGACCCTGTTGTGAAGCCGCAAATGTGCCCGACTTGGCGCAGGCGGGGCAGGCGACAACCTTACCCCAGAAAACACCACCTGTACACACGCCGCCATTGCAAACTACGCAGCCAGAGATAGGCCCCGCCAACCAAGAATTGTCCTTCGGTCAGCCTAGTCTGCTCGCCGATCAGGATGAAGTTGTCCCGAGTTCCTCACCGACATTGCCCCCCCTCTCGAGTCCTTCGGGTAGCCCACGACCACACTCGTTCTCACTCTCTGCCCATACGAACGACCCGTCCAATCATTCCTCGGGACGGGTGCCCGCTGCAGGAAGCGATACAGAAGATGATGATGAGGCAGCCCCACGTGTACCATCGTCCAATACCCCGTCGCCGCTGAAGATGCCATCAGATCAGTCGGACCCGGCTGCACGGGCGCTGCACGAGAGCATATCCAACTTACTCGGCAAGCGTAGCGTTGGCGCCATGTCGATGGGGGAGCACGGGGAACCACCCCCACGACGGAAGCGTGCACGGCCACGATCAAAGGTGAGTCCGATACCCCGACAGCGTCTATCAACACCCTGATCTTTTTTTGCAGCCACATTCACTTTTCCAGCTGGACGCCGGAGGTGCCAAGACTGGTCTCGGCATGGCGATCGACTCCGCCGTTTCTAACGTCCATCTCCCGCCCGTGTCTATGTATACCACGTCCTTTGCCTTCGGGGACGAGCCCGAGAACGGCAATCCGAACTCGAATGCCGCGCTCGATGACAGCATGAGCTCGGGCCTGCAAGCGGTATATGAGGACCCAAGCCAGGCGGCCGAGCGGCGCAAACTCATCAGCTTGCTGAACGGAGCGCCAGGGCAGAGCCGGATGCGTGAGGAGCGCATGCATAGGGCTGCGGTGGCCGCACGTTCCAACGTCGCTTCGAGTAGTGGACGTATGGCCGGCTTTTGAGGCTGATATAGCTTACTCAAAAGTGACACAGGGTTTGTAATTTATATTTCGATGACATTTACGAACTAGATGACTGGATACCCATGGTCTACATTCAACTTGTACAATTGGTGTGACTTTACTAAATTAACATCCGTACGGCGATGCAGCTTAGTTACTCGTTCCTTCCCTTCGGTTTCTAAACCCTCTTCGCCTCTTCCGATGTAATCCCTTTATGTGGGATTGTGTATGTATGAGTAAGATTCGAATTGAGTCCTACCGACAGCATCGAAGTCTCACAGCGAAGGTAATCAAGTGAGCATCGTTGTCGATAGTGGGACATAATGCTCATACTTATAACAAAGAGATAACAAACCTTCAGCGCTCAATGTGGGAAATATACATCGTCGATTCGATGTTTTCAAGCTGGGACGCGCATCAACGGAGGCGTACGGCGTGGAGGGAAGGCCTGATACACCGCCAGGCGAGATAGAGATAAGCACGACGACAGTTGCGGTATCTAGCACTGTCCACGTTTGCATGTGCGCCACTACAAGAGGAGGAAGTAGCCAGCCTTGAGAGAATAAGGAACACGCCAACGAGCATTTGAAAGATCAATAGGCGCAGCCCCCGCAGGACAGCAGTAATGATCGATCCAGGCCACCCGGGCCAATAGCGCAAACGCTGCGCCATAGGTATTATTTCAGCGACCCAACAAACATTTATGCGTTCAATCAATATGGTTTTGACCTGTGCAGACACAGCCGCGACACAATCCGCGTCTAGGTCTAGACTTTGTGAACTATACAGTCAAGAATAAACGGGATTAACTATTGGCTTCCAACAAGATCTGAACTTTGATGGGTTTCACTGCCCGTAGCAGGAGTCACCTCCAGATTGTACTTTGCGTTCCGAGAGTATTTCGTTGCCAGAAGAGCTGCAAGCTTGACGTAGGCGTTTGCCTGAACGATTTCCTAAGGGATGCCATGCGATGGGAACATAGTCCAACATCAACGAGTATATGGGCAAACCTCAACACAATGGTTCAGTTCTAGAATGAGTTCTGTACATTTTTCCTGGGATGCATGTCACTTGAGCGACATCCTCTGAAAAGGTATAATGCTCACGGCATTTTTGGTGATACGTTCCAGGAGAACAGCTTGGCGTTCTGCATGAGGATTGTTCATTTCTGCTGTTGGGCCGTCACGGTACCAGTAGCAGTCGCGGCGGTGGCTTGCCTGCGTGTCTCCGGTCCGAGAGAGGATATGTCTCCGAGTCACCCGAGCTTGGTCGTGATTCGCGTCAAGGCACAGTTGGTGAATTGGAATGGCCTTACAAGCAGACAAGCGCATTATCTGGAGCCCTCTCAGACGACACAAGTTCCTGGTTGGGGGCGGCTCTCAACTTACTCTCTATGATTGGTCTCCGGACGACTCCTCAGTACACCATGTTACTTCTCAGCAAGACCTACAGCTAATGAAGGTAACGTAATGTTGGTTCGCATCACCTTTCCCCGCACGCTCACATTATCGTTCAGTGCTTTGCTTGGTCTCCGGACCCAGCAATCGATGCCCTCGTTGCCGTAGGATTCAACAATGGCCGCGTGGATCTCCTACGTCTCGAATCGACTCACCATATTCGTGAACATGCAGCGAACGGTAACAGCCACAACTTGAACCCTCTGTCACCTCGAGTACCCCGTGCTTGTGTCTCCCTTGCTTTCTGCCCTGTCACCCCCCAGTATCTTGCTGTAGGTCTCGACAAGATACGCAACGATTCCAGCCTATATATATGGGACCTCCATTCTTCCACCCCAACTCGCACCTTATCACCATTAGCATCATCCTCGCCAACGCATATCGTCGCGCCCCCACCTTCCCCTGCACGACCGCCGGCAGGACTCCCCACTTCTCCTCGTCCATATCACCCTATCCCCCGAACAGAACTTGGTCCTCGTGCGGACTTGCGTACCCTACAGGCACACGCACCAAACGAGTCTGTTCACTCACTGGCTTGGTTACCACAGAGCAATCATCTACTCGCTGCTGGTTTGTCGCAGCGGGTACTTCGACTCTTCGACCTCCGCAGTTCCGCCCCAGTAGCTGCCAGTGCTCCAGGACGTGTCTATGCATTGTCGACAGACCCGTTTGAGCCTCATCATCTCGCCGCAACTGGGGATGGCGTCGTTACTGTCTGGGACGTACGAAAGTTGCCCGTCCAATTGCTGACATTTTCTGAGCGGGACGCACTCGCTGACGGCACGCGTACTCAAAATGGCGGTGTGCGCAGGGTTTCAGACTTGGAATTCTCTTCGGTGCGTCGGGGCCTTCTGGCAACTCTGGGTCAAGACGCATCATATGTTCGCTTTTGGAACGTCATCAAAACCGAGTCATTTGACGTACCCCCCACGCCGCATGCAAGTGACATGACTCGAACACCAAAGATGGCAATGTGGGCGAATGCGCTGCCCTGGAATGTTTCTGGAGGGACGCACAACGTGCCAGCTCATTCTGCTCAATCGCCAACAAGTTCATCTCATTCTCTCGTCCTGTCCGATACGCGAAAGTGTACGTACTTGCTCACGATCACCAGTCGCCAATTCACAGATCTTTTGAGCAGCTAGACGATTCCATGCCAGTCTCCGTTCTTTCGCGTTGATGCCTGCCACCCGACCAAACCCCTTGGTCGTTTCACTCATGGCAATTACTAAAGATGAAGACCTAGAAACCGCGAACACCCATCACACGCCCATACACGTCCAGTGGTGCGCGCGGGGTAGCATGTCAGTCGCAGTCGGCTCTGCATACCGCATATTCCACAGCGTGCCGCCGGGCGGGGTTGTCCCCGACCCTTGGTCAGTCGTGCCCACCATTGTGTCCGAGGGGAGTGAAGGCGCCGGTATCGGCCCTTTCCCCATTGAGGTCTGTCGAGGACGTTCTCCGCGATCCTCGAGCTCGCATCAGCCGACCTTCGGTCGCGGAGACGAGGATGGTTTCCCGGCTCTCACATCAGCTGTATCCTCCCCAAGGCCCTCACCGCGTGTCAAAGCGTCTCCTCTACCAGCGCAGAAGGCAAAAGAAGGCACCGCTAGTTCTGCACGCCGGAGTGTCCCTGCTTCCCCTTATCTGAGGGGAAACGCAGAGCTCCCGTCTTCTCCGGGCCCTGCGTCTCTTGTACCTCCGTCCCCGACATCGGGTTTGAGGCATATCGCTGGCGTTTCAAGACTTTCTGAGAACGGCGCATCTTTATCGCGCGTTCGGAGCGCTAGTGGACGTCCTTGGAGACGTGCTGTCGATCGCGCTATCGATCGCGTCCAAGCTCTCGTGGACGAGGATATATCGATGGTCATGCGACGACGCGTGATAAAGGGCTATGGGCTGGGATATGTATGCTTTATGTGCACCCGTTGCATTAGACGACCTGTCTCATCCTGATTATAGCCGTCTCATAACGTAGCGGTTCTTAAGGAAACGAAAGAAGGGCCAAACGACAGCGCGCTCGTCGAAATGTGGTCTTGGGTCGATTGTACGTCCACTGTTGTGCTGCAGGGACTTGTATTTACCATATTTTCTCAGATGCTCGTCGAAGGCTAGAAGGCCCTGCCGTTCATCTTGATGGTTACAATTTTTCCAATCAAGGTATACGGGGTATTTGGGATGGATTTCCTTCGTCTGTCCAAACTGCAGCTCCTTCTAGTCCCCCAGGCGCTGTCCCTACCCCTTTGCTCGACCCTCTGATAGTTGAAGGTATTCAGTCAATATCCCGCACGCAATCCCGTCGTGCGAAGCACAGAGCAGAAGTGCCATCCGATTTCGCAGCGGCTCTGTTACTTCTGAGTGCATATCACCAAGCGAATGCAGAGCCCTTAGATTCGGCTGACTGGAAGCCGACGATTCCGACGGCGAAATTGATACAACGACGGTTTGCGCTTCAGTTATGTGGGTGGAGTTTGAAGAACGAAGACATATCTGCCGTTATAAACAAGTAAGGCCTATTTTTTTCGCCTTCCTCCTACACGAAGTTTTACTCACATAGTCTTTTTTAGGTGGGAGAAAGATGGTAGGCAGTCACAGGCGGCTTGCTGGCTTGTGTTCTTGGGTAAGCACAGTAAGGCCATAGATATTCTCATGCGAAGCAAAGGTAGTGCTACACTCTGAGTACTTGACCTTAGCTCACTTGAAATGGTAGACAGCTCCCACAACATCATGTCTGGCACACTCGCTGCTCTAACCCCCGCATCGAACAAGACACCGGAACTGCGCCATCAGTACGAGCGGTTGATCATGCGTTTAGAGGATCCGTATTTTCGGGCCATGCTGACGTATCTCGCGGCCGGCGACTGGCCCGACGTTCTAGAAGAAGAGCACATTCCCCTTCGCGAACGCCTTGTGATCGCGCTGCAATTTCTCGAGGACGACGCGCTTTCTGCGTACCTGCGCCGAATGGCCGAGACCTCGGTGGCCCAGGGTGACGTGGAGGGCATCATCGTCACGGGGCTGACCGCGTCCGGAATGCAGTTGCTGCAGAACTACGTAGATCGGACCGGAGACGTCCAGACGGCGGCCATCCTGGGGGCCTATGTGCACCCACACCAATTGGAGGATCCCAGAGTCGAACGGTGGTTGGACGCATACCGAGACTTCCTGGACGGATGGAAGTTCTTCCACCACAGATGCCAACTCGACATTGACCGCGGGCAGATGCTGCACGACTTTACCCAGGCCGTTGAGAGGGAACCCGCCCGGCTCGTCCCACCTCAGGTTCTGATTCGCTGCAACTACTGTAACAAGGTGATCAGCGAGCCGCAGGGCGTCGCCACGGCAAACAAGGTAACGTCACCAAGTTTCCATTTGTTGAGTGTCGCAAATCTTGATGTTTCGGCGCGTGGAGGCTACAGCTTGTCCGCATTGCAATCGCCCCTTACCGCGTTGTTCGGTGTGTTTGATGACGCTGGGCATCTTACCTGACTCTGCACGCAATGGACAACTCGCGCACCAAAACGCGCTGACGCGGGGTATGTGTGGTCCAAGCAAATCTTGCTTTTCAGCTGATTAAAATCGGCGGAATGAATTGCAGATAGCGTCGACGATGCAATCGTGTTTTGTCAGACGTGCAGGCATGGTGGACATGCTGCGCACATCCTAGAATGGTTCTATGGTGAGGTCGGAGCAAAGTCGCGTGGGAACCTGTGCTGTTGCGGACTGTGATCATCGATGCGGTGACGAATTCTGAGCGACAGCACGCATGGTGCGATTTCTACCCTATATTTGCTTTTCCGCAGTCATCTATACGTGCTGAGTCATCCCGGTTTCTCGGGGTGATGTACATTAATAAACTATCGCTTGCAATACAACCATTTTGCTTGGTTTTGGCCGAGTACCTCGTCTAAACCTGACCGCCTGGTCTGGGGTTTGCCACAGTTGGATTGGCGGTGGGACTCTATTGGCTTCATCGCAGGGAAGAGTAACACTTCCTTAATGTCTGCGGGGGATAGTGATGTAAGTGGATAAGAAGACGAACACAGAAAGGTGAACTAACTCGTGGAGTTGGTAAGGAACATCACAAGGCGGTCGATGCCTATGCCCCAACCACCAGTCGGGGGAAGGCCATGTTCAAGACTGGAGTAACAACACATGAGAGATCCGCCACGAGTCTGTAAGACTTGATACTCACGCGTCGATGAAGACCTCATCTATCTCTTGTGCCTCTTCGTCGCCCTGATCCTTCTGCCTTGCCTGTTCTTCAAAGCGCGCACGTTGCTCGAATGGGTCATTCAACTCAGTATATGCATTACAGAATTCCTTTCCACACATAAAGCCCTCGAAGCGTTCGCAAAGGCCAGGGCGCGAGCGGATGCCATTTAGAGAGGGGAGACATGACCTGCGGATGACCGACTGAAGCGAGAATGTTGAGAAAGGAATAGCGAGGGAGATGGCATCAGCTCACCGATGAAAGCGGGGGATATGCACAAGGGCTCGATATACTCTCCGACAAGCTTATCAAGTAGACGCGCATTTGTTCGCGGTTCGCTGCACTCAACGTTGTGCTGAAATCATAAATCAGCGAGTGACACCAAGGCGACGACCCATAATAAATATACCTTTTTGCACAGATCGCGCAGAAACACATTCGCTTCCGCGGTATGCAGGGTTTCACCAGGGGGGAACCTGACACTGAGCTTCTCTTCGAGAGTCTCGATCATGTCGTACCGCTTCCATGGGCGCTTGAAGTCAAGAGTATATTCCTTCCCGTCCTTGCCTTCTGGTTGGTAGGTGAGGGTCGTGTTGCCACCAGTCAGGTACTTCACCAACCCCTCGACCAGGCTCTCGGTCAGATCCATGACGTCGTACATGTCCGCATAGGCCATGTAAAACTCGCAGATGGTGAATTCGGGGTTATGCGTAAGGTCAATGCCCTCGTTCCTAAAAACGCGGCCAATCTCGAACACCCGATCCAAGCCACCAACGACGAGCTGCTTGAGATACAGCTCCGGTGCAACGCGGAGGTACAAGTCAAGATTAAGGTCGTTATGGTGGGTAATAAAGGGCTTGGCGGTTGCGCCCCCAGCGATCATACTGGTTATCGGAGTTTCGACTTCAAGAAAGCCCAACGAGTCAAAGAAGCGGCGGATGTAGTTGATGATGCGACTGCGGGTATAGAATATACGGCGTGTGTCGTCGGAGAGAATAAGATCGAGGTAGCGCTTGCGATACCGGGTCTCCTGGTCCTTAAGGCCGAAATGGCCGGAGGGAAGTTGGTGCAAATTTGGAGCAAGGAGGACCATCTGCGAGGGTGAGACAGAGAGTTCTCCTTTTTTGGTGCGCGACGGCGTCCCGATAACGCCAACGACATCACCTCGGCGGAATATATCATGCGTCTCAATGAATGAGTTCTGATCAGCTGCATCTCTTGAATCTGATCAACCGAACTAGCCAGAGCGAGGATATGTCGTGAGAACTAACTGTAGCGTCGCCATTATTTGTACCTTCTTCCCTTCGCTGTGCAGGTCATAAAACCTTAGCTTTTGACTGGAACTCCGAATGCTGTGGATGCGACCGGCGAGTGCCTCGGTGACGCCCTCGACCTTCTCTCCATTTTTGATGACTCCTTCAGCGCCGTACTTGTCAATGTACGAGGTCAGAGAACGAGACACTTCAAACTTGTGTGGGTAGGGATTTGGGGACTGTGTTTCCCGGAGCTTTTGAATTTGTCGTGAACGAAGTTCAAAATATTGCTGCAAGAGTGATTTATCAGCGTGGGTGTGTTGAGAGATAAACAGTGGACTAAGGGCGTTTGTCCATCTTCCATCTCCATCACCGAGGCGGCGATACGCTAGATACATCGATCCGAGTGACTCACATTAGGCGAAAGGCTATCTTCATTCGCAACATTATCCCCGGCGCCGTCGTTGGTTGGCGCCGGAGGCTGACTCGCAGCATTCGCTGCCTTCCTTGCCTCTTTTTCGCGCTGCTTTTCGCGGCGCTTGAGTTCCCTACACAAAAGAGATCGATGAGCACATGCTAAGCTAATTTAGACGAGAACGTGCTGCTTGGATATCATCTCCCCCGTAAGAGGGTCTTTGTGCGTTCCTGTAGACCCAGCCGCCATCTTTCGAGTATCAGCGCAGGAAAAGACACGTCGATGTATGCGCAATGGTGAGAACGCGAGGCCAAAAGAACGCAATCGAGTGACTCGTGCCACTCTGAGCATCACAAGTGACTCGAAACGGAAAGAAGGAGCGGGATCAGCCGACGCTGAGTTCGAATCTCCGAGATGTGACTCTGTGACTCTGGGCTGGAAAGGGTGCGGCCACTTCTGTAACTTGTTGCACACCCTCACCCGCACACTCCTCCGCACGATTCACACAGCATTCACCTTACCATGTCTTCTGATTACGACTTCTCTGACGACGAGGAATACTACGACGACGAGGAAGCCATGGACATCGAAGGCGGTGCGTAAACCCCTTACACATTCATTTCTATCATCTTATGAGATTTGGCTACGATTCATTTCCTGCGGACATTGCAGGTTCTGCTTCTTCAGAGGACGACATGGAAATGGACACTTACGATGACGACATCAAAGTCGTTCCAGAAGCGAGGAAGACTTACGAGGTAGACTTCAAACCTTTGACCCACCAGGACGTCAAGGACCTCATGGTGGCCGATATCGAATACATCAGGACAATATTCGGTGTTGATGTAAGCTACGCTTAAACTGTACTTTCTTCTCATGTTAATCATCCGCGTGTCGAACAGCCTGACGTAGCTGCGCTTCTTCTCCGACATATGGACTGGAACAGAGATCGACTCACTGAGAAATATATGGACAATGCTTCATCGATTTCTACGGCAGCCGGTGTATCTCCTATGCTCAAACCGTCGTATCCCGGCCCAGATCGTTCGAAACGTGTCACACGCTCCAATAAATCATCCAAGAAGCTCGAGCACACTCCTTTCTACGAGCCTTTCCTCTGCCCCATTTGCTTTGACGACACTGCCGCCGAGACGCTCGCATTGTCCTGTGGTCACACCTTCTGCACGGGATGCTGGACTATGTACACTATCAGCAAGGTCCGCGACGAAGGCGAGCACCGGATAGTATGTATGGCAGAGAACTGCGGGGTCGTCGCACTCGATCCCTTTGTCCACAAGGTGCTCAGTGAAGATGAAGACACCGCTGCACGCTACGACGAGCTCTTGGTCCGCAATTACGTCGCCTGCAACAAGAATCTCAAGTATTGCCCATTCCCATCCTGTGATCGCAGTGTCTCGTGCCCAGCGGCTTCATCGCGTTCAGCCTTATCGACGGTTGTTCCTACGGTTTCGTGCGGGGCAGATCCGAAGCACAAATTTTGTTTCGGTTGCCACGTTGACGGCGACCATCGACCAGTTTTATGCGCCATCGCGAGGATGTGGTTGAAGAAATGCCGCGATGACAGCGAGACAGCGAACTGGATCAAAAGCAACACCAAAGAGTGTAGCAAGTGTCAGAGTACCATTGAGAAAAATGGTGGCTGCAAGTGAGTTCGTTATACCTTTGCAGCATTTTGTGGCGCAAACGAATAAATCTTATCAGCCACATGACTTGCAAGAAGTGCAAGTATGAGTTCTGTTGGGTGTGCATGGGTATGCCTCCCTCGTGTTTAAATGCAATTCTATTGTGACACTTCCATTTGTAGGTTCTTGGGCCGAACATGGGACGGCTTGGTATTCTTGTAACCGGTACGACGACAAGTCTGGTGTTGATGCTCGTGACGCGCAGTCCAGGAGCCGTGCTTCTTTGGAGAGATACCTTCATGTGAGGACCAGTTCAGTCTTCGTTGTCTATAGCCCAGTTCAACTGTGCCATTTTAGTACTACAACCGTTGGGCGAACCACGAGCAGTCGGCAAAGCTGTCTATTGAGCTCTACATGAAGACGGAAAAGAAAATGGAGGAAATGCAGCTCACAACGGACTTAACATGGATCGAAGTCCAGTTCATGAAGAAGGCGGTTGACATTGTTGAAAACTGCCGCACGACGCTCAAGTGGACGTACGCCATGGCTTACTATCTTGAGAATGGCAACCAGAAGGCGATGTTCGAAGATAACCAGCGGTGTGTATCTTCCTCCGTCCCCGAAGTCATCCACTTATTTGAGGTACCCGTAGTGATCTTGAAAAGGCGGTAGAAGATCTTTCCGAATTGCTTGGAGCAACCCATAGAAGCCGAAAGTATCCCAGCATTGCGTCAGAAAGTGACGGACAAGTCTGTCTATGTGCAGAAGCGCAACGAGATCCTACTCGAGGACACGGCAAAGGGATATCTCGAGGAACGATGGAAATGGAACGTCGTTGTCGATAGCTTGTGATCTTTACTCCATGAAACCATTACGGATTCTCAAGACGATACGACTCTTTCAGTGCTCACCTATCCCTATACAACTTTATTCGCAATGTGTCTGCTCACGAAGTATTTCGTTTACACGCGTCATGTGTACTGTAGAATCACTGTCAATCTTGTGTCGCCAAACACTGTTGTACTGTACAATTTTTAAAATAGGTAAATAAGAGAAGTGGATGAGTAAAGCTGGCTGAGGTAATAAGGCGATGTAGTCGAGCCGCCGCCACATTGATTGGCTAAACATAGCCCACGCCCGCCCGTTGTCGTCTAAATCCTGATTGTTACTCTCTTCCTCTCTGTTTCCCTCCCTTTCTCGTCGCCCCGACACCGACACCCACTCCCCCCCCCTTCCACCTGGGACTTTTGTTCGTCGCTAGACGTCGACCCTTACCGCTCTTTTAGTCTGCATATTCGCTCTGTTGTCCGTCACGCTGTCCAATTTTCTTCCACTTTCCCATCCATTTGAGTCGGTCCCATGCTATACCTGACACGAGACGACTTTCCCATATGTACGCTCGTATATACTCACTTGAAGTGCTTTCGCTGATCACCTTTATTATCAGTCGTGCCCTTTGGCGTGATTGGGTTGGTCCTCAATGTGTTTGTTGGTCCCCTAGAAAGCTAACTACTCTCCCAGGTTCTACCGCTATCTCTGGTACCTAATCCGTATAACCGCATCCTTCGCCTATCATCCTATACCTCTTCCAGAGAACCCCACTTATATCGCTTCTGAAGATGTTACCATCATAGTTCCCACCATTGATGCTGGCGAGGAGTTCAAGGAAGCCGCCCACAGTTGGCTCGTCGGAAAACCCAAGGAAATAATCATCATTACGGAAGAGAAGATGCTCGGCCCCTTACAAGAGCTCGCCAACGCGGTCGACCCTGAACGCATCCGGGTTTTAACAGTCCCGTACGCAAACAAGCGCCTCCAGATGTCTCACGGCATCAAGAATACAACGACCGACATCATTGTCTTCGCCGACGACGACGCTATCTGGCCGCCGACGCTCCTCCCATATGTCCTCGCGTGCTTTGAGGACCAGAAAGTTGGAGGTGTCGGCACGTCCCAGCGCGTGAAACCGGTCGGTGATCGTATGACCGTATGGGAAGTGCTCGCTGCTTTCCGCCTCACCATCCGTAATATCGAGATATCTTCTTCAACACATATCGACGGCGGTCTCCCATGTCTCTCCGGGCGGACGGCAGCATACCGTACCGTAATTCTCAAGGACCCTGAGTTTTTGCATGGCTTCACCCATGATTACTGGCTCGACAAATACCAGCTCAACTCGGGCGACGACAAGTTTCTCACCCGCTGGATGGTTAGCCACGGATGGAGTACCTATGTGCAATGCTGCAAGGAAGCAGAACTACTCAGTACGATGAAGCCCAACTGGCGCTTCTTGAAGCAGGTGCTTCGGTGGACTAGAAACACTTGGCGGTCAGATTTACGGTCCCTTTTCATGGAACGCCACATCTGGACTATCCACCCTTATGTAGCGTACACAATGGTAGGTTCTATCTTCTTGCATCTGATCTTAACGCTGACAAGTGTTTTGGTTCAGGTGGACAAGTTATTCAATCCTTTTACTCTTCTCGCAGGCCCTGTCCTTGTTTCTTATGTCGTCTACAAGAGCACGATTCCAGTGGACAAAGGCGGTTTCCATCTACCATGGTGGTAGGTTATCAAAATATTTCTTTCTGTAGTGGGGATGCTACTTGGCGCCTTCAGGAACGTGATCTTGAGCTACGTCGTTTGGCTCACCGCTACACGAACAGCTAAGCTCCTCCCTCACCTTTGGGACCGCCCTCAGGACATCATTTATGTCCCCGCGTTTATTCTATTCGGGTACTACTTCGCTGTCATGAAGATATACGCGCTGTTCACCCTCCATGAGGTACGATGAAGGGCCAATCTTGATCTGTTCCATCCCTAAGCTGTTTTCTCGTGTAGACTGGATGGGGTACTCGTGCTGGAATCGGCGACCCCACTGCCGCTACGGCTGCTGCAGACGGCAATTCATCAGGTATAACAGATGACAAAGTGCGGCAGGCGCCGTATCAAAACTTACGGTCACCTGCGCCACAATATCCTCTGCGACCGATGGAGATTCCAGTTGGCCAAGCGCAATGATAGCATACCCGCTCTGCCAGGGCTCAAGCCTGACAAGGCCAAGGTGTTACTAGTTGTCACGATATCCATATCACTATACCACATGATTGCTATCATCTACATCGATCTCCGTCCGTTTAATCCGTTTCATCATCGCATTATCTGTATCACGACCTAAGGACCTCCACGCGAAGGGTAGGAAGAATGAGGGCATGTGGTCGACTCTTGGGCGGGGAACTTTTTGCACAGTACATTGCGGAGTGCGACTGGTACGCCACGAACTCCTGTTTCATTTTCATATTGTTCGCGTCGCTGTGTTTCGTTGCATCGCGTACACTTGCAGCTTTTCTCTTAATCGGACTACTTTTACCCTTGCCTAGACTATTGTTCATTATTTTTCTAGAGAAGGTAGTGCCTTTCTTGTGGACTCACCGGAGCACTGTTTGTTTATAATTAAAAGTAGTAGATCATAGGAGAAGTTAGCGCTAAAAGCAACATAAAAGGAAGAGGGTGGAAGGGTGTAGAAGCCTCGCGAATAAAATAAAATAAAAACGGCTGCAGCACGTACGTCTGCCCCTCTGCCCTTGTCCACCTCTTTCTTTCTTGCACGATTACTTGTATTTGCCCCCCATGTCTGTCGTTGGTATCGATTTTGGTTCACTCCACAGTAAGGTGTGTCAAATCTACTGCTCAAGCATCTCTCTGTGCTCAATACGTAAGTCTAGATCGGTGTCGCAAGACACAGAGGTATCGATATCATCACAAACGAAGTCTCCAATCGTGCCACACCGTGCGCACTCTCCCTTTGCTCATCTCGATCTCCTGCTAATTGCCGATCTACAGCTCCCTTGTCTCTTTCGGTCTCAAGCAGCGCGCACTCGGCGAACCGGCAAAGACCCAGGAGATCTCAAATTTTCGCAATACGGCTGGCTCACTGAAGCGTCTCCTCGGCCGTACAGTAAACGATGTTGAAATACAGCAGGTCGAAAAGAAGTTCACTCATGTGAACCTGGTTGATGTAGATGGTTCCGTCGGCGTCGGCGTGAGTAGTGTCGGATAATTTGCGCTCTCCGTCGCTCACAACTGGTTGGCGCGTATAGGTCACATACTTGGGCGAGCCAGCCACCTTTTCTGCCACACAGTTGGTGGGCATGTACCTCGGCAGGTTGCGGGACATTACTACGAAAGAGCTCAAGATTGGCGTGTCTGACGTCGTAATTGCCATCCCCGGTTGGTACACCGATGTGCAACGACGAGCACTATTGAACGCCGCCGCTATCGCCGGGCTGAACCCCCTCCGACTGATACCTGACCACACTGCAGTCGCGTTTGGGTACGGTATCACAAAATCTGATCTTCCAGACCCCGAGAACCCGCGGCACGTGGTCTTTGTAGATATTGGCCACTCGAGCCTGTCTGTTGCCGTCGTCGCCTTCTCCAAAGGGCAACTGACCGTTAAGAACGCGTCATACGACATCCACCTCGGTGGCCGCGACATCGACTATGCCCTCGTTAAGCATTTTGCGGAGGAGTTCAAGACCAAATATAAGATCGACGTGCTTTCGAACCCGAAAGCTACCGTTCCGGCTGTACGCAGCTGCGGAGAAGCTCAAGAAAGTCCTGTCGGCAAACGCTGAGGCACCGCTCAGCGTCGAGTCAATCATGAACGATGTCGATGCATCTTCGAGACTCACCCGGGAGCAGTACGAGCTGCTCATCGCAGACGTTCTCGATCGCATTCCTGAGCCACTTCAGCGCGCTCTGGATGAATCCGGCCTCACCATCGACCAACTCGACGCCATTGAACTCGTCGGTGGCTCGACACGCATTCCAGCTGTTCGCGCCAAGATCCAATCCGTTTTCCCTGGAAAAGTGCTTTCGACAACACTCAATCAAGACGAGGCATGCGCTCGAGGCTGTACCTTTACCTGTGCTACCCTTTCACCTGTTTTCCGCGTGCGCGATTTCGCCGTCCATGATATCGCCAACTATCCGATCAAGGTGCGCTGGGAGAAGAACCCCGATGACGACGAGGAAGACACGGAATTGGTCGTATTTCCCCGCGGTAACGGTATACCATCGACGAAAGTCCTTACCTTCTACCGCAAGTCGCCGTTTGACATCGAGGCGGTCTATGCGGAACCCAGCAAACTACCGGGGTCCATCAATCCGTGGATTGGCCGCCTCACGGTGAAAGACGTCGGCTCGACGCCCACAGGCGACTATTCCACCGTTCGTGTCAAGGCGCGCCTAAATCTCCACGGTGTCCTGTCTTTCGAGGCTGTTTACACAGAAGAGGTTGAGGAGAAGGAGGAGATGCAAGTTGATGGCGAGTCATCGGAGCCGCCAAAGAAGAAAAAGGTCGTGAAGAAGAACCCTGTTTCTTACGTCACTGGCTATGGGGGACTCGACTCGTCCGTGGTGGATAGGTACAAGGAAAAGGAACTGACAATGTATTCGAACGACAAGCTAGTTCAGGACACCGAGGTGCGTTGCTTGATGCATTCATCTATGGCGGTAATTCAATCAGCAACAGGAGCGCAAGAATGCCCTGGAGGAATACATCTACGACATGCGGTCGAAGCTCGAAGATCGGTACGCCCCCTACGTGCAGCAACAAGAAAAGGAGGCGCTTCTCGCCGAGTTGTCAAAGAACGAGGACTGGCTCTATTCTGAGGAAGGTGAAGACGCGACGAAGTCCGCATACGTTTCTCGCATCGATGCAGCCAAGAAGCTAGGCGATCCTATAACAACCCGCTGGCGCGAGGCAGAGGATCGACCAAAGGCGGCGGCTCAACTACGTGAGACCATCAATCAGTACATAGCGCAAGCAACCTCGCCAGATGACCGGTTCGCGCACATCGACGAGAAGGACAAGCAGTCGATCGTCGAGAAGGCCGCGACTATCCAGAAGTGGCTCGAAGACCAGTCCGTGAGGCAGTCGGAGCGGCCGAAGAACGTCGACCCGGTGCTGACCGCAGCAGAGATCTCAAAGAAGCGAGACGAGCTTATCTACTTTGCAACGCCTATTCTCACGCGGCCGAAGCCGAAGCCCCCGAAGGTCGATGGCGCGGACACACCCCGCAGCGGTGCGGACACGCCTAACCCTCCTCCCAAGGGAGAGACGCCGCAACCAGAGCTTAACACAGATGAAGGGAAAGGGCCGTCTGAGATGGACGTGGATTAGAGAAGGACTTTGGGAGGAGCAGTATCTTTCATCAGGATCGTGTAGTGATATTCATCGTCAGTAGTTCACCCCACTAAAACCGTGTTATGTGGATAGATCCCCAACGTGGATAGATTGTATGATCATTTTTTGATTTTAGTACCTTCAGACTTTACATTCAACTTCTGAGCTTCGTGTCTTACAATCCCATCATATCTACAATCACCCCGACATCAACGATCGAGCGTTTGGGGTATTCGGGTATTGAGAGACGATACGTTCCATTAGGCTTGACCATTCTTACAGTAATCAACGATGACTCTGTTCACAAGCGTAGCCCTGTTTCACCCTTGACGAGCCCGATCTCAGCGCTCAGCCCCTTGTTTACACGTTCCACTTATAGGCACCAGTCTTGCCAGTGAACAGGCACATAAATTGTAGCTCTGGCGGATATCTGATATGACACAGTCCAGCGGAGTTCCAAAAAATATATCCGACTGGCGTGACTGTCTGGGCCAGTGACGTAGGATCTTTCTCACCTACACACATGTCGGAACCCACTCTCAAGCGCAAGCGCAGTCTGAAGGACTCGATTGTTGACCTCTCCAGGGTGAAGAAGGCGCTAAATTGTCTTTACGACCTCAAGGAAGAGCTGGATGGGTTTGAAGAAACGCAGGAGGAAACGTGTGCCATCTCGGAGCATGTCCGTAAGCTGAAGGGCATACTAGAGGGTGCCAAGAAACCAGCATGCATATTCCTCATGTTATGTGCAACTGCACTAATGATACTCTAGAAAGTGTCCTTTTCGACTATTTCATTAGATGACCTTGAGAAGATTGGCGTCCAGGGGAAACGGCTCGTTTTTGAGGCCGCAAAAATAACTGATTTAACAAACAGGCTGACAATGGAGGCTAACTCTCAAATTGAGGATCTACATGCCAGAATCAAGGAGATTTATGCGTGCGTTAACATGGATGTGCCTCATGCGTTGATCAATTTTGCGTTCGATCGTTTAAAGCTTGCTCGTAGTATGCACCGGGCTCACGCATGATCCTTGACGCCTTACTTCTCGCGTTGCGGAAAATTAGTTCAACTCAAACATTCGACGTTGCCATTCTCCCCGAGATGAGGCTTACATGCGGCGACGGGGTCCAAATATCTCACCCTACTTCGGGAGATGAACTGTGGTTGAGCGGCAATGTCGACTACGCGATTATTCAGTACGAGAAAGACAAAAACATGGACAATTATAGTGAGTCAGAGCATCAAACCCTGTTACTCCACGAATTGATTCACGACCTTCTTAGACCGCTTGCTTGCCCCTGGTGGTTCCAGGCGGTACAGCGTTCGAGATTGCAAATGGTCGCTTGTTCCTAGTCGAAGCCAAACAGCCAGAGTAACGAAACAGGGCTTGAGCACCCATGTCCCGGAAGCTGTCAGCCAGGCAATTCGCATTGCTGAAGACGGCTGAGTACAGTCAGCACTGCCCACTCTACTTCGTTCATCTGAGCATTTGCCTTCCAGGCTTTTAGAGGTCCGGTTCTGTCTATCTGATGGACAGAACTGGATCTTCTTTATTTTGAAGTCGGAAAACAACACGCTGATGTACTACGAATCGGGAGTACACCGTTCTGAGTAGAGACATTCTGGAGAACAACGACATGCCCTTACGCGAAATCGTGCAGCTCATTCGTGAATGGGTAAGCTTTTCTATGGGTTTGCTTATCTACTTATCGAGAATAATTTCTCTAGTTGAAGCCCACTATGGATGGTCTGTTTGAGTTAAAGTAGAGTGCAGAATCTTGCGATGGAGAGATGCAAGATGCCAGCGAGGAAGGCGGTACCCTACTGTTGTTACATTTCCGTCCATATGATTCACAGTATTCCTTTTCTTCTTCTGCTCTCTCGTATGTTCGTATGACTCGGCTTAACATGTTGACTCGACGTTCTGTAGTGACTTGGTGGTTCTCGTATTTCTCGTCTAAACATCACGAACACCGAATCTGAACCACAGTCCCATCATATCTACAATCACCCCCAACGAATGGACATCAACGACGAGTGTTCGGGAACTGACGATAAGCAAACGACTATGTTCCATTGATCTACGATAGCTCTGTTCACAATCCGTAGCCCCGTCTCACCGTTGACGAGACCCGATCTCGGCGCTCAGCCCCTTGTTTACACGTTCCATTTATCGGCACCAGTCTTGGGCCGGCCCAAGCCGTAAGAACTGATGTGAAACTGGTTCAATCATATCGGTATCGGAAGACTTGGAGGAGCCACACGGAAATTTCAAGGATATGACATTCTTGCGATCATCGTACCAGTGTTCTTCTTTCTCTAGATTTGTGTCCCTCGGCGAGACATTTAAGCTATTTGCATTTCTCTCTCTTCTTGCGTAAGCCACCACCAGCGTCCACGGTCTCCCATCTTGACTTGACTCTCCCACTCTTGACAACTCCCGGGGACAGTTACCAGATCTTTGTTTAATGACTGTCTTACTTTGGTACCCCCATGGTCTGGCTGCCAGATGGTAGACGCGCTCACACTTGGCAACAGTAGCCCCGTCAATTCCGCTTCTATGCTTACGGCTTCCTACAGAAAGTCCCCTCTGTGACCGCGAGATGGCACATGTCATTTAGGTCCCTCGCAACTGAGTACCTTCTGTGGAGCAGCGGTATTTTTATCCAGGTCCATTCACCTCCGAACGATTGCCTGTCCAGTTGACAGCACATTTCGTTACAGTAACAGTAACCACTCTGACATATCACGTCGTGATATACCGTAATACCGTAATCATTCTAAACAAGTTCATCCTTCGGAGGCCTCATCAATGAAAGAGCCATTTAGATTTCCCATCATAAATGCTACACTCCCTGGCGACGCGCATACACGTACGTAAATGATCTGCTCTTACGGTCAAAGTGCTTCAGAGGCAACAGCTTGAACTCGGCAAAAATAAATTGAAAAACATTCTAGGGTCGGCTTTCTAGTATCTGCTTGGTCGAATAACTTGGATAGTGCGCAGCATCTCAGTCCGCCTCAATAATAGAACACAGCTAGCGGCGAAGACACCTCGTGTTCGCTGATTAGATGGAAGGGTCTAAATTCGAAGCGATTCCATATTGGACTCGATACTACCCAAGAACCGGTAGTACAGTATTCGCCAGGTGGACGGCGGAACTTTTATCTCCCCTCTAAGACCATCCGTGATGCTTGTGTCGCTTCCTTTGAATCTATTGGGACATCAAGTGGTGGCCACCATCAGAAGCACGATACCGATTTTTGCCATGCCACACCGCGCCGCTGTATACTGGTGCGCGTACTCCCTGACTGGCCCTGCTCGGCATGGTACAAGCGAACTCGACTGTACCGCACGTCGACTCTCCATGCCGTACCAAACTACACGCAGCACCAGGTAACGGCTTGGACCCACATATACGTAACTGGTACGCGTAAAAACTACGGTGCAAAGCCAATGTTTCACAGAACCTATCTGCACAGGCGGTAGGTGGGTTCAGCTCCGGCCGATACTAATTGGTGGATGAGGTGTTTTAGTTGACGTACGCGGCGTGACCGGTAGTATCTTACCCAACGTAAATGAGGTGCAACGCACTTTTCTCAGAAGCAGACACTTCGTCTTACTGTAATTCACTTCGCTTCAAGCTGCAGAGGCCAGACCAAAGGCGCGTGGTAGCGAAACGCGTGAGTCTGTTACAGGATCGATTTGCTCAAAAAATTTTGCATGATGTCCTCGGTGTTAGGAACTACAGGCAATTCAGTTCCGCCAAGCGCACAAGTGAATTTTTTTTCGTGTGTGCGCCTCGAACGGGACAATAAAATTGGCGGCGCTAGGTGACAAGAATAAAGATGTGTCGCCAATTCGGTAAACCAGAAATGATACGTGAATCGGACGGCACAAGAGAATGGACTGCACCGAAAGATCAAGGCGGTAACGAAGGGGTATAGTCAGGAGCCTCGTGTCGTGCAACGAGAGAAACAAACCAACAGAATGTTGCGCAAACCATAATCGTAAGAATGGTTGGCGTAGACAGTTCCTTGGACCGTTGAGAATGCCTGATGAGAAGGATGCATGGAAGACGCAGGAAGATCAGAAACTCTCAAACGTACTTTGACGTTGTTATGGGAAACCAGAAGATGACCAAGCATTCATATGTCACGTAGTCAGGGCCAAAAAAAGGAGGGCGGGGGAGCCTTGAACGATGCCGCAGCTCATCTATCATACACCACCTTCCAAGAAAGTAAAATGAGGTGCCTCGTTCAAGGGCATCACGTCGTGAGCTGGCACACTGGTGAGTCATCGGAGCGTGCCTGGATGATGATGCGGATGCAGAAGTGCCGTCCATGACAGCAAACATGACAGTCAAGAAAGGCGCTGTGACCGCACGTGAATTGGATACTGTTCGCCCCTTTTCCCCACCTGGAACCGCAACTCTCGAAAAGGCAGCGAACCTTCTTGATACACGTGGCAAGCCTCGAACCAAACCAATTAATGTAAAAAGGGCTAGTGTAGAAATCGTGAGATGGGACAGCCTTACCGGCGGGAGCCAAGTTACAGTGCTGGGTTATAGTTCCGCCGCAAGGAGGGGGACCACGCTGAACACCTCAGCGCTCAGCGCTCAATTCTATCGGGGCGCTCGGACCGATGGACAGCCACGGTCTGGGGTCACCGGTCACCCCAGGATCACCCCAAGATTTGGCGGGACGTAAAGTATTCGCTGGATGGGGTTGCAAGGCGCCTCGCCAGAACTACAGTACTCGGGACTTTTGATGGTGAGGAGTTTGAACCCCGGGCAGCCGAGGTGGTGGGGAGAGTCAGAGTACAGTGTCGTGCAGTGGCCTGAACTTGGTTGCTGATAATTAGATCGATTGGATATGCAATTGACATGCGAGCGGCAGTGGATTGTGTGTGAAAACATAGCTGGTCGTGGACCTATCATGGAAGGCTGTCCGCATGGGTGGCGCAGATCAACTTCCATAGTGGCACCACTGAAGAGTTGGACAGGTTAAAGGCTTAGGGAGTACGAGGACTAGCAACAGATGAATGATGTACGTAGACCTAGGACAACATACAGTACAACGGGCTGTGTGCGACGTGTCGGATCAGAGGGGGATCGAGGGGATCGACCGAGGATGGTGAGATAAGATGTCGTTGGGTTCAATTGGGGATGACGATGGCCTGTGTTCTGCGGCGGCGCTTCTTACTCTGCCACGGGACCGTGTCCTTGACATATTAACACCTCATGTCTCTCCCACATCCGGTTTTCCCCCCTGCCAGCGAGTTTCCCCCTTCTCGCCAGCTCCTGCATCCTCCCATGCATGGCAGACTCCTTCAGTCTTGTCGTCAATGATTCCTCCCCACTTCTCAGTTACTTTCCCTTCTCCGACACCCTTTCAGTTCCAGATTTCTTTGCTGGGTGGAACCCTTGCTTCAGCGCCTCGGCGTGCTCGACATTTCCTGGTCAACAAGGGAACGGAACCAGCTTTCATGTCACGTCTCGCGATGGTGCCGCCTTTTCAGTCCAGTGGTGGGGTGTGTGGTTCTGCGACTTTTCCTCTCTGCTCGTCTTAACCCTGCGCTTGCAGGCAATGGTATCGACTTGTCCGGTCTTGTCACAGGGAACATCACCTATGACCTTCAGCTCGATGGCCTGACAAAATCCAATGTCATCCCCCCCTTCGTCGGGGATAACCCTATTGGCTACGTATGAAAACCTCCAGCCAACAAACCACACATTGTCGCTCACCGTCCATAACCCCACTAATTCGTCACTGGCATTGATCGCGATTGACCACGCGCTTATCAAAGTCAACTCCACATCACCGAAGTGTGTTCCTCGATGTCTAACCTGCGCGCTCCGCATACGCCGGATACTGATTCCCCCTGGTTCAGCGTCACTTTTTCCACCACCACTGTTGATGACACCGCTCTGCCGTTCACGGGACGTTGGTCCTTTCTCAACGACTCTTCGTTATCTTCGCTGGACAGTACATACCATACCACGAGTAATGCTGGCGATTTTATCGCCTATAACTTCTCCGGTGCGTTGCCCCAGCCGTGACGGTACAACTATCAGTCCTTGTAATTTACCCCATTATCATCAGGTTCGGCTATTACGGTCTTTGGTTTCCGCGACGCGACCTCCGGGAATTTTTCCGTGCAGCTCGATAACGAGACTGTCGTTTTAAATGGAGCAGCATCTGCCAAGGAAGCAACTACGCTCTTCTTCCGTACGGGGCTCAATAACAGCCTTCCCCACACATTAACCATCACGAACGAGGATGAGGGTCTCTTGGCCATAGGCTCGGTCAATATCACGGCGGCGTCTTCGAATTCGTGCGTAGCAGAACGCCTACTTTCTCCATCTTCAACGCTAATCGCGTCACTAGATCGAACCCTACTTCAGCGCCCTCGTCGCATGGGTCTCGTCGACGAGGTGCTGTCATTGCGATCTCACTTGCAGCCGTTCTGGGGTCATTCGTACTCTTAATTTCTTTGCTCTGTTTATGGCGGCGGCGGCGGCAATTCGGTCGTATCATGCACCAGAGACGGTTGTTCGTTCCCCCAACTGGAAACAACCATTCGAAAGTTCTCGATATCGTCCGTGGTCCTGGAGTTGATGACTTTGACGACATGTATGAAGACAAGGGGCCAGCAGGCATAAGCAGGCCTGCGGCGAACAACGGCAGCGGTAGCCTAAGCTTCACACTCGATCTGCCTATTCAATCCCGCCCCTCTCTCCCCACTTCGCTGCGTGATTACTCGGGGAACAGTGCCCAGGAACTACCTCGGAGCCCAACGGTTTCCCTAGGACGCACAGGTACTCACGCCAGGGAATCGAGCCGTGGAGTGCCCTTGCACGAAGTTTCTGCTGCAGACGGTAGCGATAGCATTGGTGCTCGTCAACTTTCTTCACCCGACACTCAAGGTCAAGCAACAATTGGGGCCGCCCGAACCACCCCACCGCAAGACCAGGAGACGCAGGAGGAGGCTGATGGACGGACATTCGAGCTTACGCCTGTCATACCGGTTACTCTCCCCCGTATCAGCGCTGTTGCTGGCGTCATTCCGACGCAAGGGTCCAGTGAACCGAGTCAACCTTCTTATTCCTTCCTAGATATCACCGCTTCTTCTCGGGGCTCATCTGTACGACATACCGGTCCGAATCCCTCATCTACGTCATCGTCTTCAGGCTCTATGCAACGGAGAAGCCACGAACCTTTTTCATCGACTCGGCGTGTATCGCTCCCATTTGCGATGGGATATCCGTCAAGCAGCTCGCGCGACAGAACCGAACCGTCAGACCCATCGTCCGTGAATATTGAGTTCCCCCGGATATCCATGAATATTCGCCCTTTGCCGCAGATACCCCAGGGAATGGTTGGGCCAGAGACAGAGTCCCCAGAGATCTCAAGACCACCGCGACGCACCATGCGACCACACGCCCAGAGTACTCCGCCTTTACACGTACGAACCCAGTTCGATGAGCCCCAACAGTTCCCACGGTCGGTCTCTGCTACCACGGCCCCACTCTCTGCCCTAAGCTCTGGCAATCGAGTTCCCCACATCATCATTCACCCTTCGTCACTTTTGCGCCCACACCCTCGCAACAGTTCCGCAGTTTCGCCGACAGAGAGCGTCCCGGTGACGGTATCGGACATTCATTTCCGTCATTCATCAGACGACGAACCGGTCGAGCCAGAGAGTAGGCGTACGAGCGCGGGTGTGAGCGAACATCCTCCTCCTCATCCTCCACTTGCCACAGCGTCCCTACACGTCGCCGTTCATCATGCAGAAGCTCTTTGGTTCACAGGCGTCGCCGTCGCCACCACCAACTGGTGGTCTGTCTTCTCAACAAAGCCCAGGGGCAGGACCATCACGACTGCGCGACCCGCCTCCCGGTAGCCCTTCCGGATCATTTGGGAGACCGACTTCATGATTTTTAATGATTAATGAACACTCTTTCTGCACCCAAAAATTGTCACTTGTATCCTTTTTTTTTGTCATTTCCACTTAGCAAGCGGCTGTATTGTATCCATAAAGGCCCTATTTTTTTCCGGGCATTGCCTTTGCTGATGACTAGGAATATGAGCACAATCAATCTTTGCCTCTCATTTACTTTTTGTGTACTGGCTTCTTTCATTTTGCCTGTAGTACATACGTAGCGGAATTAGAAACCCATTCCTTTCTTGAAAGAAACTGTGGGTCAACCGGACCGCTTCTTCCACTGCAAACGCGAACAGCGAACAGTTACTCTCGTCCGAACAACACTATGAAGCATGGCGTCGCCTTCCGCAAGTTCTCAAGAACGTCGTCGCATCGGATGCTAATGCTACGGTGAAGCCTCTCAGTGTTTCTCTCTCCTCTCCGCGCGTCGCCTGACACGCAGTGCACTGATAGCAACCTGGTCACGTCTCTCATACAACACGAGCAGGTGAAAACCACACTCCCAAAGGCCCGTGACGTAGCGCGTCTCGCAGAAAAGGCAACGCAACCCTTTTCTTTATATATTATCCCGCAATGCCTCTGACCGGCTGCACGTGCCAGATCATCACGCTAGGCAAGAGGGGCACGCCCCCCGCCTGGAAAAAGGCCGCGGGCTTCCTGCTGCAGCCCTCGCTCACGCCCAAGGTCTTCGAGACGCTCTCCGCGCGCTACGCCGCGCGCCCGGGCGGGTACACGCGCATCCACAAGTTCGGCAACCGCCAGGGGGACAACGCGCCGCACGCGGTGCTCGAGCTCGTCGACGGCCCGCGCGACCTCAAGTTCGAGATGGCCGCGCGCGCCACGGGCTGGGACGTCCTTTCGGAACGGCCTCAAGAGCCAGTCTGCGCGCGCGCTCGTCAAGCACGGCGTGGGGGACGTCGGGGACACGGTGGGGCGCGAGCGCGCGCTTGCTGAGGGGCAGGAGGGAGGCAAGCTGCGTCCGAGGACGCGATGGAACCTCCAAAAGGCACTTCGCTATAGGTCCGCGGAGGACGTCAAACGATTTGAAGATAAGGTGCAAGAGCACATGGTAAAGAATTACTCGAATCGGCCCCTCCCAATGTCTCGCTGAAACACTCTGCAGGACACACTCCTCGCACGACCCGTAGCGGTTAAAACTTTGCGCGAGCACTCGGAAAAAGAGTCGGCCGAATCTGATCAGCAATACTTCCGTAGCATCAAAGACTATAAACTGAAGGCCGGTGAGACCGTGCCAGGTGCTGCAGGCAGTGCATTAGGGAGGGCGCAAGGGGATCTCGGATGGGCCCCAGGTCGGAAAACACGGTGGTTCGAGAGGCGCAAGCTAGGAATCGACCGTCCACTTACCTGGGAGCAGGTCTAGTCAGGGTTGATGTTGTTAGCAAGGGCTTCTTTTCATTGCATACACAGCCGTTGATAATCACGCTCAACCTTTCCGGTTCCCCAATTTCCTTGGCGGGCGCAACGTTAATTAAAATAACCAATACCTATGCTATTGTGGTGCAGTGTCGCGTCTAACTGCGAAACTCATTAACCGGCGAATATCTGAGAAAACTTGCTTGGTTGCGTCGCTGCGAGGTGGAGTATCCGCGCCCGATGACGTATTGCTAATCGGCGGCGACCCAAGCGTCGCAAGGAGAGCCTCACCAGCACCTGTCCCCGGCAAGGCAACGCGACTGCCGTTGGGAGAAGTAAGGAGACCTAGAGTACTCGACGTGGGCGGGTCCATATCCAGCGTCGTAAGAAAAGACGTTTGCTCGAGCTCGGGCCTTCGTGCTTGTGATGGTTACGAAGAAATCAAGCAGATCATTCTGTTCCGCACGTGGGGTACCTTTCAAGTCGATGATCTACGAAAACACGCGCATAAGCAGGGGGGGCCCCAGTGCAATCTAACCGTTTGCGTGCTAATGCTTACTTTCTGGAAGTTGGAGAATGATGCGTCGCCAATCAGAAGCGTGTAATTAAGGATAAAACCTTCAGCTGGGTCCTCAACACGGTGTAAATTAGTGTCACATATACTTCAGAAACTGCGGACCTACCTGTGGCGTGACGACAACCTTGAGGAGGGCTTCTAGACGCTGGGTGCTCTTGGCGACGCTTCTAGTGTAGCTGGATTTAGAAAAATAAATAAATCAGATTCTAGCCGAATTCTTGCTCAGCCTCGTGGCCTACCCTGCAGTCGTCAAGGCCTCCCCAGGGAGTTTTAGTAAAGATGATTTGAGCGCCGAAAGATCGATCAAGAGCTGGGAAAATCATGCCCCACTGAGACAAATGCCGCCACATCATCATCAATGATGAGCGCACCTGTTCGGCCCCCTTCTCTTTCAGCGGTCGGCTTCGCACTAGTGCATTCGTGAACCGCGTGATGACCAAGCTTTCCCAAGTTCAACAACCCGCGACGTGTGCATGCATGTGCCCTCTCACCTCGATGCTTTATCAAAGAAATTCCGGAGGTATTTTTTACTTTCAACCAGTGGAACAATTGCTTCTGCGATGGATTCCACGGCGCGCACGAGATCACCGATGTATTGTGACTGTCCGGTGACAAGTTCGTGGTTGATCCACGTCGTGCGTGTCAACGTCGACAAGGCAGGTTCGCACACAGCCTCCAGTTCCCGGAGAAGTACGACAATCGCCACGGACGCCACACTGTATATCCGTTTCAGAAAGACCGCTCGAGTCGCCACCTGGCGCGCGTACCTAATGAATAGATCACATTCGTTCTGTAATGATATACGCTCCTTGAATTCACTGTGAATCCGTTGGCGAACCTTCTCTTCGAGCTACAGACTGTCAGTCTCAAAGGGAGGTCATACGTAGGAGACGCCAACCTCCTGTGCTGTAGATTGACAGTACTCCGCTGTGTTGATGACAAGGCAAGCATTTTTGATCTCGTTTAGGTCGTACCGCACATCCGTAGATCGGCGGAGCTGTGGCCATGTCCTAGGAGCGACTCAGCAAAGAGGCTCCACTCTGCCCCCACACCGGTAACTTACCGACGCATTTGGGACATGAGGACTTCTTCTGCGGGCACAAGGATGGTTAAATGACGCCGAGATCCGGGGAATCTGCTTACCAGCATAAACTCGGAGCCACTTTTTGAAAACCTCCAACAAGTCGAATAAAGGTTTACCAGTTGATAGTGTCGCACAGCCTTCCAATGTCTGACCGTACACATAGAACAGTTCGGTCGAGGATGGGAGCACGACATTAGCTGTCTGCTCAGTGTTGTCCACGGTGGAATGACTTTGGATCGTGTCGAGCGATGCCCTTGTCCTCGACCCTCGGTGGGGAGAAAGAAGGTCAGCAATCGCCCTGGAATGCTGACCATTATGCTCGTATGCCTAGCAGGACAAGGGAAGACTCACTTGTCTTGATGTTGTACATACACACCCATGTGCGGTTCAAAGGACGAGCTGATTGATTGTAAGGGTCGTGTCGGTGTTAGCGATGTCGCCTGAAGTATGTCCTGTAACTAGTAAATGTTAGGAATACCCACTTCTACGTGACCGGAGGCAGGATTCACTGATGCACCAAACTTCTTCCCCATAGACAATTCGAAGTCCTTCGTTTGCTGCAAAGCGTCGAGGAGGACAGTTACAGTGAGATCTTTCGCCGCCTTGGACAACAGCGCAGCCATATCGCCTCTGCGACAAAAATGCGTTCCAATGCAAGTACAAACATAGGCGTGTCGACCTACCTCGTTATGTCGATGAATCCGGCTAATAGCCACCAACCAACATTCCACTCTGGCAGGAATGCGCGCCCGAGGCCACCTTCGTGGGTACCCAAAATTCGTCGGAACCACGCGTAGCGGCGGCTGATGTTGTCGAGTTGACCCGCCTCATCAGTCAGTCGAAACACTCGGCGATACTCCGCAAGAAGAAGGGCCGTGTAGCGGGCAGTAAGTGCCGCACGTACATCAGGGCCAAGGATATCAGCTGTCGCACATGCCGCGGTTATCGTTGCGGGTTTAGGTGCGTTCGGTGACTGCAGATAACTTCGAAGAGCGATTTTCAGTAAGGGTGGGATGGGTTGTGCAATGCTCACTATGTATCGAAGTCTGACTCCAGAATGGTTCGTATTCCACCTTGGAGCTCTTGTATCCGCTTCCAGAGTTGACTGATACGTGGCACAGAGGTATAAGGCTTGAACGAAGCAGATATTTGTTTCACTGCCTATGCAGGACCGTGAAATGGTGAGTGCTTGAAGTACAAAATCTACGAACAGGCTTACAGAAAGACTTTGCGTTATATCGGAGTACTTCTTATCCTTGACGTAGTCCTCGAGCTGAGACAGGGCATGGACTGTCGCGGTTGTATATGGTCATGATCTTGTAAATTCACTGACAACAATGGAAGCTGCATACCGAGCATCTGAAGCCGCTTCAATGTCGTCATGCTTAGGATAAGGTTCTTTTTCGCCGAGTCGAGGACTTGTATGTCTCTTGTGATATTGCGGACAATGGCTTCAGACTCGGCAGCCTTTTCTCGGATGAGAGACATCTGACCCAGAAGATCCTGGTGCATAACAAGTATAAGCGGACATATATGCGAAAGACCCAGGCTTCGAGACACACTGATATCATCTCTTGTATCAGCTGCATTCTTCCAGGGTCCTGCTGTAACCTCAGCTCTTCCTGAAGTTGGGCAATCTCGTTCTGAAGGTCCTGTTCATCCTTGGCCAGCTGTGCTTGGACCACATCTAGTTGCCCAAGTGACTCTTCTAGGAAAACAAAATGGTGTATTTGGTAAATATTAGTTGTGGCCATGAGTACGGTACTTTGACGTACCATTGGGAAAGTATCCATTAATAACGTCAATGGTACTGAACCCGTCTCCAACCGTGTCAAGAGAGTCCGTCTCTGGCAAGGCATTGATATCAAGGATGCGTTGAATGGACAGAACAAGGTCGCGAGAAAGCTCTCCGCTCTGTTGACGGTGCATAAAGTTATGGGTTGTGCGACTGCCTGACCATATGACGGAGAAACCCTAACCTTAGTTTCGGTGACTCTAGATTTTACGAATCCTGCGACCGAGTCACTGTACACCAATGGTCGACGGTCCATCCCCATCAGAGGCGGGGCCATCAACTCAACTCTCGAGCGAGTCTCCCGCCGCACCAACTCAACCTGCTTGGGCGGCCCCCGCGGTTCCATACTACGGACACCCGCACTGGCAGGGCCAACCATGGCCATTGAACAGCTATCAGTATAGTGCAGCATATCAACAACAGTACACTCAGTCCCACCTGTACCAACACGCGCAGTTCCAACAGTATCACCCGCATGCTCAGGTTTCTATTGCACCCATGTCTGCGCGTCCCCCCGCACAGGTCCCACCCCAAAAGCCTACGGTTAGGAAAAAGGCACGACCACGGACACCGTCTCCGTCCCCACCTCCTAAAGAGTTCCCTCGATACTGGGATGCAGCTTTGAAAACGTTTTGCCTCGCTGTAGGACTTTCTCAATGCTTGGCTGGCCTAGAGGCCGACATTCTTGTTATGAATCCAGATTGGGAGATGAAGGTCGTTCCCGAGGCTTTGCGTGGTTTACACTCTAGCATTTCGGTATGTCCAACAAACAACCTGGCAGTGGCCGAATTTCGGTGATGACCTAGAAGGCCGCGATGGTCTAGCAAATGCTGGACGTGCAATCGGGGTCCACAGGAACACCTGACCGATCCTTGGAGGAACGAAAGTTGGATTATGTCCACGTCGAAAAAGGCGCAGAGCCCCGTTCGCCGTCTGCAGTGCGTGCACGTTGAAAAAAAAAGCCCTCGCACTCGAAATCTCATTATGTTAAACAGATCAACAAATCCATTTCTGAGCTCCTGGCGCGGAACCGCGCGCGAAATGACGCGTCAAACCGTGCAGAGTTCTTACACCCCAGTAAGCGCCTTCATACCAGCGATACATCGAGGGACCTACCTTCGAATGAGGGCGATGACGAAATGGTGCACGCGTCCTGTGCACGGAGCGACGCAAAAACTACGGACCGTGATGTAATGATGAAGTTCGACATCGCAAAGAACGAGGAGGGCCCTCTTAGAAGAACGTTAACGGCTGAAGCGAAAGACGAAAAACATATCATCAAAACTGAGAGTGCTGATGGTAATGGCCTGGTCACTGCAAGTCGACACCCCGGTCTTGACGAAAGGCTGAAAAATCTTGAAACTCATCTAACAATGCGATACGGTACGCTTGTTTCATCACATTAGTGAGCTCAATCTCATGAGGCATATACAAGTACCATCACCTCCGGCGTCACTGCTTCATCGTATCAAATACGTCGAAGATCATATCGTTCAACTTGAGCGCGACTATCCTCCTTGGGCTGCTCTGCACTTTAATCAACCCCGTCGTGGCGTGCGTTGTTCACCTTTGTCATTGCACTCTTTGTCTTATTTGCCTCTACTAGTGGCCTCCACCACCACGCCCTACGCCTGTCATCGTCCCCTCTCACCTCACATCTAACCCAGCCACCGACTCTTCTAGCGCTGCCGAGGGCTCAACCCCACCCGCATCCAGCACCTACTCGGGGAAAGCCGTCACTGAAGTCAGGACAACCAAAGGCCGTGCGTCACGATCAAGCTTGCATCGTGCGGTCTTAGAAAAGTTGGAGGTTCAACGCGCGATAGAAGATCTCAAAGGTCAGGGTGAGCAAGGCTAGACTAGTGAAATACACCAGGGACGAGCCAAAGAGAGCCAGGACTGAGTGCACGTGAGTTAGTCAGAGAGGGCGTGAGCCACACAACACTGAGGGAAGGCTGGCGTGGTGTTCACAAACGACTTAATTTTGCGGATTCGCGGTGTTTTCGCACAGTCCTTTCTATTCGTGACGAAACGGCGACTGACCCTCGCCTGTAAATGTCACCCCTTCTATCACACAACAGCTCCTATGCCAAAAGGTTTTAACTTCTCAAAATACTTCTGTACGCGGCTCGCGACCTGACGTGGAGTGCGGCGGCCACCCATGGCCTTGGACCGTCTATTAAAAATATTTGCGTTTCTCATGCACGGACAAAAACGGGATCTGTACCGATTCCTGTTACCGGGCCGCGTCAATGATCTTGAAGCTTTGCAGTTTATGGGGACTTGTCGAGGGTTCTGAAAAGAAACTGACCCCGCTGTCGATGCTATGGCCCATGCCATCTGGATCTCCAAGGACCAAGAAGCCCACACACAGATCACCCTCATGCTCAAAGATGAGCCCTTAAACACAGTTCTATTTGCAGACACTGCAAAAGGCTGCTGGGACAACCTGTCAGCACGCTATGAAGGTAAAGGAGAACAGAAAATTGTCTACCTTATCAACAAGGTGTTCTGCAACACCCTCTCCAAAACCAAGCCTATGGAGCCCCAGATCAACTCCATGATCCATGTGGCTAACACCATCTTAAACCTCAGCCTCATGCTCCAGGATAAGCTCCTTGCATTCACCATCATATACTCACTCCCATCCTCCCTTTCCACCCTAAAAACCATCCTTTCCACCACCAAGTCTTCCAAGTACAGCATCTGTAATATTGGGAGGTGGTCAAGACAGTCTGAGACCATTTGGCGACCACTGACCACTTTGACCACCTAGCCTGTCTGAGACCGTTTGAGGACGGTCATCAAACGCCCCGATTTGGGTAGACCTGTCAGCCTAGGCCACATTCAGCGACAGGCAATGACACCATTCCAGATATAGATTTCCGTCCATTCGTCACTTCTGTATTGTCTATTTGAATTTATATACTATATTATTCTTTAAATGTTTCCCCATTCTTATTGTTTTATTACTATTAAGTTTATTATGAGGCACGCTCAAGGGGTTTTTTTTGACACACGCTGTAACAGTAGCCCGGCCCCTGAGCCTGAAACCGGCCATTTCCACCCATTTCAGTTCCCCACCCATCACGCCTTATCTCGGCCATCGCCACCAACTCACCTACTCGTCCTTATTCTCTTCGTCTCGCCTCGCTCCATCTCTTATCCTTTCCCCACCATCTCGTCCCTAAACTCGTCGTTCCTTGCCTCGTCGTATTCCTCTCTCCCCACCCTCGTCGGACGCCCTTCGATCACCCATAGCTTACCCATGTCGGGTTAACCTCGTCTCGAACTGTGGCACCGACGGCCTCAAGTGTTCCACGCCTCCTTCACCCACTTTTCTTTCATCCTTTCAGTCTTCTCCAGTCCACCGCCCATGCCTTCACCCTCGGCCCGATCGACTTCGTGTTGTCGTGCCTCAAGCCTCGTTCTTTGGATGGGTCCTTCTAGTTCGCGCTCTCTGTCTTGGGCACAGGCGCGCCCATTATTTCTTTGATCTTACTTACCACTTTCTGACCTCTTGCTTGTACTCGTAGTGCACATCGTTGTTATCGCCGGCGCTGTCGTTCGGCCATGCGCCCTTACTCACCGAACACCCTACTTTTACCTCGGACTCGTGTTACTTACCTCGCGTCGGCCTCGTGTTTTCACCCCTCGACTCCCTTCCTACCTACGACTCTTTGTTGACTTTCCCCCACTTCACATTTCGTCCCTCACAACTTTTGACTTAGCCGCGTTTGTTTCGTTTCGCCTTAGGTACTGATCGGATGTATAAAGGCTTCGGATTGCGCGCTCTCAATGTATTGTCGATTTCCCCTGTCTAACTCTCGCCTGCTCTCCCTCTCTTTGTGTGATCCGACGGCTTTCGAGGTCGGCCTAAGTAGCACGTTCAACGCTCAGTATTCGCGAAAATGAATAATCGTATTTGAGTGTTCAAACGTTCAAGTTCCGAGCTCTACTAGTAAATACTGACACTACTAACTAATCCCTCAGCTCCTCGAACAATCCTGTAACCAGCGAAGTGTTGACATCCGCCACGAAGAGGTGCATGGCGCGCACCTGGCGGACGCCCGGAGTGCCATTGCCCACCTGGCTTTACCACGGCATTTTAGAATTGATCGTGACACATTTGAAGGAGCACTTACCATCCACGACTGTAGATGCGCGCCCACAACGTCTCAAGCTTGGCACACAGGTATGAGTTGCTAAGAATCTTCTGTAGGTTGAGGTCCGCAATAGATGTGTATAGCGTCCTGTAGTTAGCGACCTCAAACTTGACTGGGACGAACACCCCAGTTGCCCATTCTTCTAGCGCACAGTGAAGCTGTAAAATGGTTAAGTTGATATGTAATGCGGGTAGCTGGGGCATAGCATGTACCGCACACGATGCAAGGGCAAGGACGGGGGTACACACCGCACTGAACTTGTCCAAGTTGCGACATCCGATTGACTGCGATCTTGCGAAATGGTCCGAACAATGACTTCTTCAATGGCGGGGTGTTCGAAATAATTCGGGATCGACTGTGAACAACTTAGATGCAAATGGCATGACACAGCGGCATGCGTTACTTACATTCGAGTTGCTTCCGTTGTGCATCCACGCGCCTGTTGTCTTGTCAAGCAGGGCACTCACCTTCTGGACAGTGTATTGCTCTCTCTGGTTTTGCGTGTGCGGAGGGAACAAAGAATAATAGTTTTCATGGGAGGCAACAACGTCTTGTGCAGCCTTCTTGAACTCATGGCGCAGATTGCTCCCATCGTGCATCACCTGGGGAAGAATAAGGTTAGGATAGATATAGATATATCGTCTCTGGGGCTCACCTTCCTAATGGACACTTTATCTATGGCATCGCTGTCAATTTCCTGATCAGTCCAAGGCGTCATGTTTGCACGGTGCGAGGCCACTAGCTGATCCTTGGCCTGCACTCTCGTGGTGACATCCAGCCACATCGCATTGATGGTGAGGAGTTTCAGTTGAAAAAATTCCTTCGCACGAGCAATTATTTCTTGACTAGTATCTGGCTCACTACTTTTAGCACTTGCCGAAGTCCCCCGACCAGATCTTGAACTGCCGGCATTGGATGCGCATTGAACAATGGATGGGGCCGGGGAAGGAGGGAGCCGGTAAGGAGGACGCCTTGTATGGCGGTTCACCAGGACGTCGGTCGTCATTCTGGTAGTCTGAAAAGATAGATAAAATAAAAACTCGGGTCCAAAACCACACAACTTACCCGTATCACACCAGGGGGCCCTTGCGAGGTTGATGGGGCACGAGTTCTGTTTGCACTGGTTCTCCAAGTCGAAAGTGGTAAGGGTGGCATTGTTACGATTTATCTTGGTCTCTCACTTTACGCCTTCCAACTCCTGTACTTTTACGATATGTTCCCATGACTCGCGCGTCTCGGCTTCTGTTCCGCGCCTTGCGCCTCGGCGATAGGATGGCCAGTTTTACGCTTCGTTTCGTCCGCTGACCATTTCTGAGGCACGCGTCGTCCCGCGGAATTCTCTTGCTACTACTTATGACCATTCCCTTTGTTCTCGCTTTTGTACAATTACATCAGACTTGCGCCATATGTTTGCATCGTGCAAACATCCTGTACTAGTATATAAGTCACGCCTTACCTAGCTTGTACGGTAGACTTGACTTCTTGTGTAATACCACATCGTCTTTGCCTCACGAACGCCTTGACTCGCCGTTGCGCTTGAGTCCCCACTTTAGCTCGCCTTTGCGCTTGAGCCTTGCCTATCTACTATTGCTCTCGGTACCAGGGATACCGAGTAGCACTTGTGCACCACCGAACTGAGTCTTAACCGACTCGCGCTCTTCCGATCCCGTTGACTTGAACGCGGTACACGTCGTACCTAACGCCCCTGTGGTGGCGTTACATTAAGTCAAGTCTCTCACAGTGGCGAACCTTCACAGTCGCGCCAGATCCCAGTTTCAGGCAGAATACATCGACAGATACAGTGACGACGAGCTTTCCGATAAAGTCAAAGGAGCCGTCGTTTGGAAGGAACACGAAGGAGTGGAAGGATACTTTCTCTTCCACCCTAACACGCAGAAATATCGACAGGTCCACTATCTCGAGGACCTACGACAGTGGGCGTACATTGACTACTCCGCAAAGAAGGGCCAGTGGTACACCATCAGCATAGTACCCCAAGCACTCGGAGTCGGACCCCTTACAACTAAAACTACCTCTGGTATTGCCACCGACGACGACGCCCCATCACCCAGCGTATCTGTACCCACAACAAACCTACCCATCATCGACCCAACGACTCATTTCCAAACTCACGTCATGTCCCAGACTTTACAAACTTCAGCCAGTACGACCCTCACCAGTGGAGGAGGAGGATCCTCCGGAGCATCGGGCTCAGGAGGAGGAGCACCGAACCCGCCTAGTGGCGGCGCGCCGGTACCACCGTCTGGCGGGTGGCGGTGGCGGTGGCTGGGTGGCGGTGGCGGGTGGCGGGTGGCGGTGGCGGTGGGCGGTGGCGGTGGCGGTGGCGGTGGCGCCGCGCCAGGAGGAGCCGCACCTGCAGCGCCAGCCCCCGGAGGGAACGGACGACTGGGAGGAAACCCTCCTCCCGAGTTCACCGGAATTCAGAGACGAAAGCAAAGCCTTCCTTGCGAGCGTTTCGACTCTACAAGGAGATGAACCCCACCGTCGACCAACTCGCAATCCCCGCATCAGCGGCCATGACAGTTCTTGTCATATATTCGAGGCCAGTTAGTGAACGACTGGGTCGACGAACAAGCCCAGTGGCTAGAAGATCAGATTGCGGCAGGAGTTCTCCGACAGAACGAGGTCCTATGGACCACCGTCAGAGATCCGGTTCGTACAAGCCTACACCGACACGTCCGAACAGACCAACGCAGCGCAAGCGCTCCAGACTCTCACTATGAAGGGAGGAGATATCGACACCTATGTCGCAACCTTCCAGAACCTCGTCACGAAGGCCGGGTATAACCCCGATGAAGCTACAACACTGGAGTTATTCCAGGATGGACTCCCAAACCAGTTAGTAGTCAATGCTGTCCGCTTCCAGCACCCTGTCAATTGGGAGCAGTGGAAGGCGGCCGCCCGGTTGCAGCAGGCTGAATACCTTATTCTCAAGGATCGCCTCGGCAAGGGCAAACCCCAACGAAAGAAGGGAGGACAAAGCAGAGAGCAGTGGGTCCAAGCTCTCAAAGGAACCCGCGACCCCAACGCCATGGATGTTGGACGCGCCCGAGCCTCCGTGGCCCTCACCGATGCCGACAAAGCCTCCCTTCAGAAGGAGGGACGATGTTTTAGATGTCGTGCGCAAGGGCACATCTCGCGTAACTGTCCTCAAAAAGGCGTGCGAGTGGCTGCCACTACGTCTACCTTGGCGCCACCCCCATGTCCCCGCGATCACCAGCCCCGCCTCCCTCGGGTTCAAGTTTACCAGCTCCCGCCGTCTCTTCTTTCGCCATACAATCTAGTCGCGTACTATCGAACTGAAGAGCAGGCGGATCTACAGATCGCAGCGATGAAGGCACAGACCCAGGAGGTACGGGACCTCATGGTCGAAAAGTTGTTTGGACGGGAGGATTTTCTCGACGCTTGAACCCGGCGGCCTGGGCTAGAGCATTAAACCTAAACGTGTACACTAGCAGATATCAATCTATGCGAATCCCAGTCTTATTCAAATCTGCACACGCAACGGCCGAACGACAAGTCTTGATCGACTCAGGAGCCACCGATAACTTTATATGCTCCTCACTTCTGAAACGACTCCAAATCGGAACCCGGGAGGTGACTCATCCCATCCGCATTTGGAACGTAGACGGCACCCACAACCAGGACGGCGCCATCACGCACTATACGGATCTTACCGTACGAACAGGAACGGAAGAAAGGACACTTCGCTTCTTAGTCACGAACCTAGGAAGGGACGAAGTGATCCTGGGATACCCTTGGTTCACGGCCTTCGAGCCTAAGATCAAGTGGGGAGACGCGACGCTGGACGAAGAATTTCAGCCGGTCGTAGTTTCGAGTCTTCACCTTGTCAGACGAAGCCACGCCCATGGAAGCTTCCATCCGGGCGTTGGAGACGTACGAACTTGACGAGGAAGCGTGGGAGCAGCTCATGGACGACGAGCGGGAACCCCAAATTGCGTTTTTACGCAAAACCACAACCGCGTCCGAGTTAGCACAACAAGAGGCAGGCAAAGAAGAAGGAGCGGACCTTCGAAGAGATGATCCCCGAGGAGTATCGATGCCACCGTAAAATTTTTGACGAGGAGGCATCTCACCGCTTCCCTCCATCTCGCCCCTGGGATCATGCTATAGACCTCCTTCCTAACGCCCCCGCCTCGCTGGACTGTAAAGTCTACCCACTCGCGCAGAATGAGCAGGAGGCCCTAACCACCTTCCTGAATGAGCAACTGGCAAAAGGGTACATTCGTTCGTCTAAGTCGCCATACGCATCCCCCTTCTTCTTCATCAAGAAGAAGGATGGCAAACTACGCCCCGTCCAAGATTACAGACGACTAAACGAACTCACAGTCCGGAATCACTACCCGCTCCCCCTGATCCCTGAACTCATAGATCGGATACGCGGCTGCACGCCTCTACACGAAACTCGACGTCAAGTGGGGGTACAATAACGTACGGATCAAACTAGGAGACGAGTGGAAAGCCGCTTTCAAGACGAATCAAGGGTTGTACGAACCCCTTGTCATGTACTTCGGGCTTACCAACTCCCCCTCTACGTTCCAAGCAATGATGGACGACACGTTCAAACCGCTCACCCTGACAAACGAAGTGGTCGTCTACATGGACGATATCTTAATCGCCACGCCCCTCAATTACCCCCACCATCGCGCTATAGTGCACGAAGTTCTCCGCTTGTGCGAAGAACACGACCTTTACATCAAACCCGAGAAGTGCGAATTCGAGGTATTGGAAGTCGAGTACCTCGGGCTCATCATAGGCCATGGCAATCTCCGGATGGACCCCGTTAAGGTACGGGGTATCCGGGAATGGCCTGCCCCAAGGAATCTCCGCGAAGTACGCGCCTTCCTGGGATTCTGTAATTTCTATCGGCGATTCATCCGCGGTTTCTCCGCACTTGCACGGCCTCTACACGACCTCACCCGTAAAGACACCCCGTGGCACTGGGGGCAACGGGAACAAGACGCGTTCGACAACGTCAAACATAGTATCGAACGCGAACCCACACTCCTATTCCCCGACCTCACAAAGCCATTCGAATTGGAGGTCGATGCGTCGAACGTCGCCATCGGAGCCGTGCTCAACCAGCTCGGCCCAGACCAAAAGCTACATCCAGGTTGCGTTCCATTCTGAGTCATTCAGCCAAGCGGAACGCAACTACGACATCTACGACAGAGAGTTGTTGGCAGTCGTCAAAGCCCTACGAGCATGGCGGACCTATCTGGTTGGCTCCCCCCATAAGATCATCATCCACACCGACCACGCCAACCTTCAGTACTGGAAGGAGCCCAGGAAGATCAGCAGACGAGTCGCGCGCGAGTTCCTGGAGCTCTCGGAGTACGACTTTCTCCTAAAACACGTCTCCGGAGTCAAGAACAGTCGCGCGGACGCCCTATCGCGAAGAGTAGACTACGCGGCCCACGAAGAGGACAACAATGACATTATTGTCCTCCCCGCGGACCGCTTCCTTCGAGCGACGGAAATGTCCATGCACGATATGGACATCTGGACCCAGATATCGCAGAACCTTGACTGAGAAGGAAGTGCTGCGATGGGTCGAACCCCACAACCTGCGGAAAGTAGGGGGACTGTGGTGGAAGAACGACGCACTAGTTGTCGTGGGCGACAACGATCTTAAACTGGGGGGTAATCACCTTTTTTCACGATACACCAGCTATGGGACACCCAGGAATCGCGAACACTTACGAACTGCTACGACGCGACTACTGGTGGCCCAACATGCGCAAGGACGTAGAAGACTACGTCAAAGGATGCGCAACATGCCAGGCGAACAAGATTAACCCCCACCGTCAAAAACCACACCTCTTCCCCATCACCACAGACCCGAACGCCGAACCATTCGAAGTCGTTGCTATGGACTTCATTACCAAACTCCCTCCGTCCGACGGATACGACTCCATACTCACGATCACGGACCACGACTGTTCGAAGGCCTCGATCTTCATTCCATGTAATGAGTCGATCACAGCAGAAGGGGTAGCGCGCCTATACCTTCACCACGTATACCCACATTACGGCATACCCCGAAAGATTATCACGGACCGAGATCCCCGATTCACTTCCGCATTCATGACCAATCTCTGTAAAGTCCTCGGAATCCGTCAGAACATCTCATCCGCCTACCACCCGCAGACCGACGGACAGTCAGAACGAACGAATCAATGGCTGGAACAATACCTCCGACACTGGAGCAATGTGCAGCAGGATAACTGGGCGGAAGCCCTGCCGGTCGCCCAGTTCGCGCACAATGCTTGGCCTAACGCGACTACAAGGGAGTCGCCTTTCTCACTCATAATGGGGTGGGAACCACGTACCGTGTGGACGCCGAAACCCACATCTTCCCCATCCGTCGAACAACGCCTAGAGGACATGGTCATCAGACGACAACATGCGCAAGATTGCATCAAACATGCGCAAGAATTGATGGCAAAAAGGGGCAAGACGCGCTTTATCCCCTATCAAGAGGGCGCAATGGTCTGGTTGGAAGGCACAAACCTCCGAACCTTCTACCCTACCGCAAAACTAGCTCCAAAACGCCATGGACCATTCCGAGTCAAAAGGGTCCTCTCAGACGTTTCGTACGAACTGGAACTTCCTAACACGTGGAAGATCCACCCTGTCTTCCATGCAAACCTTCTCACGCCGTATAAGGAGACGGAGTTGCATGGCGCAAACTTCACGCGCCCACCTCCGGACCTGATTGATGGAGAGGAAGAGTTCGAAGTGGAGCGCATCCTTCAATCTCGATCACACGGACGAGGGCGCAAACTTCAGTTCCTTGTCCAATGGAAGGGCTTCCCGATAAGTGACAGCACAGTGGGAACCCCTTGAGAATGTTCGACATGCCCCAGACCTTATCGCCGACTTCTATCGCCTAAATCCTACCGCCGAAGGGGCTGGACGAAAGATATAAAACACGCCTTCTCGATGATACCCTCGCTCAACCCCACTACTCTCCACTCAACCATGACTACCACTCCCATCGTCTCTACCATTCAGACTCGTCGCCCTGTCGAGATTATTCTCGAAAACCTAACTGTTCCTTCACAGGACCTGGGTGTCCCCTCCGAACCAGAGGGTCGTACGCCGTACTCTGTTGTCCCTGACTCGCCTCCACTCCCCGTACTCGCACTCGCTACTTCGGCCCTAACAAAACTGGTCGAAGAACCCACTGAGACCGCTAAGTCGCCCGAATCTCCCCGACCCATTATCATCCCCTTTTCCGTCGACACACCTGTTCCCGTCCATGTACCCGCCACACCAACGTATCCACCTGAATCCACCGTCCCTCCCTCTCCCCCGCCGCCACTGTCGCCCCCGGCCGTCCTCACCACCCATATCCCCACTCCGTCATTCCCCGCCGGGATGGACCACACGTTCACACCCATTCCCCAGACTTGTAAAGTCGAACCCGACCCCGCTCTTGCCCTCCTAGACGACGAAGAGGACAAAGAAAACGAAGACCCCGGCATCCCCTTCTTCCGTAACGACCCCACTTTACCCACTTTCTTCCCGCTTCTCGTCGGCGAGACGGGTACTGTTAAAGAGACGGCGCGTTATATCTACTACCGCCACAATTACCAGGAGGTCGTCGGGACCATGGGGAAGGGTCATCCCTGCTACGCTTCGCAGGTTTTCCTTAACGAGGTGTATACCGGCCAGCTCGCGCAGTATATCACCGACAACCAACTAAACATGTTCCACCCTCATGACCCCCGCGCTATCGTCCTTAACGAAGTGCTAGTCGAACTCCGCAACCCCCGCCTCCACGCCGAAATCTCCCGCCTTCGTGAATGCCTCACGCGACGGGACGCCATTCGCACTCGCCAGTCGGACATCCGGCGCCTCGAGACGGAACTGACTCGGGATCAGTTCCACCTTGACATGGACTTTTCCTCAGTCCGGAAGCGTCTTCAGTACGCCCGGGCCATCCCCCTCATTGCCGACAAATACGCCGAGCTTCATGCGAAGCCCGTGCGCCCTCGTGGCTCGCCCGAGCCTATTCCCCTCGCCCCCCGCGACGCTGGACCCAGCGAGATGCCACGCCTTCAAGGGGAGGGCGGTAAGCGTCGACGCAAGTGTTTCCAGTGTAAGTCGGAGGAGCACCTGGTGGCACAGTGTCCTGAGCGGAGAGCTCGGGAACCATGCCAGTGGTGCGGGAGTCGAGCCCACCGGCTTGACGTCTGTCTCATCCGACGCCTGTCTCCGATGACGCCGGCGCACGTGAACCCGGACTCTCGCCCCAGGTGGTGCGGGAAATGCCTGAGGTACGACGCCACGCACGAGGAGATTAAGTGTCCCATGTACGAGATGTGTTGGGACTGCGGGGAGAGGGGGCGCTTCATGTTCCTGCGTCGACACACTTGCCCTCGCACCCCCTTCTCCCGTTCCCGCAAACATTCCTGCCGAAGAAGACTATGCCTACACCAGCGACTAGTTGAAGTCGAGGCGACTTCAATTCTGACGGGGGGGTAATGTTACGATTTATCTTGGTCTCTCACTTTACGCCTTCCAACTCCTGTACTTTTACGATATGTTCCCATGACTCGCGCGTCTCGGCTTCTGTTCCGCGCCTTGCGCCTCGGCGATAGGATGGCCAGTTTTACGCTTCGTTTCGTCCGCTGACCATTTCTGAGGCACGCGTCGTCCCGCGGAATTCTCTTGCACTACTTATGACCATTCCCTTTGTTCTCGCTTTTGTACAATTACATCAGACTTGCGCCATATGTTTGCATCGTGCAAACATCCTGTACTAGTATATAAGTCACGCCTTACCTAGCTTGTACGGTAGACTTGACTTCTTGTGTAATACCACATCGTCTTTGCCTCACGAACGCCTTGACTCGCCGTTGCGCTTGAGTCCCCACTTTAGCTCGCCTTTGCGCTTGAGCCTTGCCTATCTACTATTGCTCTCGGTACCAGGGATACCGAGTAGCACTTGTGCATCACCGAACTGAGTCTTAACCGACTCGCGCTCTTCCGATCCCGTTGACTTGAACGCGGTACACGTCGTACCTAACGCCCCTGTGGTGGCGTTACAGGCATGATACCACCACGTGTCACTTCTCCAGGTCGGAGAGGCTGCTGTGGCACATAATGACTATTGGCTGCGGAGACAATAATATCGTAAATGTGGTTAGGGTTGTCAAAAGTAAAACTTACTATGTGCCGGATGAGGGCCAAAAGGCCCATCAAAAAAGGACGACCCACTATGGCCAGCGTTGACCAATGAAGCGGGGTTCGGGAAACTGACATCATGGAGCGAATTGACCATCGTGCTGGAGGATGGCCGATTGTTGCAATATGGAGCAACATGTGTATAGGATGCACCGGCACCATCACCGCCACCTTGGGTTGCTGTAAAATTATCTACAAGTGAAAAGTCAGTAGAGGATGTAGAGTCGGGGACCGAATCCACCGTTGAATTATATACACTCGAATAATTGGTAGAAAGTGAATCGTCATGAACCGAATCTGCCATAGAATTATGCACATTGAAACATTAGGTGTAGGGTCGGGGTCCGTAAAATTATAAGGTAGGTTAGTAGCGAGCGTAGGATTGGGAGATGATGTATCTGTACTGAGTGGGGGTATGAACTCTGAGGGACGATTGAGCTGAGAATCATATGGAATCCCCGACGGGTTCAACCTGGAATTTCTTGGTGGCCGTGGAATGGTATGCACCTAAGGAGTTGCTGCGTAAAAAAAGTATGGTAGCCAATGACAGACTCACCTTTCCCCCCGTCCTCGTCCTACTGGCCGAGGACGAGGACGGGCTCCACTAGTACCTGAGACTATGTCCGAAAGCTGTTGTCTTGTGGCCAGCGTGCTACGTTTTTCTCGTTGGCTCGGGGGACGACGTGCCACGGCTTCGTGCTCAGCCTGAGGTAAGTCACCATCTGGTGACACCGGCGCGTGTACTTCAAGTTGACTTGTGAGACAACTGTAGAACGGGTAAAGTAAGACGCACGTTCTGTGAGACCAAAGTCCAGCTGGTTGGACATTGCACGCTGTATCACGGATGGTGCATACGAAAAATTGGAATGAAGTTAGTAGTTGAACACCACGACGCGACAAGTCGGAGCCTCAACATTCAGTAACCGCCGTTATCGCATTGCAAGAACTATCTACGAAAATTCCTTAAGTAATGTATGGTAGATTTCTTTGTCTGAAAAGCAGTTCAAATAAAATTCCATGGCAGATCCAGAGAGTTTTCGGCTGTGATTTTGGGATTCTTTTGAGCCCCATACACCGGTACAAGGTCCACAGTGTGTGCGATGTCGGTGAGTGGGATGATGTCCCCCATGCGCATTCTCGTACCATTCCCAAGTACCTGAGATCGGAATTGTCGCCGCAGTAAGTACATGTCCACATCTTGTTCTTCCAATCGACTCCCGTCTTCGGCCCTCCTTCCCGCAAAGGAGAATTTCTCGATGTAACACAGAAATGGGTTATTTTGTCGTTCATTCGAAATTGGCTGAAATAACATCCTGACTTGAGCAACTTGAGCAGCTGTCCGAGATTAGAATTTATGAATGATACCAGAGATTTTATAGACTTACCCTCACCCTGGACAGACTCGTCCCCGGAGTCCCCAGCGTCCCCAAGCCCATGGATCAAGACAGTGTCGCATAGCCCGTGTGGATGTTTCTGAGATGGCGGGAGGACTTGGACTGTTTGCGCTGGTAAAAGTACATGTTGGTCATGGACAGAGTGTAGTTGTATCCTGAATCGGAACCAAATACAAATGTCTTCGAATCCGACGTCGGGGCAGCCCCTAGATACCCTGCGGCCACGACGTTGCTGATGTGAAAGTCCGGACATGAAGTCACCCAGTGCTGGCCAAAAGTCCTGTAATGCATACAAATGAGTGGCCTCGCCAATGGAAATGGAGGCGATGTCGGGTGTTTTGTTGAGATGGAACACGGCCAGGGAATTCGAGGACACTAAACCCTTCAAGAAGTAGTTCTGCATAGGGCACTGAGACATGACAATCTCCTCACACGTGGCCACGGTCGGTGGAAGCACCGGGTGCAGGTCTTGTTGTGCGGTGAGAACTGCTTCAGTGACAACTGGATTTGAAGGTTTGAGGTCACCATTTGCAAGAAATTTGCAGAAGAAATCGAATAACTTCACGCGCTCCAACCGGTCTAGGATTCTTGCGCACTGTTCTTCAAAATTGCGGTGGTTCGTTGCACAAAAGGGGTGCTTGACTTCGGTTATATGGAGGCGCTCTGTGACGTCGGCAGTCCATTGGATCGGAGCCCCCATCATCTTCGTCGAGCATGCAAAGTGTTGCCAGAGCTCGAGCTTTGGGATGTTGAAATGAGTGATTGGCCCTTTAGTGCCTATGCGTGCCCCAGCTGCAGTAATAGCCGCCTTTTCGTCGTGGAATTCTTTGAGAGAGTCAACGAAGCTGGAGATGGCAGACTCTGTAAGGAAAGGTGACTGAACTTGATAGATAAAGTCGATCAGAGCACGTATGGCACGCAAGAAACGAGGGGGAACGGCGCCAGCGATTACAGCAATGATAGAACGTTGAATATCACGATGCTCACGACCAGTCATTTGCTGGACACGTGCGACACCATTACCAAAATGGCGAAAGCCGACACGAGGGTGGAGACTTCGGAAGCGACTATCAAGTTCAAAAGCACCGACCGCATTGATGCACCATTGAAGGGGATGGTCAAAGAAGAACTTATGACAAGTGTGAAGTATCTCCGGCACGAGGAAATGAAAGGGATTGGCCAAATACCAGTCGCGCCAGAACGGTAAGTGTACCCCATTGAGACCGAGCTCCTTCGCTTTATCTTGGAATGCGCCAAGTTTCCAGGGATTGACACGAGAGGTAAGGTCTTGTATGAGCTTGATAGTTACTAGGCCATGACGTGGGGAGTGACAGTGCGCATCACCAAATTGATTGGTAATGGCAAGTGAATGTGGGGAGGTACTGTTTGCGACGGCAGAGATAAGATGTTGTTCTGGAAGGTCGGCAATCCAAGTGGCCAAGAGCGGGAATGACCAGCGAAGGCGACCGTGAGGATCAGCCACGAAGCAGCCAGTGATAGCGGCGTCCTTGCATCGCGCAAAGGCCTTGTCCATGCACACATGCCATAAACGTGCTGATAGGATCGACTGGAAACTCGGGTGGACCCTGAATTTTACGATTGGAAGAAAACAAAAACACATCCAAGCGTGATTTGATGCCTTCATGCGTACTTCGGAGACAATGTTGGCGAGGCTGAGATATGCTGGATACATTTCTAGTCCTCCAGTCATCGCTGTGACGCAGGTTTTGTCGGACCCACCGACTACGGCTAGTTGAGTTGCACCGTCTGGGAGACTGTCCTTTTCGGAATGAGCCAGACTCGAGTTAGATATATATATAAGAGAGAACTGTACCTGAGATTGCCATGCGAAGTCTCCCGTCATATACTCCGAATAGATCCGTTCTGTCCTTGATGCGTCTGTCCAAAGCCTTTGAGGATCATACTGCATGTACGATGCGAAGACTGGATTTCCAAAAATATACTCAATCACACTTAGTGCATCGCGCCAGTAGAAATAAATTGGATGCTCCGTTTCGTATCCTTCTATAACCATCCGATCACAGTACCAACGTGGAGGGTCGGGTAGTGACTCTATCAACGATCGAAGCGCATGAGCCGAGGTGAATGTCGGGTTAAGGCGTTGGACCTACACATAACTATAAGTCAGATTCAGAGTAACGATTAGAAAGGCATTACCCATTCCAGCTTGAGGAACTCATCAATCTCCGACTGGGAAAGGGATGATCTTGCGAGAAAGCGGGCAAGCCCCCACTCTTTGCGTCCTTGAAAAGGATAGTAGGGGTTGTTCACCCGTCGGTGTGCGAAACGATCGCCAGCAATCCTCTCGAATGTATTTGCCTTTTGACCATAGATAAATGACGAGCAGGAATGATATTCAGTGGTAGTGGTGTTTACATGTGGAGGCGTTGGTGCTGGTGCTGGTGCTGGTGCTGGTGCTGGTGATGGTGATGGTGCTGGTGATGGGACACGATTCCGGAATGTAGGGAGGGAACGTTCTTGGACAAATCGTGCACGCTGTTGTGTTTCTTCTTCAACAAATGCAGAGAGCGCATCATCGTCATCCAGGAAGTCATAGCAGGAAGATTTTTTGTGATTCAAATGTGCCAAGACACCTCGAGAGTTAGTGAAGCGTCGCCGACACTTTGGGCAGAGAAAATCTGTGTCTATATCCATTGGATTGATGAGAGTCGGAGTTGGAGATAGGTATGTGGGAGAAGGAAGACCTTGCAAGCGAGACAACGTCGATCAACAAAGAGTCAACACCTGCCTACCGCACACCACACCCAACCATACACCACACCCATTCTGATGATGTACGCAGACTCGGTCCATTTCTCTTCATCCCCGGCACTCTTGCCACCATCATCACCATACACATCCCCATTGAGGGCTACCACCCCAAAGCGGCGTCTCCAGCGGTCTCCAGGCGCTGACACACCTCGTCGCTTTCGCCCCTTTCCAACGTTTCATAACAGCTCTGGGTTACCGTTACGCACTGAGTACAACATTGAGGATACGACTTGGGTAAGTGATCCTTTGGGAATAACCCGTATAGAGATAGATGTTTTTCTTTTGCTTTAGGAGCCCGAATTATGTGTTTCTATGAGAGAGTCTGCTCGGAATATTCGTCGCTCCTTTCACCTTACCCAATTGCAGCGTAGTTCCCTGCACCTTGAGAAACACTTGGTCAGACAGAAGATTGAAGAGCATGAAATATCTCTTCAAGCACTCAAAGAGCGGATGGCTGATATAGAGAACGACATAGCGAGCACCACCTATGCAGTTGGCACCTTGTGTTACGACGTACCCTGCTATTCTCTTCATGTGCTTTCTGACTACTGTACTTTTACGACACGTTCCCATGACTCGCGCTTCTCGGCTTCTATTCCGCACCTTGCACCTCGGCGATAGGATGGCCAGTTTTACGCTCTGTTTCGCCTGCTGACCATTTCTGAGGCACGCGTTGTTCCGCGGGATTCCCTTGTACTGCATATTACCATTCCCTTTGTTCCCCTTCTCGTACGATTGCATCAGGCTCGCGCCATATGTTTGCACCATACAAACATCCTGTACTAGTATATAAGTCACGCCCTACCTAGCTTGTACGGTAGACTTGACTTCTTGTGTAATACCACATCGTCTTTGCCTCACGAACGACCCTCGACTCGCTTTTACGCTTGAGTCTATACTTTTGCTCGCCTTTGCGCTTGAGCCCTGCCTCTCTACTATTATCCTCGGCTCCAGGGAAGCCGAGTGATACTTGTGCATCATCGAACTGAGCCTTAACCGGCTCGCGCTCTTCCGATCCCGTTGACTTAGCACGGTACATGTCGTACCTAACGCCCCTGTGGTGGCGTTACATTAAGTCAAGTCTCTCACAGTGGCAAACCTTCATAGTCGCGCCAGATCCCAGTTTCAGGCAGAATACATCGACAGATACAGTGATGACGAGCTTTCCGATAAAGTCAAAGGAGCCGTCGTCTGGAAGGAACACGAAGGAGTGGAAGGATACTTTCTCTTCCACCCTAACACCCAGAAGTACCGACAGGTCCACTATCTCGAAGAACTACGACAGTGGGCATACATTGATTACTCCGCAAAGAAAGGCCAGTGGTACACCATCAGCATAGTACCTCAGGCACTCGGAGTTGGACCCCTCACAACTCAAACAAATCCTGGTATTGCTGTCGACGACGACTCCCCCTCACCCAGTGTCTCCGTACCCACAACGAATCTGCCCAACCCGACGACACATTTCCAAACTCACGCCATGTCCCAAACCCAACAAGCCTCGGCTAGTACGACCCTCACCAGCGGTGGCGCTGGAGGAGGAGGAGCACCCAACCCACCCAGTGGTAGCGCACCAGTACCATCCGGTAGCGGTAGCGGTGGCGGTGGCGGTGGCGGTGGCGGTGGCAGTGGCGGTGGCGCCGCGCCAGGAGGAGCCGCGCCAGTAGCGCCAGCCCCCAGAGGAAACGGACGACTGGGAGGAAACCCTCCTCCCGAGTTCACCGGAATTAGGGACGAAAGCAAGGCTTTCTTGTGAGCATTTCGACTCTACAAAGAAATGAATCCCACCGTCGATCAGCTTTCAATCCCGGCCTCGCGAGCCATGACCTTTCTGTCGTACATCCGAGGACCATTAGTAAATGACTGGGTCGATGAACAGGCACAGTGGCTGGAAGATCAGATTGCGGCTGGAGTCCTCCGACAAAACGAAGTCTTATGGACCACCGTCAGAGACCGATTCGTGCAAGCCTACACCAACACATCCGAACAAACCAACGCACGCAAAGCGCTCCAAACCCTCACAATGAAGGGAGGAGACATCGACACCTACGTCGCAACGTTCCAGAACCTCGTCACGAAAGCGGGGTACAACCCCGATGAAGCCACAACGCTGGAGCTGTTCCAAGATGGGCTGCCAAACCAGTTAGTAGTTAATGCTGTCCGCTTCCAGCATCCCGTCAACTGGGAGCAGTGGAAGGCGGCCGCCCGGTTGCAACAAGCTGAATACCTCATTTTGAAGGATCGCCTCGGCAAAGGAAAGCCCCAGCGTAAGAAAGGTGGACAGAGCAGAGAGCAGTGGGTCCAGGCCCTCAAAGGAACCCGTGACCCCAACGCCATGGATGTTGGACGCGCCAGAGCCTCCGTGGCTCTCACCGACGCCGACAAAGCTTCTCTTCAAAAGGAGGGACGATGTTTTAGATGCCATGCGCAAGGGCACATCTCGCGTAACTGTCCTCAAAAGAGCGTGCGAGTGGCTGCCACTACATCTGCCATGGCGCCAACCCCCATGCCCCCACGATCACCAACCGCGGCTTCCACGAGTTCAAGTATACCAACTCCCGCCGTCTCTTCTTTCGCCATACAGTCTAGTCGTGTACTATCGAACGAAGAGCAGGCGGATCTACAGATCGCAGCGATGAAAGCACAGACCCAGGAAGTACGGGACCTTATGGTGGAAAAGTTATTCGGACGAGAGGATTTTCTCAATGCTTGAACCCGGCGGCCTGGGCTAGAGCATTAAACCTAAACGTGTACACTAGCAGATACCGATCCATGCGAATTCCAGTACTATTCAAATCTGCACACGCAACAGCCGAACGACAAGTCCTCATCGACTCAGGAGCCACCGACAATTTCATATGCTCCTCACTCTTGAAACGACTCCAGATCGGAACACGGGAAGTAACCCACCCTATCTGCATTTGGAATGTAGACGGCACCCATAATCAGGACGGTGCGATCACGCAATACACGGATCTTACCGTACGAACAGGAAAGGAAGAGAGGACACTTCGCTTCTTGGTTACAAACCTGGGAAGAGACAAAGTAATCTTAGGATACCCTTGGTTCACGGCCTTTGAGCCCATAATCAAGTGGGGAGATGCGACGCTGAACGAAGAGTTCCAGCCGGTTGTAGTCTCGAGTCTTCACTTGTCAGACGAAGCCACGCCCATGGAAGCCTCCATTCGGGCGTTGGAGACGTATGAACTTGACGAGGAAGCGTGGGAGCAGCTCATGGATGACGAGTGGGAGCCCCAGATCGCATTTTTAAGGAAAACTACTACGGCTTCCGAGCTGGCGCAGCAAGAAGCAGCGAAAAAGAAGGAGCGAACGTTCGAGGAGATGATCCCGGAGGAGTACCGACGCCATCAAAAAATCTTCGACGAGGAAGCGTCACATCGATTCCCCCTGTCCCGCCCCTGGGACCATGCCATAGACCTTCTCCCAAACGCCCCCGCCTCACTAGACTGTAAGGTCTACCCGCTCGCACAGAACGAACAAGAGGCCCTGACCACATTCCTAAACGAACAACTTGCGAAGGGATATATCCGTTCGTCTAAATCGCCTTACGCATCCCCCTTTTTCTTCATCAAGAAGAAGGACGGTAAACTCCGTCCCGTCCAAGACTATCGACGACTAAATGAACTCACGGTTCGCAACCACTACCCACTCCCTCTGATCCCAGAGCTCGTCGACCGGATACACAACGCGCGCCTATACACGAAGCTCGACGTCAAGTGGGGATATAATAACGTGCGAATTAAGTTGGGAGACAAGTGGAAAGCCGCTTTCAAAACCAATCAGGGGTTGTACGAACCCCTCGTCATGTATTTCGGACTTACCAATTCCCCCTCCACATTCCAAGCGATGATGGACGATACGTTCTGACCTCTCACTCTTACAAACGAAGTAATCGTCTACATGGACGACATCCTCATCGCTACACCTCTCGATTACCCCCATCATCGCGCCATAGTACATGAGGTTCTCCGCTTATGCGAAGAACACGACCTCTACATCAAACCAGAGAAGTGCGAATTCGAGGTACTCGAAGTCGAATACCTCGGATTAATCATAGGCCATGGGAACTTACGGATGGACCCCATTAAAGTACGAGGTATCCGAGAATGGCCGGCCCCGAGAAGTCTTCGTGAAGTACGGGCATTCCTCGGGTTCTGTAACTTTTACAGGCGGTTCATCCGAGGCTTCTCCGCACTTGCACGACCGCTACACGACTTAACCCGTAAGGACACCCCGTGGCACTGGGGACAACGAGAACAAGACGCATTCGACAATGTCAAGCGCAGCATACAGCGCGAACCCACACTATTATTCCCTGATCTCACAAAGCCGTTTGAATTGGAGGTTGACGCGTCTAACGTCGCCATCGGAGCTGTACTTAATCAGCTCGGCCTGGATCAAAAGCTGCATCCCGTCGCGTTCCATTCCGAATCCTTCAGCCAAGCAGAACGCAATTACGACATCTACGACAGAGAATTATTGGCAGTGGTTAAGGCCCTCCAAGTATGGCGCACCTACCTTGTCGGCTCCCCCCATAAAATCATCATCCACACCGACCACGCCAATCTCCAGTATTGGAAAGAACCAAGAAAGATCAGTAGACGAGTCGCGCGCGAATTCCTGGAGCTCTCAGAATACAACTTCCTCCTGAAGCATGTCTCCGGAGTCAGGAATAGTCGCGCGGATGCCTTGTCGCGAAGAGCGGACTACGCAGCACACGAGGAGGACAACAATGACATTATCGTCCTCCCTGCGGAACGCTTCCTTCGAGCGACGGAGATGTCTATGCACGATATGGACATCTGGACCCAGATATCGCAAAACCTTGACGAAAAGGACGTACTGCGATGGGTAGAACCCCACAACCTGAAAAAGGTGGGGGGGCTGTGGTGGAAGAACGACGCCTTAGTTGTCGTGGGCGACAACGATCTTAAACGGGGGGTAATCACCTTTTTCCACGACACGCCTGCCATGGGACACCCAGGAATTGCAAACACCTACGAGTTACTACGACGTGACTACTGGTGGCCCAACATGCGCAAAGACGTAGAGGACTATGTCAAAGGATGCGCGGTATGCCAGGCGAACAAAATCAACCCTCACCGTCAAAAACCACACTTATTCCCCATCACCACAGACCCAAACGCAGAACCATTTGAGGTCGTCGCCATGGACTTTATTACCAAACTCCCTCCATCAGACGGATACGACTCCATACTCACCATCACAGACCACGATTGCTCGAAGGCCTCAATCTTTATCCCATGTAACGAGTCGATCACAGCAGAAGGAGTGGCACGCCTCTACCTCCATCACGTATACCCTCACTACGGCATTCCCCGGAAGATCATCACAGACCGAGATCCCTGCTTTACCTCCGCCTTTATGACCAATCTCTGTAAAGTTCTGGGCATCCGCCAGAATATATCTTCCGCTTACCACCCTCAAACCGATGGACAGTCAGAACGAACAAACCAGTGGTTGGAGCAATACCTTCGACACTGGAGCAACGTGCAGCAGGATAATTGGGCAGAAGCTCTACCAGTCGCCCAGTTTGCGCATAACGCCTGGCCAAACGCTACTACAAAAGAATCACCCTTCTCGCTCATCATGGGATGGGAACCACGTACCATGTGGACACCAAAACCAACGGCATCCCCGTCCGTAGAACAACGCCTAGAAGACATGGTCATCAGACGACAGCACGCACAAGACTGCATCAAACATGCGCAAGAACTGATGGCAAAAAGGGGCAAGACGCGCTTCATTCCTTATCAAGAAGGCGCAATGGTCTGGTTAGAGGGTACAAACCTCCGGACCTTCTACCCCACCGCAAAACTCGCCCCAAAACACCATGGCCCGTTCCGAGTGAAACGGGTCCTTTCGGATGTTTCATATGAACTTGAGCTTCCAAACACGTGGAAGATACACCCGGTCTTCCATGCGAATCTCCTCACGCCATATAAGGAGACGGAGTTACATGGCGTAAACTTCACGCGCCCACCTCCGGACTTGATTGATGGAGAGGAAGAGTTTGAAGTGGAGCGCATCCTGCAGTCCCGATCACATGGACGAGGGCGCAAACTTCAATTCCTTGTCCAGTGGAAGGGCTTCCCGATAAGTGACAGCACGTGGGAACCCCTTGAGAACGTTCGACATGCTCCTGATCTCATCACCGACTTCTATCACCTAAATCCTACCGCCGAAGGGGCTGGACGAAAGATATAAAATACACCCCCCGACTGCACCATCGCTTCATCCCCGCTATCCTCTGCTCAGCCATGACGACCACTCCCATTGTTTCCACTATCCAAACCTGCCACCCCGTTGAGATTATTCTCGAAAATCTGACCGTACCTTCGCAGGACCTGGGTGTCCCCTCCGAACCGGAGGGTCGTACGCCATACTCTGTAATCCCTGACTCCCCTCCGGTCCCCGTACTCGCACTTGCTGTTTCGGCCTTAACCTCACTAGCAGAAGAACCCACACCACCCACTGAAACCACCAGACCTCCCCCAACCCTAGTTGTCCCTTACTCCGTCAACACACCAGTCACAGTCCACGTCCCTGCCACACCTACCTACCCACCCAAGCCCACCGTCCCTCTTACTCCCCCACCACCGCTGTCACCCCCTGCTGTCCTTGCTGCTCATATCCCCATCCCACCATTCCCCGCCGGAATGGATCACACCTTCACACCGATTCCTCTGACTCGCGTCGTCGAGCCCGACCCCGCCTTGGCCCTCCTTGACGATGAGGAGGACAAGGAGAACAGTGACCCCGGCATCCCATTCTTCGTTAATGACCCGGCCCTCCCCACGTTCTTCCCGCTCCTAGTGGGCGAAACGGGCACTGTCAAGCAGACAGCGCGATACATTTACTACCGTCACAACTATCAGGAGGTCGTCGGGACTATGGGGAAGGGCCATCCCTGTTACGCCTTGCAGGTCTTCCTCAACGAGGTCTACACTGGGCAGCTCGCACAGCACATCACTGATAATCAACTGAACATGTTCCACCCTCACGACCCCCACGCCATCGTCCTTAACGAAGTACTAGTTGAGCTTCGTAGTCCCCGTCTTCATGCCGACATTTCCCGCCTTCGCAAATGCCTCACACGCAGAGACGCCATCTGCACTCGTCAGTCAGACATCCGGTGTCTCGAGACAGAACTGACACGGGATCAGTTCCATCTCGACATGGACTTCTCGTCGGTCCAGAAGCGTCTTCAATATGCTCGGGCTATTCCTCTCATCGCCGACAAATACGCAGAGCTTCATGCGAAGCCCGTGCGCCCCCAAGGCTTGCCCAAGCCTGTTCCTCTCTCCCTTTGGGACGCTGGGCCTAGCGAAATGCCCCGCCTCCATGGGGAGGGTGGTGGGTGCAAACGCAAGTGCTTCCAGTGTAAGTCAACGGAGCACCTCGTGGCACAATGCCCAGAGCGGCGAGCTCGGGAGCCGTGCCAGTGGTGCGGGAGTCGAGCCCATAAGCTCGATGTCTGCCTTATCCGTCGCCTCTCCCCCATGACTCCCGCGCACGTGGATCCAGACTCTCGCCCAAGGTGGTGCGGGAAGTGTCTGAGGTATGACGCCACGCACGAGGAGATCAAGTGTCCCATGTATGAGATGTGTTGGGACTGTGGAGAAAGGGGGCGTTTTATGTTCCTGCATCGACACACTTGTCCCCGCACCCCCTCTCCTACCCCCGCTAACATCCCTGCCAAGGAGGATTACACTTATACGAGTGACTAGTTGGAGTCGAGGCGACTCCAATTCTGACGGGGGGTAATGTTACTGTAACGTTCCACCGGACGTTCTTCTAGTAGCGTCTTGTAGGGAGGCTGCTAGGGACGAGAGACGACCTAACGATCACGAGAGATGTCGAAGTTACTCACACGGGCGGCGATCAGCTCGCAGGTAATGCGTAACAAGGTTGCCCAGAGGATATGAGCAAGGAGAAAGACGGTGTATTGAAGGAAGGCGTCGGCAGACAGCTCGACACGAGGAGGATGGTACAAGTCTAAGTGGCTAACAGCACACGTCGACAGGAGAGATGAGAGGAGAAAAGAAGGGACGCTTGGCAAACAGCGCAAACCAGCTAAGGACAGTCAAGGGAATAGGCACCAAAGGCACAACAGCACTCTATTGGCAGACAGCCAAGTAGGAGGCAAGTACAATGGGTGGTATAGTCCAAGAAGTCAAGCTTAGGTCTTCAGCGACCATAAGCCCATCTACTTATACAAGTCCAAGGAGGTTTGAACCCCAGCTTGGAACTCCGAAACTCTAGTAAGGGGATCCTAGGAATGAGTCACAACGAGTCAGAGATAAGCAGCCAACCAATGGCAGTAAGGCGCAAAGGTATGAGTCAGAGATAAGGGAGTCATATCGCAATCCATCAGAATCAAGGCACTATCGATCAGGAACGTACGAGTCATCAAACATGAGGCAATCGAGGCCGGTCCAGGCACAAGCTCATCTGGGCCCTTCTGGTGCAGGTCTAGCCAGGTCACGTGCCAGGGTCGCGTGACGGGCGGGCGCTAAGATCACGTGCGCACTTCGTAGGTTTTGTCAGCTTGGATAATCACGTGACCAGGGTCATGTGACTTAGCAGTGGGAATGCAATGCATAATCTTGGTGGTAGTTTTCCCATCTTTGCCAAATCGTACTTGCATGTGTCGTCCAACGGTGTCCGGGGTCTTCGCGAGGGGTGTTCGAGGGTCAGGTGAAGGCGAAAACGTAACATTACCCTCTCTTCGGGAACAACGCCCACGTTGTATCAGGATGTCAGTGTCGTCAATGGGGAGGGCCTTGTCGCGGTCTTCGTCGGTCGCAGCCAATATTTTGGCAAGTCGTATGGCCTTGTCATCCAGTTGCTGGGCTTCTTCTTCGTCGCCAATGATGAGGGCTTCTCCGAGTTGATCCTCCAGCTTCTGCAGTTGACCTTGTCGTCGCTTCCAGACCTTGCGTTCGTATTCTTCAGCCATCTTGGCCATTTCCCGCTCGAGTTTGCCAACGGCGGCTTGCATCACCGTTTCTTCGTATTGCCGTGGTAGTCGGTCCGGGAATGTGAGAAGTCGGGCTCGTTCGCATAAGTTGGCAGCTCGCAGGTATTGTCCTTCCTCTGCGGCATGAACGGCGCTGATGTGGGTGTCTTCCAAGGCTTCGGCGAGTTCGTCGGGTGATAGGAGGGGAACCTTGTATGTCCCTTGGTCGGTCGAGATGACGTGGTGTTGAATGTGCTTAAAGCCAGCGTCAGAGATAGGAGATGGGGATGGAGTAGGGGCACGTCTCTGTGTTTCCGGGACGGTGATAACCGTCGGCTCATATCGGGTAGTCGGTGCGTAGGTGGCCACGTTGCTTCTATAAACGGGCTTAACGGTTGGTGATCTTCCTCGAGGTGGTGCAGCCTGCGGCGGGTCAGCGCGCGGCATCCGGTAGTCAGCGTGCGGCGGTGCAGCCTGCGGTATCGGATCGTCACAATCGTTGTTGTAGTCAGCCATCCATGAACGGCGGCGTGGTTCATTCCTGAACGGGCAGTTGCGTCGGGTGTGACCGGTTCTCCAGCAATGGTGGCACTTAGCTTCAGCGCGAAGGCGCATCCTTCCAATGTCCATAGCGTTTGGGTTGCTTTGGTAAGCGAACCATCCGGTGTTTTCGGCAGCTCGCGATTCTTGCGCGGCGTCGGCTTCAGCACTCCCCCAGGAGGCAGGTGTCGGATCAGCGGGTGCAGCTTGGTATGCCGGGGTCGAGAATGTGTTTGGACCTCTCCAGCTCGCGGGTTCTGCGGCAGGTTTTTCGAATGTTTCCGGGCCGGTCCATTCGTTGTGGAACCGTCCTTCTTCGTAGTCGTGCGGGGTCGTTGTCGGCTTTGGCGGTAAGAGTTCTTCCTCGATCATGTAGTCGGGTATTCCTCCGTTGCGTAGCATCTGTAGGCGGGCTTTTCCAAATCGGCGAATGTATCGGGATTCCCAGGTAGGAGGTGACTTAGCTGTAGGCCGCTTAACGGCTCTCTTCTTGTTGACAGCGCGCGTCTTGCGTTTCTTCTGCTTGCGCGGCTGAGGGTGTACCCTCTCTTCAAGGTGTGTGCGGGTCCTTCCAAGGATTGCATCCGCGTGGTCTCGTTCGGCATCGTATGGGAGTGGAACCTTGCCGTAGTCAACGTATTGTTGTCCAGCCTCGTCAGGCGTATCGGCGTCGTCCGAGTAATAGTACTCGTCGACTTCTTCTTGGCAGCCGTATTCTTCAACCTCGCCAGGTTCTTCCTCGAAATCTTGGCTGTCATCGCGGCACAAGGAGGGTGGTGGAGACACTTCACCATCATCGGTGGACTCCCCGTCATCAACCGTTTCCCAATCGTTGGGGTCTTCGGGATCTTCAGCTGCGTCTCCAACGTATTCTTCTCTCGCGTCGTCACGCGGTACGAATTCTTCCATGAACCTCCCGATAATGTCTTCGAGGAGGGCGTCGTCGTCGTCGGTCATGCCTTCATCACGCCACTGGCGGATTTGAAGTAGGCGTTGCTCAGCCCAGTGGTCGACAGGCGGCCTGAACAGGGAAAGGAAGATAGCGCAAAGCTGGAACTGTGAAAATTGCACACTTAACGTGCTGGACCATTCGTCCCAATCATCAAGGAAGCGGGCTGCGATTGCGCAGTCTCCGTCGAACATCGGTGGCATTCCAGCCGACCCCGGGTCGGATCGTTCTTCGTCAGCTGCCGTGCTTGCATCGGGAGAGGCGTTCCCGTAATCGGCGTCTTCAGCTCGATCTTCTTCTTCAGCCGGTTCTTCGGCGTACGCTTCAGCCAGAATTTCTTCGGCTAGTCTTGCAGCGCGGACTTCTCCGGCGTTCTCTTCGTCTTCAGCACGAGGGACCTCCTCGGCGGGATCTTCGTATTTGATGTGTTCGTATTCTTCTGGATGTTGCTCCTGATGGCGGCGGAATATCGCCCATGACAGCGCTTCAGGGTTTTGACGGTAGTAGTCGGCATCGTGGAACTGCTCGGCTTCTTGATCATGCCGGCGACGGTCTTCTGCGATTACTCGCTCCAGTTCTTCATACGGGGCATTGATATCTTCGGACTCTTGATAGTCCTCTTCAGCGCGCTCGAAGGCGGCGATTTCTTCGTTGTCTTCGATGACACTTCGTAGGATTGCGTATCGCGACATCTTGTGACGGAAAGGTAGGAGAAGCTTGACTTAATGTAACGTTCCACCGGACGTTCTTCTAGTAGCGTCTTGTAGGGAGGCTGCTAGGGACGAGAGACGACCTAACGATCACGAGAGATGTCGAAGTTACTCACACGGGCGGCGATCAGCTCGCAGGTAATGCGTAACAAGGTTGCCCAGAGGATATGAGCAAGGAGAAAGACGGTGTATTGAAGGAAGGCGTCGGCAGACAGCTCGACACGAGGAGGATGGTACAAGTCTAAGTGGCTAACAGCACACGTCGACAGGAGAGATGAGAGGAGAAAAGAAGGGACGCTTGGCAAACAGCGCAAACCAGCTAAGGACAGTCAAGGGAATAGGCACCAAAGGCACAACAGCACTCTATTGGCAGACAGCCAAGTAGGAGGCAAGTACAATGGGTGGTATAGTCCAAGAAGTCAAGCTTAGGTCTTCAGCGACCATAAGCCCATCTACTTATACAAGTCCAAGGAGGTTTGAACCCCAGCTTGGAACTCCGAAACTCTAGTAAGGGGATCCTAGGAATGAGTCACAACGAGTCAGAGATAAGCAGCCAACCAATGGCAGTAAGGCGCAAAGGTATGAGTCAGAGATAAGGGAGTCATATCGCAATCCATCAGAATCAAGGCACTATCGATCAGGAACGTACGAGTCATCAAACATGAGGCAATCGAGGCCGGTCCAGGCACAAGCTCATCTGGGCCCTTCTGGTGCAGGTCTAGCCAGGTCACGTGCCAGGGTCGCGTGACGGGCGGGCGCTAAGATCACGTGCGCACTTCGTAGGTTTTGTCAGCTTGGATAATCACGTGACCAGGGTCATGTGACTTAGCAGTGGGAATGCAATGCATAATCTTGGTGGTAGTTTTCCCATCTTTGCCAAATCGTACTTGCATGTGTCGTCCAACGGTGTCCGGGGTCTTCGCGAGGGGTGTTCGAGGGTCAGGTGAAGGCGAAAACGTAACAGTTACGACGTACCCTGCTATTCTCTTCATGTGCTTTCTGACTACTGTACTTTTACGACACGTTCCCATGACTCGCGCTTCTCGGCTTCTATTCCGCACCTTGCACCTCGGCGATAGGATGGCCAGTTTTACGCTCTGTTTCGCCTGCTGACCATTTCTGAGGCACGCGTTGTTCCGCGGGATTCCCTTGTACTGCATATTACCATTCCCTTTGTTCCCCTTCTCGTACGATTGCATCAGGCTCGCGCCATATGTTTGCACCATACAAACATCCTGTACTAGTATATAAGTCACGCCCTACCTAGCTTGTACGGTAGACTTGACTTCTTGTGTAATACCACATCGTCTTTGCCTCACGAACGACCCTCGACTCGCTTTTACGCTTGAGTCTATACTTTTGCTCGCCTTTGCGCTTGAGCCCTGCCTCTCTACTATTATCCTCGGCTCCAGGGAAGCCGAGTGATACTTGTGCATCATCGAACTGAGCCTTAACCGGCTCGCGCTCTTCCGATCCCGTTGACTTAGCACGGTACATGTCGTACCTAATGCCCCTGTGGTGGCGTTACACCTTGCACTGTTATATGGATCAAAATGGTATCCCCGTCCCTGATATGGCGGAGCACGTAGCCGCCTCCATTGTGTTTTCAGAGGTCGGTCTTAACCTCTTGCAAATATACGTCACTTAAGACGCGTTGACAGGATGAAGACGCTGGCGACTCACAGGATGGTGATGCTAGTGACTCGCAGAATGGCGACGCAAGCGACTCGCAGGATCAGACTTTAGAAGACGCAGCTACTTCCGAAACGGTCCCCCCGGTCGTAACTGTTGTAAACGGGTCCTCCCTCTGTCTTTCCCACTGGCACTTATTTTATTTTTTAGGGAGAAATTATCGTGCTATAGTTGTTGATATGTATTTATCCCAGGTCATCACGTGATATCTTACCCCGTTTTGAATCTGAATCTGGATGATGCGCCACCAGCAAGATAGCAGAGATGTTAGGTCATATACCCCAACGGGTGTCTTCGTGGTGAGCTCGGAATCGTGACTGTATTTATTAAATTGGTCAGAGGCCTGTCGGAGGTCTCGCTCGGTTGTTTCGCCCACTACCTAGCGCAAGGTATTGTCAATGTAAGTATTGCTCGCTGCGAGCACAGGATGGTCACTATTGGCACCGTCGTGGAAGACGGTGCTTGAAGGAAAGGATACAGTTACTACAGTTGCCGTGTTTACGTGGCAAACGGCGAGTTCTCGTCAAAAATCTTTAAACTTGGGTAAAATCATTGTTTTATTTACTAGGCGCCCTCTGATTATCCTCCTAGCGTCATTTCAGACCTGGTCTGCGCCTTCTACGCTTGGGGTCGCCTCGATGCCGCGAGACAACTCAAATCGAATCGGTTCAAACGACCGATCGACCACGTCGCGCCATCCATTCGCAATGTTCAGGTGGACCCTCATGTCCAGCCTGATACGCCATCCCGTTGCAGTTGTCTGTGGAAAGGGTAAGTCAGCGGTTTTGATAGCGCGAAGGGAGGTACTCACCCTAGCTACAAGCGAGTCAATGGCCCCCTTCAAGCCCTTCCACACCGCCTTGAGGAGTGTGCGCAAGAGCTTACGAGCAAGTCTGAATAACATTCTAAACGAGTGGTAAGTTGTTTGTTTGCAACAATGTGAGGGATGACTCACCTTTGGAATTGGTTTTGAGTAGGGATGATGCCGGTGGGGGGAGTCAACGGTGATGACGCGAGGAGGCAATCGAGTGCCGGCACCGACGCGTACTGGGCGAACAAGCGCCGGCGTCGACCCGCCCGGAGAACGACTCGGAGCGACGGCACTGTTCTAGGCAAAATCGACTTGCAGGCTCGCGTTTCCACGCACTGGCGGCAGCCAGAGCTTGAAGGGCATTCAAGTTGAGGACTCGAGAGTTTTATTTTTTTTCGCACCGTGTCACCGCCGACTTCATGTCAGGGCTGTACTATATATCGTGATTTCTGCAATATACTGTGAAATCCGAGTCGTTTACAAAAATTGGTGGCACATGGCACATGCACCGCCAGTCTTGAACGCGCCGTGCCCCCCCGACTTCGTATTAGCCTACGTAGGATACAGATATTACATTAATATTAAGTATTAATATTGCACAACCATATCTATTGTACTTATTCTCGACAAATGCGAACTCCGAATTTCAAAAGACCCAATTTATATTTTTTATTCCTGTCTGGTGGTCTGGCAAGGTGGCACAACCGGGAACATGATCCGAATCTCGATTTAGCACGGAAACTAATTACTCGATCATTCGGGAAGCGTTCAGAGCAGTCAGAGCAGTGTCAGAGTGTCAAAACTGTTTGAGCTCGCTTAGGCCACACTCACATTTTACAGATGCATCAAGTCTCAAGTCATCCTCAATGAACAGTGCCATGTGTGCAAGTTGGGAGGTGGCACCACTGCATACATCTGTAAAACATGGGCAGGGCTTAAGCAAGCTGAACACTCTGAATGTAACGTCTACCATGGACATTTGCCTGACTTAGGCCTCATTGGAGGTGGTGATCCTAATCGATTGATAGTAGTTGTGGTTGATGATAGTCTGAGGGTACTCAGCTGGGTGTGGGACTAGGCGTCCATCTAGGGCCAGATAGCTGTGAAGGTCTTCGAGTAGAGGTACGGTGATTGGTTGGTAATTGAGGACGTGAAGGTTGTCCCATGCAGGATGGTTGATGATGAATAGATGGCCATATGGGTGGGCAACACGCTCGTTGAGGTACAAGTATATGCGGTGACACACACAGTCGATGGGGAATACGTCCACTGTCCACAGAGGGAACTCGGGATAAGCTCACGGGGATCCCTGGTCTAAGGGGATATGCTGGAGAACTCACTTAACAGGGGGAGGACCCTATAGAGCAAAGAGTATGAGTGGTATTGGAAGAAGACCAAGATGCCGTTCTTGGTCTTCGTGGTACCCTACTTATACAGTTACATGTGGGCTTTCAAGCGCTGCTCCAAGATGTACTAGCCAATAGCATAAGGAGAGCAAACCCTAGTACTGCTATCCTAGTATGAGTCACTACAAGTCATGATCCGATCCATTATCATACACAATCACATGTTCTGGAGCTTACCCAGATGACTGATCCAACAAGTCCATGACAATATACTGCTGACGTGGTGTCATACCCTTGACATCAGTGTCCACTTCCAGGCTGAACATAACATCACCCCCTTTTCAGGATTGGACCCAAGGTGTTATGATTTTCACCTGTCATGTCTTCTCCTGTGACTCCCTTATCTTGTCCTGCGTATTCATTGTACTCTTACGGTATGATCCGATGTTTCGCGCTTCCTAGCTTCCATCTCGCACTTTGCGCCTCGGTGATAGGATGGCCAGTTTTATGCTTCGTTTCGCCCGCTGACCATTTCTGAGGCACGTGTCGTCCTGCGGGATTTACTTGTACTATATTTGACTCTTCCCTCTTGTTTACATTTTAGGACCAGTGACTCAGGATCACGCCATGTGTTTGTGTATCACAAACACCCTGTACTAGTATATAAGTCACGCCCTACCTAGCTTGTACGGTAGACTTGACTTCTTGTGTAATACCACATTGTCTTTGCCTCACAAACGACCCTCAACTCGCTGTTGCGCTTGAGTCAGTACTTTTGCTCGCCGTTGCGCTTGAGCCCTTGCCCTCCTACTATTATCCTCGGTTCCAGGGAAACCGAGTGATACTTGTACATCCTCGAACTGAGTCTTAACCTGACTCATACACTTCCAATCCTGTTGACTCGATGTGGTGCATGTCGCACCTAACGCCCCCTGTGGTGGCGATTACACCAGGCCTGACCTGCGTACAATCTCCTCTCGAAGGTGCACAATACGCTGCCCTTCCTCTACACCTGGGTGGTATGAATCCCACTCATCTTTGATGTGCTTGATGGCATTGGCACGTTGGAGACATAGGATGCACTCCCGACGCATATGTCTGATCTTGTCCAACTCATTGATCTTCTTCCTCAACTCCTCCTCCTTGGCCACATAGCCTGCTTGGAGACAGTGGTAGTGGTGGACCTTGGCTGTGACAGTTAGGTTGTTCATGGCCATACAGGCCAGGTCAACTGACTTGTGGTAGCTGCTGTGCTGATCCAGGAAGATCAGATCGTTGTTGGTGTAGATGGGCGAGGGGCAGTCGTAATTGGGTTCTGTGTGCACTGACTTGCCGTACTGCTGGTCACTGCCTCGTTGGTAGGTGAGGATGAAGGGGTCCGCTGTAAAGATGCTCTGCGTATACTGAGCTGGGTGCAACTGGCCCTGAGTGTTGTGGATCTGGAAGGAGATAAAATGTACTCCCCTGTTGTGGTGAAACCTGTGCGGTGGTGGAGTTTCCACCCTCTGTCAGGAAACTGGACTGTGTTCCTCTGCATGGTAGAGGTGCCGTTTCTTGGATCACTCCGATGGCAGAAGAGTGAGAGGTTCCCTGTTGGTGGAGCATAGCGGCAGGGTTTCATTGTGAGTAGATGTGAGGTGAGTCCTGTACGTGAGGTGATCGTTGAGGGGGCAATGCTCCTGCAACAGGTACCTGTCGTAACTTTGATCTTCTTGAACTTGAGCTTCATCCTGACTGGATGAAGGTCGCGAGGGAACATGGCCTTCTGAAGACAGACTTCGTGAGTGCGCTGCAGTAGGTGTTGGCGAAGGAAGGAGGGATGGCATGGGGGTAGTTGGACGACTGGGGCTGGGTTGAATGGACTGGGCAGGCAACATGGGTGATGATGGCGGGGCATTCTGAATGATAACTGTGGGCTGGACGGAGATGGGGAGTAGGTCATCGAGGACATAGTGAACTTGGACTGGGGATTGGGACATGAGTACGTGAGAGTGCAGGAGTGAGAGATGGGGACATCAGGAAAATATCCCAAAATCTTAGTGGGCTTAGAGTGCTTATTTACTCTTAAGCCTCTCAAACTGCTTATTTTCTGCTTAGTGAACTAGTCATCATTACTCATTAAGCAAAAGTAAAATCTAAGTATACATAAGTTTGTCAAGTAGTTAAAAAAGTACAGTATCAAGTAGGTAGAAAGGTATCAAGTATAACTGCTGCCTCTGCCGTCACCATCTCTCACCGCCGTCACCAATCCCACTGCGTTGCCATTCCTGTTGTCCCCCCACCGTCCCTACCGCCGTCCCCTCTGCCACCCCTTCATTGTCAGCCACTTCATTGTGGTCATGGTCATGGTCGTGGTAGTCGACGTGGTCATGGTCGTAGTTGATGTGGTTGTGGTTGTATTCGACGTGGTCACAGTCGTGGCCGCACTGTCATTGTGCGGCCGTTGGCGTCATCTTCGCACAGCCTACTCACACTGTGGTTGTATCGTCATCGCACCGTCATGCCATCATTGTACCGTTGTCACGCCATCTTTGTGCCATCAGTCGTTGTTGTGTGAGTTGTCATCGTGCGGCTTGCACCACACTGCATGCTGCATGCGTCGTTGTGTGGGGCTCGCATCAGAGTGGTGGTGGCGGCTTGCGGTCTGAGTCCACGTGTGGGAGTGGAGTTGGTGGTTGGTTTTATGATCACCCAGATTGTTCCGCGAGGCTAGGCTAGAGTCTGTACAACCCTACGATGTTTACAGTCCAAGGGACTCTTCCTTGCATGCTGGCAAGGGTCTGGGATACCGGGCCGGCCACTGACTAAGCATGGAGCGTCAAGCTTGAGGGACAAGAGAAGAGAATGGGCTATATTCGAGAACAAGACTAGAACGAGGATTCTACACTGTAGACTACACGTCTTATATACAAGTTTTGACTGGCTCTTGCCAGCACCTCAGAGATTACGTGTCGTCTGCCAGCAAGGAGAGATGAAACATAGAATAGTACAGTAGAAAGCCAGCACATCAGGGGAACGAGCTGAAACCTGAGTGAAACATAAGAAAGCATCAGATAAGCTGATGCTCAGATATAAGCCACATCTGAAACAGAGGACGGTCACAGAACAATACAATGGAATATCAGATAGGCTGATTTCCCGATATAAATCTCATCTGAAATGAGTCTGAAACTGAAGCGGAGAAACTGAGGCTGAATTGCTACGTGGCGTGGCACGTGATCGTGACAGTCAGCGTTGGTAGGGTCAGTGGCGGTCACAATGGTGGTGGCAGAGGCACAACTCAACTTAGAAAAAAAAGTTTGGCGGAGGCTGAATCTGCGGCGTGGGAAAGTGTACCTTGACTTGACACGTCAGTCGTCAACACAACACCAGGTGTCCTTTTACCTTCTACCTCAACGCTTCTTCATGCTCAACAACTGGTGGGTTTGTGTTACGTTTCGGCCCGGAAGTGGACACTGACGCTTGGGAATGACACCACGTCAGCAGTATATTGTCATGGACTTGTTGGATCAGTCAGCCGGGTAAGCTCCGGCACATGTGATTGTGTACGATAATGGATTAGATCATGACTCAATGTGACTCATACTAGGATAGCTGTACTAGGGTTTGCTCTACTTACGCTATTGGCTAGTATAGTTTGGAGTGGTGCTTGAAAGCCTGCGAGTAACTGTATAAGTAGTCGACATGGAAGACCAGGATCGCCATCTTGGTCTTCTTCAATACCACCATCTTCTTCGTCTTGTCATCTTTAGGGCCCTCCTCCCTTTGAAGTGAGTCACCTCTGGCATATCCCCTTAGACCAGGGATCCCTGTGAGCTTATCCCGAGTTCCCTCCGTGGTCAGTGGACATATATCCTTTTGGATCAGTATATCACTGCATATTCCTCTATCACAATGAACGAGTCGGAAGTCCATACGGCTACATCTATATCGTCAACCATCCTTCTTGGAGGACTATCATTCCACTCGATGAACCTCCCATCGATGTTCCTCAAGAAGAGGACTTACATGCTTTCATTGCATTAAACGGGGATCTAGCCCCTCATCCAGCTGAGTACCCCGACGCTATCACAAACCGACTATTCTACAAATCGTTTAGGATCACTGCATCGAATGAAGCCTAAGTCAGGCAAGCGTCCATGGTAGACGCTACATTAAGCCCAAGATCCACTGTGGCCAATCCTACAACCAAAGACCTCTGGGTGCCCTTCCGCCCCTACTACATCGATTGACGAGGAGAACGTAACGCTCCCAAGAGATATCTTCAAACAGCCTTCTGGAAAGACGACGCCGAAACCCCCGGATACGTCACCCTATTACATCGACCCGAAGAACCAACAACACATTATCCCAGTCGAATTCAACTTCGAATTTACCTGTTGGACAGAAATTCGCTGGAGCGACCCCAGCAACAGGTTCCTAGTCACCAAACCCGCATCCTCAGCCCTCAACCTTGACATTCCCGCAAACCAAGCAGTCACTTGCGACCAGTGGGGACCCATTGATGGAGAAACAGAAGAACCTGCTCAATCTCCCACTCCTAAAACTCCCACGCCATCCCCATCTCTTGCTAGCAACCCCGAAGACATTGTCATCAAAAACGAACAAGAAGAGGAAGCCTTAGAGCTTATCGCTAAGTCCATTCCTACCACTATGAGCCAGACAGTCACCCATGAACAAATGCAAATTGGTACAGCGCTATTCGACACCAAGTACCCACGACACCCTGATGACCTGCCACCCGGGGGAGACCCTGGAGACAACAACGGCGGAGGCGGAAATGGAGGAGGAGACGGAGGACTCCCGGCGACAACCGCACCTCCAGACCCCATCCAACTCACTGACCAATTCGTCGGAAAAGAACCCCCCATCTTCAAAGGGGAACGAGACAAAGCAGAAGCATTCCTATCCCAATGGAATCGATTTGCAGGAGTTAACAAGTTTAACCGAAGCATCAGTCACCCCTACACCAAAGCCATGATGTTCCTCACTTACATCCAAGGAGATCTCGTCGATGAATGGGCGACAAAAACCCAAGAATGGCTCGACAAGCAAACCAACCAACATGACCCCTGTGTTACGTTTCGGCCCGGAAGTGGACACTGACGCTCGGGAATGACACCGCGTCAGCAGTATATCGTCATGGACTTATTGGATCAGTCAGCCAGGTAAGCTCCGGCGCATGCAATTGTGTACGATAACGGATCAGATCATGACTCGACGTGACTCATTCCTAGGATAGCTGTAGTAGGGTTTGCACCACTTACACTATTGGCTAGGATAGTTTGGAGCGGCACTTGAAAGCCCGCGAGTATCTGTATAAGTAGGAGTCGTGGAAGACCAGGATCGCCATCTTGGTCTTCTTCAATACCACCATCTTCTCTGCTTCATCGCTTCCCAGGGCTTCCCCTTCCTTGAGTGAGTCGCCTCCGGCATATCCCCTTAGACCAGGGATCCCCGTGAGCTTATCCCGAGTTCCCCGTCGTGGGCAGTGGACATCTATCCCAGTGGATCAGTATATCATCGCATATTCCTCTATCATAACGAGCGAGTTGCCAGGCCCTACGGTTACATTTACATTGTCGACCACCCCTCTTGGAGAACCATCGTCCCTCTTGACGAACCCCCAGTTGACGTACCTCAAGAGGAGGACCTCCACGCATTCATCGCATTGAACGGGGATCTAGCCCCTCATCCAGCTGAGTACCCAGATGCCATTACCAATCGACTATTCTATCGACCGCTTAGGATCGCCGCAACCACCGAAGCCTAAGTCAGGCAAACGTCCGTGGTAGACGTTACACCCTGGCTCTGGAGCGGCGTCGAAATCGCCTTTAGGAAACAATTCCGCAACAACCTAGAACAAGAAAACACTCGCTTAGAGCTCGACAAGGGATTCCAGATGATCGGATCAGACATTGACAGCTATGTGACTAAATTCGAGAAAATGGTCCACTTAGCTGGTTACCGCCTAGATGAACCGCTGGTCCTCGACAAGTTCACGAGGGGGCTACCTATGGAACTCTACCGGAATGCCTATCAGTTCCACGACCCCAGAAACTACTCGCAATGGAAAGCAGCTGTAATTGAACAGCAGAAGAAGTACCTCCACATGCAGGCAAGAAAGGATGGGTTTGGGCGACAACCCGCGCAACAGCGACCCAAGCAGCAACAAATGCGTTTCCAAGTGCCTCAAAGGCCGAACCAGCCGACATGGCGCCAGTACCAGAACCACCCAGACACAATGGACACCACCCCAGGAAGAATCTGAGCTCAAGTAGCCGAAGTGGGCGACCCAAACCGCCCGGAAATCAACCACAATGACAATCGTCCCCCCTTCCCCGCAAGGGGAGGATTCATCCAATGAGGATGTGGAGGACGAGGTATCTTTAACACCAGGGACATCGCCTGCTACAACTGTGGACGCAAAGGTCACTTCTCACGAGACTGTCTCCAGCCTCGCCAACAACACCAGGGGCCTCCTCAAGGACGGAGTGCCTACATAGAAGAAGTCCCCACCGCACCACAAAGCGTAGCGGGGGACCCCCTCATTGACCTAGACAACTCAACCCCACCTCAAGAACCTGAGGCAGCACAAGTAGCTGTCATGATGGGCAAGATGGTGGAGCTTCAGAACCAGATGGGGGAGATGATGAAGGGAAAGGATTTTCAGGACGCCTGAACCCATCAGCCTGGGTGAGGGCTTCACAATGTAACTCGCAGTTCATAACGCGCTATCGATCTATGCATGTTTCAGTTTCGATCCGTACGAGTAACTCAATGGCCGACAAACAAGCACTAGTGGACTCCGGAGCCACTAATAACTTTATGCATCCCAACTTTGCCAAACAAATGGGCATTGGGATTAAAGAACTAGAACATCCCCGCAAAATCTGGAATATTGACGGGACGCACAACAAAGGAGGCAAGATCACACACTACACAGACTTAAACATGCAAACCAACAGAAAGGTCAAGACGATTCCCTTCTTTATCACTGACGTAGGAGGAGAAGAAATCATCCTCAGTGTTGCATTTCGGCATGCTCGACTCGGCCGACTCGAACCCACACCAAACCAACACCACCACGATAATACGCAGCCATACAAGACTTTATCTCCATTTTCATTCCGTCTCAAACGACTCATGATCCATAGGGGTTTCGCGCTCCCCCCTTTTTCTACATTCTCCAACTTTCCGCCTTTGTTCTCCAGACTCCTGTTTCATGCCTTTAATGGCCCGTGCGTCTTTGTTATTCTTTACTTTACTTTATTTCTATTTTCTCTAAAGATGTATCCACATTGTATAAATATGCGCTCATATGTACTCAAAATATCCATCCAGTTGTCTTCCCTATTTCCCTCTCGTGTGTGCCAATCTTCCCTCTCCAAAGTGAACCTCTAGTTCACCTTTGTTCATTCGCTCATGCTCTATCATCTTCGACTTCGTGCCTATTCTCAATTGCCGACTGAACCGGCCCTTCGGAACCCGTGTCACCTGATCGGCTCAACTTAGCCGGATCACCCCTGTTGCCCCACCTTTACATCACTCAGATATCCCTGGCTAGCCACCTTCTGACCCAGAATCCACTGGGCCACAGCCACCCTAGACACAAAGCAATACCCCATCATCATACACACAACCAACCCCACTAGACCCTTCACGGTACGATCAGCAACGGAACAACTACGCCAAACACTCGAACAATGCGTAGACCAACACAAGGAACAAATCCTTGCTGAACTGGAAGAGGACTTGCTACCCATCCATCTACGAACCACAGCAACAGAACTGGCAATCACGGCACAACAATACACGGAGAAAAGGAAATCCCAGACGAATACAAACGACACGCAAAGGTCTTTAGCGAAGAAGAATCCCACCATCTTCCACCATCTAGACCATGGGACCACGCTATCGAATTTAAACCCGGAGCACCCGACCACATAGACTGTAAAGTATACCTGGTAAATCAGGCAGAGGACAAAGCACTCAAAGAATGGCTCGAGGCCGAACTGGCCAAAGGGTACATTAGACCCTCTAAGTCCCTGTACGCATCACCCTTTTTCTTCATCAAAAAGAAGGACGGAAAGCTACGACCAGTACAGGACTATCGAACAATCAACAAGTGGACTATACGCAACCAGTACCCGCTTCCTCTCATACCGGAACTCATCGTGGACCTCAGCGGTGGAATAATCTTCTCCAAATTCGACGTACAATGGGGGTACAACAACATACTTATCAAAGATGGCGACCAGGAAAAGGCAGCGTTCAAGACAAAATATGGCCTCTATGAACCACTGGTAATGTACTTTGGACAAACGAATTCACCGGCCACCTTCCAAGCCATGATGAATTATATCCTCAAACCACTCATCGAATTCTTCGAACTCAAGGGAACCATCATATGGGCATACATGGACGATATTGGCATAGCAACTTCAACTATGGAACAGGATCACATGGAAGCCGTACACGCAGTCCTAGACCTCCTAGAAGAACATGATTTATACCTGAAACCAGAGAAATGCACCTTTCACTCGTCATCCCTCGATTACCTGGGGTAATCATTGAAAAGGGGGTGATCCGCATGGACCCTATCAAAATTTCGGGCATACGCGAATGGCCCACCCCAAAAACCGTCAAACAGGTGTGATCCTTCCTAGGCTTCTGCAACTTTTACCGCGCTTTCATCCGAAATTTTGCCACACATGCACGACCCCTCAACAAACTCACACGCAAAGATACAGAATGGACATGGGGAACGGACCAACAACAAGCATTCGACAAACTCAAGGAACTAGTAACACAAGAACCAGTACTCAAACACCCGGAACTAGACAAACCCTTCGAGCTAGAAGTCGACGCATCAGGATACGCAATTGGAGCAGTACTACTCCAAAGAGGCGAAGACAACAAACGACACCCAATTGCATACTATTCAAACACCCTCAATGCGGCAGAACGAAACTATGACATCTACGACCTCGAACTACTAGCCATAGTCAAAGCCTTACGCAACTGGAGACAGTATCTCGCAGGATCACCGCACAAGATCAAGGTATTCTCAGACCACATGAATCTGCAATACTGGAGAGCCCCACAAAAGATAAGCAGACGTGTTGCAAGGGAAGTACTCGAACTCTCAGAATACGACATCAAAATTCATCACATCAAGGGTACGGCCAACGGACGAGCAGACGCACTGTCCAGACGACCCAATTATGATCAAGGAGACCATGATAACAAACAGGTCACAGTACTGCCAGACCACATATTTGTCAGAGCTGTGGAAATTGACACAACCGACGATCCAACATGACTGGGGAGCACAGTAACTATCGCCGAGATGCAACCTGCAAACCTGGTATACACCCAAGACGAAGAAACCATTCGACAATGGGTCGACCCCCCACAAGCTAAAGAAAATCAAAGGCACATGGTACAAGGACGGATGACGCGCAGTCACGGGAGACCAACACGAGCGAAAGCGCATTATCCAGACCCACCATGATCCACCAGTACACAGACACCCGGGAATCAACAGAACAATCAAGATGGTCGAACGGTATTACTGGTGGCCTGGACTACGGCAGGAGGTACAAGACTATGTCAAGGGATGCGCAGAATGCCAAAGAATCAAGGTCAATAACCGCCCAACACGTGCACCACTACAACCCATATTCCCAAAACCGGAAGCCATGCCGTTCAAAACCATAGCACTGGACTTTATCACAAAACTACCCCAAGCGGACGGTTGTGATACGATACTGACAGTAACAGACCATGACTGTTCAAAAGCAGCTATATTCATCCCATGCCTAGAAGAGATAAGCGTGGAAGGGACTGCAGCCCTGTATGTAAAACACGTCTTCTCCCGATTCGGACTACTGGCGCGCATCATCAGTGATAGAGATCCACAATTCGCATCCAAGTTCACATGTGAATTATGCAAGATACTGGGGATCGAACAGAACATCTCCACAGCCTATCACCCCAGGACAGACGGACAATCGGAGCGCACCAACCAGTGGCTAGAACAATACCTACGCTTTTGGGTCAACGAACGGCAAGATGACTGGACCCATTATCTCCCAATGGCAGAATTCACTCATAACAACTGGCCCAATGAATCGACAAGGGAATCTCCTTTTAACATCCTTATGGGGTATAACCCGTGTGCCGACTGGATCGATCGACCTTCACCTATCCCGCAGGTAGCACTCCGCGTCAAACAATTCAAAGAGGCAAGAATGCACGCCCAGGAACTGATGAGGAAAGCGCAGCAGGGGTGGATCAAACACAAAGATACACCCAAGTACCAAATTGGGGATCTGGTCTGGCTCGAAGGACGCCACCTACGTACTAACCAGCCAACCACCAAGCTTGCGCCCAGGAGACATGGCCCTTTTAAGGTCATTCAGGTGATGTCCACAGTCAACTATCAATTGGAACTTCCCACACAGTGGAGCATCCACCCCGTGTTCCACACAGATCTCCTGACCCTTATCGCAAAACTCCCACACATGGTCCCAACTATCAGCGCCCGCCACCAGATCTGATTGATGGCGAAGAAGAATACGAAGTCGAGAAGATTCTAGACTCTCGGCGCTTCGGCAGGACAAAGAAACTGCAGTATTTGGTCAAATGGTGTGGATACCCGGATTCCGATAATCAATGGGTCTCGAAGGATGATGTATTCGCTGATGAAGCGATAAGGGAGTTCAAACGTTTAAAACCCCGCCAGAGAAACACATATAAGCGCAGGGCTTTCCCAAGAGACGTCCCCATCTCCCTCTCTATCACTCCCATCTACTCATGTCCCACTCCCCAGTCCAAGTCCACTATGTTCTCGATGACTTGCTCCCCATCTCAGTCCAGCCCACTGTCATCATTCAGAATGCCCCGCCATCACCACCCATGTCGCCTGCCCAGTCCGTTCAACCCAGCCCCAGTCGTCCAGTTACCCCTGTTCCATCCCTTCTTCCTTCGCCAACACCTACAGCAGTGGGCACACGAAGCCGTCTCCGCAAAGCTCTCTTCCCTCGAGACCTCCGTCCCGTCAGGACGAGGCTCAAGTTCAAGAAGATCGAAGTTACGACCGGTACTTGTCGCAGGAGCATTGCCCGCTCAACGATCATCTCACGTATGGGACTCACGGTCTAGTGTTGCGGCAGCTCGGAGCTGGCATTTTCTAACTTTTGGAATAAAATTAGGAAAACTCTGAAAATATTTGAGGAGCTGGCTTTGCTCAAAAGCCGAGGGGTCCTCTGCCAACTCTAAGCAATTTGATCAGCCATTGTTGATTTATTTGACATTAGCTGAAGGGTATTAGCTGATGCCTCTCAGCTAATGTCAAATAAGTCAGGAAATTTTGATCAGATCGCTTAGAGTTGGCAGAGGACCCCTCGGCTTTTGAGAAGGTCGACCTCCCCAAATATTTCCATATTTTTCCGAATTTTATTTCACAAGATAGAAAAACACCAGCTCCGAGCTGCCGCAACACTAGACTCACCTCACCACTATTCATGACGAAACCCCGCCATTATTGCACCACCGACGGGGAACCTATCACTCTTCTGCCGTCGCAGCGACCCGAGATACGCCACTACAATCCGGAGGAACACAGTCCAGTTTCCAGACATCGGGTGGAAACTCCGCCACCGCACGGATTCCACCACAACAGGGGAGTCCATTTTATCCCGTTCCAGATTCGCAACGCTCAGGGCAGGCTGCACCCAGCTCGGTATACGCAGCTCGTTCTTTACGGCGGACCCCTTTGTCCTCGCCTATCGACGAGGCAGCGACCAGCAATACGGCAAGTCGGTGCACGCCGAACCCAACTATGACCGACCCTCACCCACCTACACCAACGACGACTCTGGTATCCCTAGACCAGGACAGCAGCTACCGTGAATTGGTCGACTTGGCCTGTATGGCCATGAATGACCTGACAGTCACGGTGGAGGTCCACCACTACCGCTGCCTCCAGGCAGGCTACATGGCCAAAGAGGAGGAGTTGAAGAAGAAGATCGACGAGTTGGACATGTTGAGACGTGACTGATACAAGTCACATGTCTCATGGGATCTGATTGTGTCAGCCATATACATCTGTAAACGCAACTAGGTGTTCAGAGCTGTTCAGAGCTGTTCGGAGTGTCCTTGAACAGCTCCGAACAGCTCCGAACACCTACTGCGTTTACAGATGTACTAAATACAGTATCTGTCCCTTACAGACTGATTTGGACTATGGCCGGACTTGTACAGACTGCTTTTGTTTATCTTTATTGTCAGAGTCATATATGGCTCTTATTGTTCTCTATTGTTAAGATACCGGTATTGTCTTCTTTAGGCAGCTATTGTTCTCTGCCCTCCAATGGCATTTCTCCCTCTGGCGCACAGACCACCTGTATTGTGTTTGGATCACCTGTGCACACAGACCATTATCATCTAAGCGTCCTGTATAAAAGGACTGCTATTTTTGCCCATACACTTCAGAGTTCCCTTCACCTCTGAAGTGTAAGTTCCTTCTCTTTACTTCTTTTATTACCTTTGCTCATAGACGTTCTCCAGTAACTTGTCTATTAGGTATGCAGTTGTAATAGAGTTCCCTTCACCTCTGAAGTTAACTTGTCTATTAGCACCTTGCTATGAACCTCTTCACTCGTTAGTTCTGCACTCAACAGGACAAGCTTGGGCGCATGCGCAGGGAGTGTGTACTCCGTCTCCAACGTGCTGACGCCATCAAGCACATTGAAGACAAAAGGGACTCCTATCGCCCCAGAGTCAAGGAAGGACACGGATTGCGCGCCTCCGAGAGGAGATTTGCCGCGGTCGGTCTGGTGCCCGATCTTGAAAAGGGGGTGATGTTACGTTTCGGCCCGGAAGTGGACACTGACGCTTGGGAATGACACCACGTCAGCAGTATATCGTCATGGACTTGTTGGATCAGTCAGCCGGGTAAGCTCCGGCGCATGTGATTGTGTACAATAATGGATTAGATCATGACTCAATGTGACTCATACTAGGATAGCTGTACTAGGGTTTGCTCTACTTACGCTATTGGCTAGTATAGTTTGGAGCGGTGCTTGAAAGCCTGCGAGTAACTGTATAAGTAGTCGACATGGAAGACCAGGATCGCCATCTTGGTCTTCTTCAATACACCATCTTCTTCGTCTTGTCATCTTTAGGGCCCTCCTCCCTTTGAAGTGAGTCACCTCCGGCATATCCCCTTAGACCAGGGATCCCCATGAGCTTATCCCGAGTTCCCTCCGTGGGCAGTGGACGATATCCTTTTGGATCGGTATATCACCACGTATTCCTCTATCACAACGAACGAGTCAGAAGTCCATACGGCTACATCTATATCGTCGACCATCCTTCTTGGAGGACTATCGTTCCACTTGACGAACCTCCCATTGACGTTCCTCAAGAAGAGGACTTACACGCTTTCATTGCATTAAATGGGGATCTAGCCCCTCATCCAGCTGAGTACCCTGATGCTATCACAAACTGACTATTCTACAAATTGTTTAGGATCGCCGCATCAGAACGAAGCCTAAGTCAGGCAAGCGTCCGTGGTAGACGCTACAGTTTGTTCTGCCTTTTTTTTTCTCCTTCTAATGGTTCTTCTAATGGTGCTCTTCCAGGTATCACCTTTGCACCACGGGCCACCCTGTAACGCCACCACGGGGGCGTTAGGTACGACGTGTACCACGTCTAAGTCAACGGGATTGGAAGAGCGTGAGCCGGTTAAAGCTCAGTTCGATGATGCACAAGTATCGCTCGGTTTCCCTGGAACCGAGGACAATAGTGAAGGGGCAAGGCTCAAGCGCAACGGCGAGCTGAAAGTATAGACTCAAGCGCAAAGGCGAGTCGAAAGTCGTTCGTGAGGCAAAGACAACGTGGTATTACACAAGAAGTCAAGTCTACCGTACAAGCTAGGTAGGGCGTGACTTATATACTAGTACAGGATGTTTGTGAGCAACAAACATATGGCGCAATTGTGAGTCAGAGTCCTAGAACGTAAACAAAGGGAGAAACCACATGTAGTATGAGGGAATTCCGCGGAGTCATGCGGGGCTTCAGGAATGGTCAGCCGGACCAGGAGAAGCGCACCACGACCTTCCCTATCGCCGAGGCGCAGGGTGCAAGACGAGAATCAAGGGGCCGCGAGTCACGGATCATATCGTAATCGTACGGCCAAAGCAAGGGTCAGAAATCGTAACATTACCCCCCCGTCAGAATCAAAGTCGCCACGACTTCGACTAGTCGCTGGTATAGGCGTAATCCTCCTCTGC
>JANSJP010000132.1:0-193245 GCA_024734325.1 Lactarius hatsudake
ACCGAAGAACCCGCCGAGGAAGTCCTCGTGCTGAAGACGAAGAACCCGCCGGGAAGCCTGCGCTGCAAGACTAGCCGAAGAAATTCTGGCTGAAGCATACGCCGAAGAACCGGCTGAAAGAAGATCGAGCTGAAGACGCCGACTACGGGAACGCCTCTCCCGATGCAAGCACGGCAGCAGACGAAGAACGATCCGCCCGGGTTGGCGGAATGCCACCGATGTTCGACGGAGACTGCGCAATCGCAGCCCGCTTCCTTGATGATTGGGACGAATGGTCCAGCACGTTAAGTGTGCAATTTTCACAATTCCAGCTTTGCGCTATCTTTCCTTTCCCTGTTCAGACCGCCTGTCGACCACTGGCTGAGCAACGCCTACTTCAATACGCCAGTGGCGAGACGAAGGCATGACCGACGACGACGACGCCCTCCTCGAAGACATTATCGGGAGGTTCATGGAAGAATTCGTGCCGCGTGACGACGCAAGAGAAGAATACGTTGGAGACGCAGCTGAAGATCCCGAAAACCCCGAAGATTGGGAAACGGTTGATGACGGGGAGTCCACCGATGATGGTGAAGTACCTCCACCACCCTCCTTGTGCCGCGATGACAGCCAAGATTCTGAGGAAGAGCCTGGCGAGGCTGAAGAATACGGCTGCCAAGAAGAAGTCGACGAGTACTATTACTCGGACGATGCCGACACGCCTGACGAGGCTGGACAACAATACGTCGACTACGGCAAGGTTCCACTCCCATATGACGCTGAACGAGACTATGCGGATGCAATCCTTGGGAGAACCCGCACACACCTTGAAGAGAGGGTACACCCCACGCCGCGCAAGCAAAAGAAACGCAAGACGCGCGTTGTCAAGAAGAAAGCCGTTAAGCGGTCTACAGCTAAGTCACCTCCTACCTGGGAATCCAGATACATTCGCCGATTTGGGAAAGCTCGCCTGCAGATGCTACGCCAAGGCGGAATACCCGACTACAATGATCGAGGAAGAACTCCTACCGCCAAAACCCACGACGACCCCACATGACTACGAAGAAGGACGGTTCCACAACGAATGGACCGGACCGGAAACATTCGCAAGACCCGCCGCGGAACCTGCGAGCTGGAGAGGTCCTAACACGTTCGCCACACCGACATACCAAGCCGCACCTGCTGACCCGACACCTGCCTCCTGGGGAGCGCTGAAACCGACGCCGCGCAAGAATCGCGAGCTGCAGAGAACAACGGATGGTTCGCTTACCAAAGCAACCCAAACGCCATGGACATTGGAAGAATGCGCCTTCGCGCTGAAGCTAAGTGTCACCATTGCTGGAGAACCGGACACACCCGACGACAACTGCCCCTTCAGGATGAACCACGCGCCGTTCATGGATGGCTGATTACAACAACGATTGCGACGACCTCGATGCCATGCGCTGAACACCGAATGCCGCGCGCTTGACCCGCCGCAGGCTGCACCACCTCGAGGAAGATCACCGACTGTTCAAGCCCCGTATATGGAAGTAACGTGGCAACCTACACACCGACAACCGATATGAGCCGACGGTTATCACCGTCCCGGAAAACACAGAGACGTGCTCCTACTCCGTCCCCATCTCCTATCTCTGACGCTGGTTTTAAGCAAATCCAACACCACGTCATTTCGACCGACAAGGGGACTTACAAGGTTCCCCTGTTATCACCGATGAACTCGCCGACGCTTTACAAGACACTCACATCCATGCCGTCCAAGCCGCAGAGGAAGGACAATACCTGCGAGCTGCAAATCTATATGAACGAGCCCGACTTCTCACATTCCCGGACCCAACTACCACGGCAATACGAAGAAAACGGTCATGCAAGCCGCCGTTGGGAAACCTCGAACGGGAAATGGCCAAGCTAGCCGAAGAATACGAACGCAAGGGTCTGGAAACGTCGACAAGGTCAACTGCAGAAGCTGGAAGACCAACTCGGAGACGCCCTCATCATTGGCGATGACGAAGAAGCCCAGCAACCTAGACGACAAAGCCATACGGCTTGCCAAGGTATTGGCTGCAACTGACGAAGACCGCGACAAGCTCTCCCCATTGACGACACCGACATCCTGATACAACGTGGGCGTTGTTCCCGAAGAGAGGGTATGTTACGTTTTCGCCTTTCACCTGACCCTCGAACACCCCTCGAGAAGACCCCCGGACACCGTTGGACGACACATGCAAGTACGATTTGGCAAAGACGGGAAAACTACCACCAAGATCATGCATTGCATTCCCACTGCTAAGTCACATGACTCTGGTCACGTGATCATCCAACTAACAAAACCCACGAAATGCGCACGTGATCTTAGCGCCCGCCCGTCACGTGACCCTGGCACGTGACCTGGCTAGACCTGCACCAGAAGGGCCCAGATGAGCTTGTGCCTGGACCGGCCTCGACTGCCTCGTGTTTCATGACTCGTACGTTCCTGATCGATAGTGCCTTGATTCTGATGGATTGCGATATGACTCCCTTATCTCTGACTCATACCTTTGCGCCCTACTGCCATTGGTCGACTCTTATCTCTGACTCGTTGTGACTCATTCCTAGGATCCCCTTACTAGAGTTTCGGAGTTCCAAGCTGGGGTTCAAACCTCCTTGGACTTGTATAAGTAGATGGGCTTATGGTCGCTGAAGACCTAAGCTTGACTTCTTGGACTATACCACCCATTGTACTTGCCTTTACTTGGCTGCCTGCCAATAGAAGTGCTGTTGTGCCTTTGGTGCCTATCATCCTTGCCTGTCCTTAGCTGGTCTGTGCTGCTTGCCAGGCGTCCCTTCCATATTCCTCTCATCTCTCCTGTTGACGTGTGCTGCTAAGCCACTAAGACTTGTACCATCCCCCTTACGCCGAGCTGTCTGCCGACGCCTTCCTCCAATACATCGCCTTCCTCCTCGCTCATATCCTCTGGGCGACCTTATTACGCATAACCTGCGAGCTGATCGCCGCCCGTGTGAGTAACTTCGACATCTCTCGTGATCGTTAGGTCGTCTCCTGTCCCTAGTAGCCTCCCTACAAGACGCTACTAGAAGAACGTCCGGTGGAACGTTACAATACTGCTGACGTGGTGTCATCCCCGAGTGTCAGTGTCCACTTCCCGGGCCGAAATGTAACAAGTGACATGATGTATATGAGCCTTACGACAGAACTAAGTTATGATGCGAGGATATCTGGTAGCGATCGTGCAGTGATCAAATAAAGAGAGGCTGTCTGTCTGGAGGCCCGCACTCATCTCTTCAAAGAAAGAAAAGGTCAAGTCGTAGTGAATGTGACCACCGAATGAGAAAGATATGTGTGCAAAGCCCACCATTAAAAATGTGTTCTCTTTGTATTGCGGTCATTTGTTCCCGGCTTATGATATTTTTCTTTTAGCTTCCCCCCACCAGTCTTGGCAGTTATCATTTGATCTTTGGTATTTCACTTTACAGTCAACTCTCTGATAACCCATACCCCCTCGGGATAGGCCCAGGGATATGGGTTATTGAGGTGTATGGGGTCCCACAGAGACCAGGAAAATGTCATGTGTGGGAAAAACATCACAACCAGAAAATGTATTTTGAAATAAGATGTGGCCTCATATTTGTCTCCAGTTTGCATGCCTCCAGATGCCCGCCATCAACTATTCCAGCACTGAGTCCATCTTCTGTAGGAAAGGGTCGTCTGTGTCCGTTGTGTAATGGTTAAGACGTAATGCCATTAGGAGTTGTGATTGCATCCACTGGGGTGTCCTCCATCATGCTTTCTCATGCTTTCTCATGCCTATCTGGCCTCTATGACTACAATGAAAAGTTTGTCTTTCTGAGAAAGTGAGCCTCATCTGATGGTCGAAGCTTTGAGACTGCTGTGGCTGCACTCAGAGCAATGTGTGGATGCTGGATATGGAAAATTCTGCTCAAACGCTTGACAAAATATCCTATTTTAGTTGACTTTTGTCATTAGGCGCCCAATACTTATGGGTTATTAACCCTCAAAAGGGCATGGGTTATTGTGTTTCGAGGTGTATGGGTTATGGGTACAAAATCCCCGCATACCAACTCAGGATATTGAAAAAGGTATGGGTTACTCAGATTATGGGTTATTGGGGGCTATGGATTATCAGAGAGTTGACTGTATCATTTTAGGGTGTATTTAACCTTTCTCGAAGCTGTTATCCTCATCTTGAAGCACGCCACTTTCTTACGTCTCTCGAACATGTCACCTGAATCAGCTTTAACCCACGCGGAGGTTGACTATCAGGAGGCAAATATTGACTCGAGTATTCGACAATACCTTACTGCACCTTCTCAGGAGCATTCTGACAAGTTATTTGCAGGCTTTATTATGGCTACTGATGTGATATGCACACATATAAGTGTCCCCGGTGATGGAGGAGATAGATCACATTGAGAGGATAATGTAATACACCGTAAAATGTTTTAAGCCAACCTGATCGAGTTGACAATGCCCATCAGAGCCAATCCACACAATAACAGCGGATACGCATTCCCCACTGGCGGTGGCCAGGCGCATGGAGCATGTGCATGTAAACCATGTCACACTGCACAACAACGGTTGTTACGTCTACCACAGACGTTTGCCTGACTTAGGCCTCGGTTGATGCGGCGATCCTAAACGATCTGTAGAAGAGACGATTGGTGATGGAATCCGGGTACTCAGCTGGATGAGGGGCTAGATCCCTGTTCAGTGCGATGAATGCATGAAGGTCCTCCTCTTGAGGTACGTCGACTGGAGGTTCGTCAAGCGGGACGATGGTTCTCCACGAAGGGTGATCTACAATGTAGATATAGCCGTAGGGCTTGGCGACTCGTTCGTTGTGATAGAGGAATACGCGATGATATACTGATCCGAGGGGATACATGTCCACTGCCCACGACGGGGGACTCGGGATAAGCTCACGGGGATCCCTGGTCTAAGGGGATATGCCGGAGGTGACTCACTTCACAGAGAGGCAAGTCCGAAAGTGACGAGACAGAGAAGATAGTGGTATTGAAGAAGACCAAGATGGCGTTCTTGGTCTTCAACCTCGACTACTTATACAGATACTCACGGGCTTTCAAGCGCCGCTCCAAACTAGACTAGTCAATAGCGTAAGTAGAGCAAACCCTAATACTGCTATCCTAGTGTGAGTCACATCGATATGAGATCCAATCCGTTATCGTACACAATCACATGTGCCGGAGCTTACCCGGCTGACTGATCAACAAGTCCATGACAATATACTGCTGATGTGGTGTCATTCCCGAGCGTCAGTGTCCACTTCCGGGCCGAAACGTAACATCACCCCCTTTTCAGGATCGGGCACCAGACCGACTGTGGCAAATCTCCTCTTGGAGGCGCGCAATCCGTTGCCCTTCCTCAACTCCAGGACGATAGGAGTCCCGTTCGTCTTCGATGCGCTTGATGGCATTGGCGCGTTGAAGACGTAAGACGCACTCCCGGCGCATTCGTCCGATCTTGTCGAGCTCGTCGATCTTCTTCTTGAGCTCCTCCTCCTTTGCCGTATATCCCGCTTGGAGGCATCGGTAGCGGTGGACCTCGGCAGTAACCGTCAAGTCGTTCATGGCCATACAGGCCATGTCGACTGACTCGTGGTAGTGGCTGTCCTGATCTAAGAAGACCAGGTCGTCGTCGTGGTAGGTGGGCGTGGGTTGGTCGTAGTTGGGGGCGGCATGCACTGACTTGCCATACTGTTGATCGCTGCCTCGTCTGTAGGCAAGGACAAAGGGGTCCGCCGTAAAGACGAGCTGCGTATACCAAGCTGGGTGCAGCCGGCCCTGAGCGTCGCGAATCTGGAAGGGGATGAAGTGTACTCCCCTGTTGTGGTGGAACCCGCGCGGTGGCGGAGTTTCCACGCGAGATTGGGAAACTGGACTGTGTTCCTCCGGACGGTAGAGGCGGCGCTTCTCGGGTCTTTCCGATGGGGGGAGAATGAGTGGTTCCCCATCCGTGCTGCATAATGGCGGGGTTTCGTCGTGAGTAGTGGTGAGGTGAGTCCCATACGTGAGATGTTGATTGAGGGGGCAATGTTCCTGCGACAGGTACCGGTCGTATGCTCGATCTTCTTGTACCTGAGTCTCGTCTTGACGGGACGGAGGTCTCGTGGGAACATAGCCTTGTGGAGACGGGCTTCGTGTGCCCGCTGCTGTAGGTGTTGGCGAAGGAAGAAGGGATGGAATGGGGGTAGTTGGACGACTGGGGCTGGGTTGAATGGACTGGGCAGGCGACAGGGATGGTGATGACGGGGCGTTCTGAATGATGACAGTGGGCTGGACTGAGATGGGGAGCAGGTCGTTGAGGACATAGTGTACTTGAACTGGGGATTGGGACATGAGTGGATGGAAGTGGAAGAGAGGGAGATGGGGTCGTCTCTTGGGAAAGCCCTGCGCTTATATGTGTTTCTCTGGTGGGGTTTAAACGTTTGAACTCCCTTATCGCTTCATCAGCGAATACGTCATCCTTCGAGACCCATTGATTATCGGAGTCTGGGTATCCGCACCATTTGACCAAATACTGCAGTTTCTTTGTTCTGCCGAATCGCCGAGAGTCTAGAATCTTCTCGACTTCATATTCTTCTTCGCCATCAATCAGATCTGGCGGTGGGCGCTGATAGTTGGGGCCATGTGTGGGGAGTTTCACAATAAGGGGTCAGAAGGTCCATATGGAACACTGGGTGAATGCTCCACTGCGTGGGAAGTTCCAGTCGATAGTTGACTGCGGACATCACCTGTATGACCTTAAAGGGGCCGTGTCCTCCTGGGCGCGAGTTTTGCGGTTGGTTGGTTGGTACGTAGGTGGCGTCCTTCTAGCCATACGAGGTCCCCTATCTTGTACCTGGGTGTATCTTTGTGTTTGATCCACCCCTGCTGCACTTTTCTCATCAGTTCCTGGGCGCATATTCTAGCCTCTTTGAACTGCTTGACGCGAAGTGCCACTTGGGGAATAGGAGAGGGTCTGTCGGTCCAATCGGCGCGTGGGTTGTATCCCATGAGGATGCTAAAGGGGGATTCCTTGGTAGATTTGTTAGGCCAGTTATTGTGAGTGAATTCCGCCATTGGGAGATAGTGGATCCAATCGTCTTGTCTTTCGTTGACCCAGAAACGCAGGTATTGCTCCAGCCACTGATTGGTGCGTTCCGACTGTCCGTCCGTTCTGGAATGGTAGGCTGTGGAGATGTTTTGCTCGATCCCTAGTATTTGCATAGTTCGCATGTGAACTTGGATGCGAATCGTGGGTCTCTGTCGCTAATGATGCGCGCCGGTAGTCCGAATCTGGAGAAGACATGTTTTACGTACAGGGCTGCAGTGCCTTCTGCGCTTATTTCTTCAAGGCATGGAATGAATATGGCCGCTTTTGAGCAGTCATGGTCTGTTACTGTCAATATGGTGTCACAGCCGTCCGCTTGGGGTAGTTTGGTAATGAAATCCAGGGCGATGGTTTCGAACGGTGTTGCTTCCGGTTTTGGGAATATGGGTTGTAATGGTGCGCGTACGGGTCGGTTGTTGACCTTGATTCTTTGACAATCCGCGCATCCTTTGACATAGTCTTGTACCTCTTGTCGTAGTCCGGGCCACCAGTAGTATCGTTCGACCATTTTGATTGTCCTGCTAATCCCTGGGTGTCCGTGCACTGGTGGATCGTGGTGAGCTTGGATGATGCGTTTCCTTTCATGTTGATCCCCTGTGACTACGCGGTGTCCTTCCTTGTACCATGTATCCTCTATTTTCTTCAGTTTGTGAGGGTCGACCCATCGTAGGATGGTTTCTTCGTCTTGGGCGTACACCGGATTTGCGGGTTGCATTTCTGCGATGGTTACCGTGTTTCCCAGCCGTGTCGGGTCTTCAGTAGTGTCGATCTCTGCGGCTCTGACGAAGATGTGGTCGGGGAGTACGTAACTTGTTCGTTGTCGTGGTCTCCTTGATCGTAGTCTGGTCGTCTGGATAGTGTGTCTGCTCGTCCGTTGGCTGTGCCTTTGATGTGATGAATCTCTATATCGTATTCAGATAGTTCGAGTACTTCCCGGGCTACACGTCTGGATATCTTCTGGGGGGACCTCCAGTATTGCAGGTTCATATGGTCTGAGAACACTTTAATTTTGTGTGGTGATCCTGCGAGGTATTGCCTCCAGTTGCGTAGAGCTTTGACTATGGCGAGTAGTTCCAGTGTTACGGTTTCGCCTTCACCTGACCCTCGGACACCCCTCGCCAAGACCCCGAACACCGTTGGACGACACATGCAAGTACGATTTGGCAAAGACGGTGCAACCACCACCAAGATTATGCACTGCACTCCCACTGCTAAGTCACCTGACTCTGGTCACGTGATCATCCAAGCTAACAAAACCTACGAAGTGCGCACGTGATCTTAGTGCCTGCCCGTCACGTGACCCTGGCACGTGACCTGGCTAGACCTGCACCAGAAGGGCCCAGATGAGCTTGTGCCTGGACCAGCCTCGACTGCCTCATGTTTGATGACTCGTACGCTCCCATCGATTGTGCCTTGATTCTGATACGATAGCGCGTTCCCATTGGCTCCCTCACTCTGACTGTATGCCTCGTTCCCTTATCTCTGACTCATACCTTTGCGCCTTACTGCCATTGGTCGATTCTTATCTCTGACTCGTTGTGACTCATTCTGACTAGAGTTTCGGACTTCCAAGCTGGGGTTCAAACCTCCTTGGACTTGTATAAGTAGATGGGCTTATGGTTGCTGAAGACCTAAGCTTGACTTCTTGGACTATACCACCCATTGTACCTGCCTTTACTTGGCTGTCTGCCAATAGAGTGCTGTTTGTGCCTTTGGTGCCTATCATCCTCGCTTGTCCTTAGCTGGTCTGTGCTGTCCGCCAGACGTCCTCTCCCTTCTCTCCTCACTTCTTGTTACGTTTCGGCCCGGAAGTGGACACTGACGCTCGGGGATGACACCACGTCAGCGATATATTGTCATGGACTTGTTGGATCAGTCAGCCGGGTAAGCTCCGGCGCATGTGATTGTGTACGATAACGGATCGGATCATGACTCGATGTGACTCATCCCTAGGATAGCTGTATTAGGGTTTGCTCTACTTACGCTATTGGCTAGGATAGTTTGGAGCGGCGCTTGAAAGCCCGCACGTATATGTATAAGTAGTAGTCGTGGAAGACCAGGATCGCTATCTTGGTCTTCTTCAATACCACCATCTTCGTTGTTTCCTCTCCCTTCGGACTCTCCTCCCTGTGAAGTGAGTCGCCTCCGGCATATCCCCTTAGACCAGGGATCCCCGTGAGCTTATCCCGAGTTCCCCTCTGTGGGCAGTGGACGCCTATCCGCCTGGATCGCAGTATCACCAAGTATTCCTCTACCATAACGAACGCGTCGCCAAGCCGTACGGCTACATTTACATCGTCGACCACCCCTCGTGGAGAACCATTCTTCCAGTTGAAGACCCCCCTGTTGACGTCCCTCAAGCGGAGGACTTACACGCCTTCATCGCATTGAACGGGGATCTAGCCCCTCATCCAGCTGAGTACCCAAACGCCATTACCAACCGCCTCTTCTATCGACCGCTTAGGATCGCCGCAACCAACGAAGCCTAAGTCAGGCAAGCGTCCGTGGTAGACGTTACATTAAGACCAAGATCCACCGTGGCCAATCCTAAAACCAAAGACCTCTGGGTGCCATTCCGCCCCTACTACATCAACAGACGAGGAGAACGCAACGTTCCTAAAAGATACCTTCAATCAGCCTTCTGGAAAGACGACGCAGAAATCCCTGGATACGTCGCCTACTACATTGACCCGCAAGACCAACAACATATCATCCCAGTCGAGTTCAACTTCGACTTTACCTGTTGGACCGAAATCCGCTGGAGCGACGCCAACAACAAATTCCAAGTCACAAAACCCGCATCATCCGCACTTAACCTCGACATCCGCAGCAGCGAAGTAGTAACCCGGGACCAGTGGGGATCCATTGACGGAGAAGCAGAAGAACCAGCCCGATCCCCCACTCCCAAAACACCAGCGCCATCCCCGTCACTCGCAAGTAACCCCGAAGAAATCCACGTACTCAAAGACGAACAAGAAGAAGAAGCCTTGGAACTCATCGCTAAGTCCATTCCAGTTATGAGCCAAACACAGACGATAACGCACGAAGAAATGCGCATAGGCACTGCCCTATTTGACACCAAATACCCGCGTCACGCCGACCCACCTCCTGGGGGAGACCCCGGAGATGACAAAAACAACCACGACGGAGGCGGAGGCGGAGGCGACGGCCCAGGAGGGAATCCAACAGAAATCCCCGGCATACCAATGCCTCCGCAACTCACCGACCGATTTGTCGGGAAGGAACCACCTGTATTCAAAGGAGAACGGGACAAAGCCGAAGCATTCTTAGCCCAATGGAATCGATTTGCAGGGGTCAACAAATTCAACCGCAATATCAACTTCCCCTACACCAAGGCGATGATGTTCCTCACCTACCTCCAAGGGGACCTTGTCGACGAATGGGCCACCAAGACCCAAGAATGGCTTGACAAACAGCCCGACCCAGCCGATCCATGGCTCTGGAGCGGCGTCGAAATCGCGTTCAAAAAGCAATTCCGCGACAACCTCGAACAAGAAAACGCTCGCCTAGAGCTGGATAAGGGCTTCCGCATGACGGGGTCCGACATTGACAGCTACGTAACCAAATTCGAGAAAACGATCCGCTTAGCTGGTTACCGCTTAGATGACCAACTGGTTCTCGATAAATTCACGAGAGGAATACCCATGGACCTCTACCGCAACGCCTATCAGTTCCACGACCCCAGAAACTATTCGCAATGGAAGACTGCCGTAATCGAGCAGCAGAAGAAATACCTTCACATGAAGGCCAGACAAGACGGATTCGGACGACCATCTGCACCACAACGACCCAAACCACAGCAAATGCGCTTCCAAGCACCGCAAAGGCCTAACCAACCCTGGCGCCAGTATCAAAACCACCCAGACGCTATGGATACTACTCCAGGAAGAATCCGAGCCCGAGTGGCAGAAATAGGCGACCCAAACCGCCCCGAAATAAACCATCGCGACAATCGCCCTCCCTTCCCTCCAAGAGGAGGGTTCATCCAACGTGGACACGGAGGACGCGGAATTTTCAACGCTAAGGACGTTTCTTGTTACAATTGTGGACGTAAAGGCCACCTCTCACGAGACTGCCTTCAGCCTCGTCAACCACGCCCAGGGATGAGCGGCCCTCCTCAAGGACGGAGTGCCTACATAGAAGAAGTTCCTACCGCACCCCCCAGCGTAGCGGAGGAACCACTCATCAACCTAGATGAACCCACGACCACTCCTCAAGAAACCGACACGCCGATGACCCTGATGATGGGCAAGATGGCGGAGCTTCACAATCAGATGGGGGAATGGATGAGAAAGGATTTTCCCGACGCCTGAACCCATCGGCCTGGGTGAGGGCTTCTCAATGTAACTCGCAGTTCATAACGCGCTATCGATCTATGCATGTTTCAGTTTCGATCCGCACGAGTAACTCAAAGGCCGACAAACAAGCACTAGTGGACTCTGGAGCCACTAACAACTTCATGCATCCCAACTTCGCCAAGCAAATGGGCATTGGGATTAAAGAACTAGAACGACCCCGCAACATCTGGAACATCGACGGGACGCACAACAAAGGCGGAAAGATCACCCACTACACCGATCTGAACGTACAAACAGATGGGAAAGTCAAGACAATCCCATTCTTCATCACAGACGTAGGAGGAGAGGACGTCATACTCGGATACCCCTGGCTCGCCACTTTCCAACCCAGAATTCACTGGGCCACCGCAACTCTAGACACGAAGCAGTACCCCATCATCATACGGACAACCAACCCACTCAGACCATTCACGGCACGATCGGCAATGGAACAACTACGACAGACACTCGAGCAATGTATGGACCAACACAAGGAACATATCTTGGCAGAACTAGAGGAAGACTCGCTACCTGTCCACCTACGAACCACGGCAACGGAATTAGCAATTACGGCACAACAATACACGGAAAAGAAGGAGATCCCTGACGAATACAAACGACACGCCAAGGTCTTCAGCGAAGAAGAATCACATCGCCTTCCACCTTCCAGACCATGGGATCACGCCATCGAATTCAAACCGGACGCCCCAGACCATATCGACTGCAAGATCTACCCGATGAATCAAGCGGAGGACAAAGCGCTCAAGGAATGGCTCGACGCAGAACTGGCAAAAGGATACATCAGACCCTCTAAATCCCCGTACGCATCTCCCTTCTTCTTCATCAAAAAGAAGGACGGAAAACTACGACCAGTACAGGACTACCGAGTAATCAACAAATGGACCATATGCAATCAGTACCCACTCCCTCTGATACCGGAACTCATCGCAGATCTAAGCGGTGGAGTGATCTTTTCCAAATTCGACGTACGATGGGGATACAACAACATACTCGTCAAGGACGGCGACCAGGAAAAAGCAGCATTCAAAACGAAATACGGACTATACGAACCGTTGGTCATGTACTTTGGACAAACAAACTCGCCGGCCACTTTCCAAGCGATGATGAACTACATCATCGCTCCACTCATCGAATACTTCGAACGCAAAGGGACCATCATACGGGCATATATGGACGACATCGGCATTGCAACAACGACAACAGAACAAGATCACACGGAAGCAGTACACGCGGTCTTAGACCTCCTCGCAGAACATGACCTTTACCTGAAACTGGAGAAATGCACCTTCCACTCTTCCTCCCTCGATTACCTGGGGGTAATCATTGAAAAGGGGGTGATTCGCATGGACCCCATCAAAATTTCGGGCATACGCGAATGGCCTACCCCAAAAACTGTCAAACAGGTGCGATCATTCCTAGGCTTCTGCAACTTTTACCGCGCTTTCATCCGAAATTTTGCCACACACGCACGACCCCTCAACAAACTCACGCGCAAAGACACAGAATGGACATGGGGAACGGAACAACAACAGGCTTTCGACAAACTCAAGGAGCTGGTGACACAAGAACCGGTACTCAAACACCCAGAGTTAGACAAACCCTTCGAACTAGAAGTCGACGCATCAGGATACGCCGTAGGAGCAGTGTTACTTCAACGAGGCGAAGACAACAAACGCCACCCCATTGCGTACTACTCAAACACCCTTAACGCAGCCGAACGAAACTACGACATCTACGACCTGGAACTACTCGCCATAGTCAAAGCCCTACGTAACTGGAGACAATACCTCGCAGGATCACCGCACAAAATCAAAGTATTCTCGGACCACATGAACCTGCAATACTGGAGATCCCCTCAAAAGATCTCCAGACGCGTAGCCCGGGAAGTACTCGAACTCTCAGAATATGACATAGAGATTCACCACATCAAGGGCACAGCCAACGGACGAGCAGATGCACTGTCTAGACGACCAGACTACGATCAAGGAGACCACGACAACGAACAAATCACAGTATTACCAGACCACGTCTTCGTTAGGGCAGCGGAAATCAACACTACAGAAGACCCAACCCGACTTGGCAACACGGTAACCGTCACGGAAATGCAGCTCGCGAACCCGGTATATACTCAAGATGAAGAAACCATCCGACGATGGGTCGACCCCCATAAGCTCAAAAGGATCGAAGGCACATGGTACAAAGACGGACGACGTGCAGTCACCGGAGACCAAATCGAACGAAGACATCTCATCCAAGCCCACCACGATCCACCGGTACATGGACACCCGGGAATCAGCCGGACGATCAAAATGGTCGAACGATATTACTGGTGGCCAGGACTACGACAAGAAGTACAGGACTACGTAAAGGGATGCGCAGACTGCCAACGAATCAAAGTCAACAACCGCCCCACACGTGCCCCACTACAACCCATATTCCCGAAACCAGAGGCCACACCGTTCGAGACCATAGCACTGGACTTTATCACGAAGTTACCCCATGTGGACGGCTGCGACACCATACTGACAGTAACGGACCACGACTGCTCAAAAGCGGCCATATTCATCCCATGCCTCGAAGAGATAAGCGCGGAAGGAACCGCAGCCCTGTACGTAAAGCATGTCTTCTCCCGATTCGGACTACCAGCACGTATCATCAGTGACAGAGACCCGAGATTCGTGTCCAAATTCACACGTGAACTATGCAAGATCTTAGGAATCGAGCAGAACATCTCCACGGCCTACCACCCCAGAACGGATGGACAATCGGAACGCACCAATCAGTGGCTAGAGCAATACCTACGCTTCTGGGTCAACGAAAGACAGGACAACTGGATCCACTATCTCCCAATGGCGGAATTCACTCACAACAATTGGCCTAACGAATCAACGAAGGAATCCCCCTTTAACATTCTCATGGGGTACAACCCACGCGCCGACTGGATCGATCGACCTTCCCCTATTCCCCAAGTAGCACTACACGTCAAACAGTTCAAAGAGGCTAGATCGCGCGCCCAGGAACTGATGAGAAAAGCGCAGCAGGGGTGGATCAAACACAAAGATACGCCCAAGTACCAGATTGGGGACCTCGTATGGCTAGAAGGACGCCACCTACGTACCAATCAACCAACGCCAAGCTTGCGCCCAGAAGACACGGCCCATTCAAGGTTATTCAGGTGATGTCCGCAGTCAATTATCGACTGGAACTTCCCACACAGTGGAGCATCCACCCAGTGTTCCATACGGACCTTCTGACTCCTTATCGCGAAACTCCCACACACGGCCCAACTATCAGCGCCCGCCGCCAGATCTGATTGATGGCGAAGAAGAATATGAAGTCGAGAAGATTCTAGACTCTCGGCGCTTCGGCAGAACAAGGAAACTGCAATATTTGGTCAAATGGCGTGGATACCCGGACTCCGATAATCAATGGGTCTCGAAGGATGACGTATTCGCTGATGAAGCGATAAGGGAGTTCAAACGTTTAAACCCCGCTCGAGAAACGCATATAAGCACAGGGATTTCCCAAGAGACGTCCCCATCTCCCTCTCTCCCACTCTCATCCACTCATGACCCAATCCCCAGTCCAAGTGCACTATGTCCTCGACGACCCTACTCCCCATCTCCGTCCAGCCCACTGTTATCATTCAGAACGCCCCGCCATCACCATCCCTGTCGCCTGCCCAGTCCGTTCAACCCAGCCCCAGTCGTCCAACTACCCCCATTCCATCCCTCCTTCCTTCGCCAACACCTACAGCAGCGGGCACACGAAGCCCGTCTCCGCAAGGTTATGTTCCCACGAGACCTCCGTCCCGTCAAGACGAGACTCAGGTACAAGAAGATCGAGCATACGACCGGTACCTGTCACAGGAGCATTGCCCCCTCAATCAACATCTCACATATGGGACTCACCTCACGGAAACTCACGACGAAACCCCGCCACTATGCAGCACGGACGGGGAACCACTCACTCTCCCCCCATCGGAAAGATCCGAGAAACGCCGCCTCTACCGTCCGGAGGAACACAGTCCAATTTTCCGATCTCGCGTGGAAACTCCGCCACCGTGTGGGTTCCACCACAACAGGGGAGTACACTTCATCCCCTTCCAGATTCGCGACGCTCAGGGCCGGTTGCACCCAGCTCGGTATACGCAGCTCGTCTTTACGGCGGACCCCTTCGTCCTCGCCTACAGACGAGGCAGCGACCAGCAGTACGGCAAGTCGGTGCACGCCGCCCCCAACTACGACGAACCCACGCCCACCTACCACGACGACGACCTGGTCTTTCTAGACCAGGACAGCAGCTACCGCGAGTCGGTCGATATGGCCTGCATGGCTATGAACGACCTGACGGTCACGGCGGAGGTGCACCGCTACCGCTGCCTCCAAGCGGGTTACACAGCCAAGGAGGAAGAGCTCAAGAAGAAGATCGACGAACTCGACAAGATTGGGCGTATGCGACGGGAGTGCGTACTACGCCTCCAGCGCGCCAACGCCATCAAGCGTATCGAGGACGAGCGGGACTCATACCGCCCCGGAGTCGAGGAGGGAGCCCGGATTGCGCGCCTCCGAGAGGAGATCTGCCGCGGTCGGTCTGGTGCCCGATCCTGAAAAGGGGGTGATGTTACGTTTCTGCCCGGAAGTGGACACTGACGCTCGGGGATGACACCACGTCAGCGATATATCGTCATGGACTTGTTGGATCAGTCAGCCGGGTAAGCTCCGGCGCATGTGATTGTGTACGATAACGGATCGGATCATGACTCGATGTGACTCATCCCTAGGATAGCTGTATTAGGGTTTGCTCTACTTACGCTATTGGCTAGGATAGTTTGGAGCGGCGCTTGAAAGCCCGCGCGTATATGTATAAGTAGTAGTCGTGGAAGACCAGGATCGCTATCTTGGTCTTCTTCAATACCACCATCTTCGTTGTTTCCTCTCCCTTCGGACTCTCCTCCCTGTGAAGTGAGTCGCCTCCGGCATATCCCCTTAGACCAGGGATCCCCGTGAGCTTATCCCGAGTTCCCCTCTGTGGGCAGTGGACGCCTATCCGCCTGGATCGCAGTATCACCAAGTATTCCTCTACCATAACGAACGCGTCGCCAAGCCGTACGGCTACATTTACATCGTCGACCACCCCTCGTGGAGAACCATTCTTCCAGTTGAAGACCCCCCTGTTGACGTCCCTCAAGCGGAGGACTTACACGCCTTCATCGCATTGAACGGGGATCTAGCCCCTCATCCAGCTGAGTACCCAAACGCCATTACCAACCGCCTCTTCTATCGACCGCTTAGGATCGCCGCAACCAACGAAGCCTAAGTCAGGCAAGCGTCCGTGGTAGACGTTACACTTCTCCTGTCTGAGTGTGCCGTCAACCGCTGAGACTTGTACCATCCTCATAACTTCGAGCTGTCTGCCGAAGTCATCCTTCAGTATCTCACTTTCCTCCTTGCTCATATCCTCTGGGCAACCTTGTTACGTCTCACCTGTGAGCTGATCGCCACCCAAGTACATAACTTCGACATCTCTCGTGATCGTTAGGTCGCCGCCTTTCCCTAGGACCCGACAAGGACCGTGTCGCTAGAAGAACGCCCGGTGGAGCGTTACATCCAGGTCATAGATGTCGTAGTTTCGTTCGGCTGCATTGAGGGTGTTTGAATAGTACGCGATAGGGTGACGCTTGTTATCTTCGCCTCGTTGGAGTAGTACTGCTCCTACGGCGTATCCTGATGCATCGACTTCTAGTTCGAAGGGTTTGTCTAGTTCTGGATGTTTAAGTACCGGTTCTTGTGTTACTAGTTCCTTAAGTTTGTTAAAGGCTTGTTGCTGTTCCGTTCCCCACGTCCATTCCGTGTCCTTGCGGGTAAGTTTGTTGAGGGGTCGTGCGTGTGTGGCAAAATTTCGGATGAAAGCGCGGTAAAAGTTGCAGAAGCCTAGGAATGATCGCACCTGTTTGACGGTTTTTGGGGTAGGCCATTCGCGTATGCCCGAAATTTTGATGGGGTCCATGCGAATCACCCCCTTTTCAATGATTACCCCCAGGTAATTGAGGGATGAGGAGTGGAAGGTGCATTTCTCCAGTTTCAGGTAAAGGTCGTGTTCTTCGAGAAGGTCCAATACTGCGTGTACCACTTCGGTGTGGCCCTGTTCCGTTGTCGTTGTTGCAATGCCGATGTCGTCCATGTAAGCCCGTATGATTGTTCCCTTTTGTTCGAAGTATTCGATGAGTGGGGCGATGATGTAGTTCATCATGGCTTGGAAGGTGGCCAGCGAGTTTGTTTGTCCAAAGTACATGACTAGTGGTTCGTATAGTCCATATTTTGTCTTGAATGCTGCTTTCTCTTGGTCGCCGTCCTTGACAAGTATGTTGTTGTATCCCCATCGTACGTCAAACTTGGAAAAGATTACTCCACCGCTTAGATCTGCAATGAGTTCCGGTATTAGAGGGAGTGGGTACTGGTTGCGTATGGTCCATTTGTTGATTACTCGATAGTCCTGTACTGGTCGCAGCTTTCCGTCCTTCTTTTTGATGAAGAAGAATGGGGATGCATACGGGGATTTAGAGGGTCTAATGTACCCTTTTGCCAGTTCTGCGTCGAGCCATTCTTTGAGTGCCTTGTCCTCTGCTCGGTTCATCGGATAGATTTTACAGTCGATGTGGTCAGGAGCGTCCAGTTTGAATTCAATCACGTGGTCCCATGGTCTAGAAGGTGGGAGGCAGTGCGACTCTTCTTCGCTGAAGACCTTTGCGTGCCGTTTGTATTCGTCCGGGATTTCTTGTTTCTCTGTGTACTGTTGTGCCGTGATTGCTAATTCTGTCGCTGTAGTTCGTAGATGGATGGGTAGTGAATCCTCTTCTAGTTCTGCGAGGATGTGCTCTTTGTGTTGGTCCATGCATTGCTTGAGTGTTGTCATAATTGTTCCATTGCTAGTCATGCCGTGAATGGTCTGAGCGGGTTAGTCGTGCGTATGATGATGGGGTATTGTTTCGTGTCTAGGGTTGCGGTGGCCCAGTGGATTCTGGGTTGGAACGTGGCAAGCCAGGGGTACCCGAGTATGACGTCTTCTCCTCCTACGTCGGTGATAAAGAACGGGATTGTTTTGACTTTTCCGTCAGTTTGTACGTTTAGGTCGGTATAGTGAGTGATCTTTCCCCCTTTGTTATGCGTTCCGTCGATATTCCAGATATTGCGGGGTCGTTCTAGTTCCTTAATCCCAATGCCCATTTGTTTGGCAAAGTTGGGATGCATGAAGTTATTAGTGGCTCCAGAGTCCACTAATGCTTGTTTGTCGGCCATTGAGTTACTCGTGCGGATCAAAACTGAAACATGCATAGATCAATAGCGTGTTATGAACTGCGAGTTACATTGAGAAGCCCTCACCCAGGCCGATGGGTTCAGGCGTCGGGAAAATCCTTCCTCATCCATTCCCCCATTTGATTGTGAAGCTCCGCCATTTTACCCATCATCAGGGTCATCGGTGTGTCGGTTTCTTGCGATGGAGTGGTTGGCTCATCCAGGTTGATGAGTGGTTCTTCCGCTACACTTGGGGGTGCAGTAGGAACTTCTTCTATGTAGGCACTCCGCCCTTGAGGAGGCCCGGTTTGTCGTGGTTGACGGGGCTGGGAACAATCCCGTGAGAAATGGCCTTTGCGTCCACAATTGTAGCAAGAAACGTCCCTAGCGTTGAAAACACCGCGTCCTCCGTGTCCACGCTGGATGAATCCTCCTCTTGGTGGGAATGGAGGGCGATTGTCGCGATGATTGATTTCCGGGCGATTTGGGTCGCCTACTTCAGCTACTCGAGCTCGGATTCTTCCCGGTGTTGTGTCCATGGCTTCCGGGTGGTTTTGATATTGTTGCCACGCTGGTTGATTGGGCCTTTGCGGCACTTGGAAGCGCATTTGTTGCTTGGGGTCGTTGTGGTGTGGGTAGTCGTCCGAACCCGTCTTGTCTGGCCTTCATGTGTAGGTACTTCTTCTGCTGCTCGATTACAGCAGTCTTCCATTGTGAGTAGTTCCTGGGGTCGTGGAATTGATAGGCGTTGCGGTAGAGGTCCATAGGCAATCCTCTCGTAAATTTGTCGAGGACCAGTTGATCATCTAGGCGATAGCCAGCTAAGCGGACCGTTTTCCTCGAATTTAGTCACGTAGCTGTCAATGTCTGATCCCGTCATGCGGAATCCTTTGTCAAGCTCTAGACGAGCGTTCTCCTGTTCCAGGTTGTCGCGGAATTGTTTTTTGAAGGCAATTTCGACGCCGCTCCAGAGCCAAGGGTCATGTTGGTCTATCTGTTTGTCGAGCCATTCCGCTGTCTTTGTGGCCCATTCGTCAACGAGGTCTCCTTGGATGTAAGTGAGGAACATCATGGCTTTGGTGTAGGGGTGACTGATGCTTCGGTTAAACTTGTTGACTCCTGCGAATCGATTCCATTGGGATAGGAATGCTTCTGCCTTGTCGCGTTCCCCTTTGAAGATAGGGGGTTCCTTGCCGACAAAACGGTCTGTGAGTCGAGCGGGGTCGATGGGTGCTGTGGCAGGGGGTCCTCCTCCGCCGTTTCCTCCACCGCCACCTCCGTTTCCGCCGTTGTTGTCCCCAGGGTCTCCCCCGGGTGGCAGGTCATCGGGGTGTCGTGGGTATTTGGTGTCGAATAGCGCTGTGCCAATTCGCATTTCCTCGTGGGTAATTGTTTGACTCATGGTAGTGGGGATGGACTTAGCGATAAGCTCTAGGGCTTCTTCTTCTTGTTCATCTCTGATTACGCGGATGTCTTCTGGGTTGCTGGCGAGTGATGGAGATGGTGCAGGAGTTTTGGGAGTGGGGGATCGGGCTGGTTCTTCTGTTTCCCCGTCGATGGGTCCCCACTGGTCACGAGTACTAGTTCGTTGGTGTGGATGTCGAGGTTGAGCGCTGATGATGCTGGTTTGGTGACTTGAAATTTGTTGTTGGCGTCGCTCCAACAGATTTCCGTCCAGCAGGTGAAGTCAAAGTTGAATTCGACTGGGATGATGTGTTGTCGGTCTTGCGGGTCGATGTAGTAGGCGACGTATCCGGGATTTCTGCGTCGTCTTTCCAGAAGGCTGATTGAAGGTATCTTTTGGGAACATTGCGTTCTCCTCGTCGTTCAATGAGATAGGGGCGAAAGGGCACCCAGAGGTCTTTGGTTTTAGGATTGGCCACGGTGGATCTTGGTCTTAATGTTACGTCTACCACGGACGTTTGCCTGACTTAGGCCTCGGTTGATGTGGCGATCCTAGACGATCTGTAGAAGAGACGATTGGTGATGGAATCCAGGTACTCAGCTGGATGAGGGGCTAGATCCCCGTTCAGTGCGATGAATGCATGAAGGTCCTCCTCTTGAGGTACGTTGACTGGAGGTTCGTCAAGCGGGACGATGGTTCTCCACGAAGGGTGATCTACAATGTAGATATAGCCGTAGGGCTTGGCGACTCGTTCGTTGTGATAGAGGAATACGCGATGATATACTGATCCGAGGGGATACACGTCCACTGCCCACGATGGGGGACTCGGGATAAGCTCACGGGGATCCCTGGTCTAAGGGGATATGCCGGAGGTGACTCACTTCACAGAGAGGCGAGTCCGAAAGTGACGAGACAGAGAAGATAGTGGTATTGAAGAAGACCAAGATGGCGTTCTTGGTCTTCAACCTTGACTACTTATACAGATACTCGCGGGCTTTCAAGCACCGCTCCAAACTAGACTAGTCAATAGCATAAGTAGAGCAAACCCTAATACTGCTATCCTAGTGTGAGTCACATCGATATGAGATCTGATCCATTATCGTACACAATCACATGTGCCGGAGCTTACCCGGCTGACTGATCAACAAGTCCATGACAATATACTGCTGATGTGGTGTCATTCCTGAGCGTCAGTGTCCACTTCTGGGCCGAAACGTAACAACGGTACTGCTAGATACGTACCAAATCTATAGCTTTTTCAATATAATGCGACCGTCTGCAGGTCTATTTGAGAATTAGAGAAAGAAGGGGTCATGGAGACCGAAGGCACATACCAATCTCGTTGCGCAAATACGAATCAAATGAACCCTTGCCCTCTGTCCCACACCAGCGCACCCCCTATGCCAGCCAGGTTGTTCGGGTCAGCCACGCGAAATGTGGTGGCAGGCTCGTCAGCTGCGCTTCAGCCCCACAAATATTTGAGAGGAACACCATTGGTCATTAATCAAGCTATTGAGGTATTTGAGGACAAAGGACACGTCAGGATGTCGTCATAGGCAAGATGCTTGTCCAAGTACTGGCCTGTCTCAGGCTGACGCCACAAGACGGGCGGCCTGTGCATCTTGACTACAAACGGTTGATGCGGGGTAATCTCCATACAGCATCTGTCGCCCGTATTACATCCAAGAGTACATCTGCTCCATCAGAGTTTCTCAGGAACTTCTGTAAGGATTACAAAGTTGAGAGGAAGACACTGTCGAGCTGGATGTTCCTTCCCATAATGAATTGGTGTAAATGAGGCTGTGAGAATAGGATGGAGAGTCGACCCAGGCCCGGGGGTAGTATTTGAGAGAAATGCCAGCGACCACAAGTTTAGCCAAAGGCGTAGTCGAATACCCTATGTCATCAGGTGTTGAGAACAAAGACGTGAGTTGAAGGTGCCAGGATGTCGTCATGAATGAGAAGCTGTGGAGGAACAGAGACTCTGCCCCAGTGTACATGCTCGAAAGCACGTGAGTGAGTAAGGTAAGGCCGAGGAAGGGACTAGGCAGAGGAAGGGGAAGGAAGGTAGTTGCCACCGAGTCTTAGTAGGGACAAGTGCCCAAATCTTGGACATTGAACGAGCGAGTATGTTTTCGAGTCTAGGGGAACAAGCGAAGATGTCAAGCGAGGCTTGAAACACGTGTAATGACAACACAGGAGATAACTAGAAAGGGGGCAAAAGTGAGTGATGAGTTGTCGCAGTCAAACAGGTGTCTTCATATTAGACCTGCCCCATCGAACCAATACTGATCACGCAAGAGAAAAGAGAAGAGGATCAAATAAGACACAGGGAAAGAGATGTGTTTATTGAGCGCGAATCCAAGTCCTTATATACGCCATGTATCTGTAAGTAAGGGAAATCGTTGTCGCAAACGCTAAGTCAAAAGTTGTGAGGGAGAGTAAGTAGAAGTGGGGAAAGTAAAATAAAAGAGACCAAAGGATACTACAGCAACATCCAAAACAGGGGGCCCTTTTTGGTCACATTAGGCGTCCAGGCTGAGTCTGAAAGGGTGTCCTGTTAACCATGCCAAAGTATTTTCTCACGAGAAATTATTTGTAGTAATTAAAGAAATAAAAATAACTAATCTGCAGACAAATTTCAACTCCAAGTCGAGCTCACGGGCGCAGCGGTGCTGGCGACTTTCTGCAGCATGCTCCGTCAAGGTCAAGATATATATATATTGCCATGGGTAGCAAGAGACTAACTAGTGAATAATGTGCTCTAAAGTGGCCATGGGATAGCCCGCTCCCGCTGTCGTCGACTGTCGGTCTGAGTTGTCGTTGTTTATTGTCATAGTCCTCTGTTATTGTTATTGTTGTCATCATGGTGTTGTAGCCATCGTTGGCTGTGTTGGCAGAATGTCTGCTGCCATTGCCATCATCATCCCGCCATCATAGTCGTCGTCAGCAGCACACGTGCTGGGGTTGCGCCGGTAGAGTTCCACAGCCATCATCCTCTGGCTTGTATTGGTATGCACCCTTGTCGCTGCTGCATTGGCGTCATTCAAGTTGTTAGGGGTGCACGCAACTCGTGTTGACCCTAAGGTTGACCCCCCGATGGCAGTGGTGGTGGTGGTAGCATGATATCGTTGTCTTCTTTGGTTGAGGTACCTGTAACGCTCCACCAGGCATTCTTCTAGCAGCGTGGTCCTTGTCGAGCTCTAGGGAAAGGCAGCGACCTAACGATCACAGGAGATGTCGAAGTTACGTACACGGGTGGCGATCAGCTCGCAAATGAGGCGTAAGAGGGTTGCCCAGAGGATGTGGACAGAGAGGAAGGCAATGTAATAGAGTATCTCAGGTGTTAACAACACTGAGATATAAGAGAGGAGGCAGCGGCAATGCAGCACATCGATGATGAAAGGATAGAGAGGGGATGCCAGGGTTTACACACAAGGCCAGCTAAGGACAAACGCAGATGTATAGGCACCAAAGGCACAAACAGCACACTACAGGCAGACAGCGCAGTAGAGGCAGGTACAATGGGTGGTATAATCCAAGAAGTCAAGCTTAGGTCTTCAGCGACCATAAGCCCATCTACTTATACAAGTCCAAGGAGGTTTGAACCCCAGCTTGGAAGTCAGAAACTCTAAGTGAGAAGGAGTCATAGTGAGTCAGAACGAGTCAGAGATAACAATCCACCAATGGCAGTAGGGTGCAAAGGTATGAGTCAGAGATAAGGGAACGAGGCATACAGTCAGGGTAAGGGAGCCAATGGGAATGCACTATCGTATCAGGATCAAGGCACTATCGATGGGAACGTACAAGTCACAGAACATGAGGCAGTCTAGGCCGGTCCAGGCACAAGCTCATCTGGACCCATCTGGTGCAGGTCTAGCCAGGTCACGTGCCAGGGTCACGTGACGGGTGGGCACTAAGATCACGTGCGCAGATCACAGGGTTGGTGAGCACTTGTTGGTCACGTGATAAGGATCATGTGACTCAGCGTTTAGGACCTCTTTCACATATTGGGCCATTGTCACCTTTTCATTGTCGAAGTGTACTTGAAGTTGTCGTTTTGCAGTGTTCAGGGTCTTGGTCAGGGGTGTCCGAGGGGCCGTTGCAGGCGAAAACGTAACATACCTGGGATGGTATGGTATGTGCTGCAGATTGATGTTAGCCATCAGCAGAATAAAAAAAATACTCACCTTTTCTTCTTCATGGGGTTTGAGGCAGGGAAGTGATACAGCAGTGATGAGGCTGGCGACAACACGGGCAGTAAGGCTTACGAGGGTGTGGGAAAGGTTACTTCCCATGCTCAATGGAAACGTGGTGAGTCGAGCAACTCGGAGTCTTCAGTACTTCAGCTAGGACCTGTGGCGACAACAACAAACGCGGTGACGGTTGTAGTCATTGCCAATCACGTACACCCCCAACAACAACAACAACAACAACTGCAGCAGTGGTAAGCTCCCGACTCAAACACAACCACAATTCGTGTGCACTGCTAACCACAATGACGGGGCAAGGGTGATGATGTGGGCATAAGGACAACATGCCAGGGTGACAGCAATGGGCAATGGTGGCAGCGGCAGCGCTGTGGGAAGCATGCAGTACATTGCAATAAAGATTTTCTGTACTGTATACAAGTCGTATTCATGTCACCCCAGACTTGTTCAAGGGGGAAAAGCAGGAAAAATGGAGACAACACCCCGCAACAGGCGATAAGTATGAGATAACCCAGACTTTGCAAGTCCTTGGTTGCGTGCCATCAGCATCACAAGATAACTATTTAATACCTTGCATAACTATTTAATAACTACATATTTGCGAGATACCAAATTTCCCAAGAATTTCAAACTATACTTAACTGTGAACCCCACCCATCAAATTTGGAGGTCAGCTACTGTCCATTTGTACACAAGGGGCCCCCTGTTTTGGATTCTGCTGTAGCAAGAGACTACAAAAGGCGGATAGACAGTCGTAAGGCTAAGGTGAAGTTTTTGCTGTCCCTGGCGCTAGTGGCATCGTCGGGCAGTGGGTTACTCTGGCTACCGAGGCCGCCAAGGCAGAAGAAGGCCCGTCACACCTCGCACTTTGGACACAAACCCCGCTGGTGTTGTCGTTATGTTACATTGTGTCTTAGGCCTTAGGGCTCACGGATTGGCTCAGGGGAGTGGATACACGTTAGCCCACTTGAGTCTTTTATTGGGGGTCTTTTCAGTGCATATGTTTCTCTCAGGTCGCCCATTGTGACCTTCTTTGAATAGGACCCAGGTATCCTCATACTGCTGGCATCCAGACGACCATTCTCCTTTTTTGTCGATCCCTGCGTGATCGCTACCCGATATCCTTGCATTACAACCGTCCATAGTTCTGTCTCAAACGTATATATAGAGCATTGATACTACGCATACTATGCCTTGGCCCTCATTCGGACCCCCCCCCCTCAATAGGACAGTCACGCGTAGTCACAGTCCCGTTTTGGAAAGTTTGGGACTCCGCTGACTGTCAACGCTCGAACGCTCCCTTCCGTTTTTAGAAAGAGTTCAGCCACATAAATCAAGCCCCGACATGGCATGGGCCGGCAAGCATGACGGATGGCCATTTTGCCAACTTCGCAGCACAACATATTTTAACAGAAAAAAGGTCAGAGTATGTTAAGGAGTCATGTAGGACATCATATATTTAATTTGGTAACGATTGAGTGAGAAATGAGCGAGAAATTCAAAGTGTCCTATTGAGGGAGGGGGTCCGAATGAGGGCCAAGGCATAGTACTCGGCAGCTCATACTCGCTTGAACTCTCACGCGATCTCACGGAATGCGCACTTTGCTCTTCATCTGTCTGAGAAGATCTGAAGTATATTGAATCGATGAGGAAATCTTACCGGTATCAGAAAATAACACATATGAGAAGGTAGGAAGCATGCAGACGATCTTGTGGAGCAGAACACAAACTGAACCGCTTGCCTTCCAGGGTCGCCTTGGGCTACCCTCCTCCCCCCGGGTTGCGTGCGTCAAGCCGGTGGCGAGCTTGTAGACAACTTGTGTAGCGGAAGGTTCTAGCTACCCAAGCGACGAGATGAACTCAGACGATGTCGGTGGGTTTTCGTGACGCGGATTATACGGCGGGGACTGGGCGGAACGGATCAGTGGCCAAGTCGGCAAGTAAGATAGAGGATGGACGCACTGAGTGCCTGCGCTCCTTCTCTGTGCTGCGGGCTCTGAAATCGGGTAGGCAGGATTTTTCTTGGGTTCAGGCCAGCCCAAAGTTAGCCGTAATGCCTGCGCGACGAAAATTGTATGCAATCTTGATTTGAGGGGCAGGATTCGCCATTTTGGGTCAGTTGGGTCAGTGCTGCGGCTCCTTCGAATGTTCCGGCTGCGCTGGCCATGGCGTATAACTTACCTTCCAGTGAGCGTCTCTGTAATGGCCAGTCTTAAAGCTTAAAGGGTGACTAAGAAAGAACCCAATAATGGCGAACTTGAGTGTGTAGACGATTGCTGCTTTCCGACGTCCAAAGCCGACGAGGTCAACTACGGCATTCGGCACGGAGGAGGTGCAGGTGCACTGCTGCATTGCAGAGGAGATATTTGCGTGCTGGTGCGACACTGGGGAATCGGAGGGAAGGAGGCATTGAGGTCGTGGTGCGGAGGTGCTTCGGGCCCCAGGGTATTTTTGTGCGGCACCAGGTCTATCTGTGAATTAATGAGAGGGTATGTAGATAGCCGAATGGCACACACCGATCGTTTTGAGCACGAAAATATCCGCTTTCCCTCCGCCTGGCGCCCGTGGACCTTTGCCTTGCCGAGCGGAAACTTTCCGCTCCCGACAGAGGGTATCTCCAGCACAGCGGGAAAGAGGCCGTACGTCATGGCGAAAGCTACTAGCCATGCGAGCGCTGAGAGCGTCATTTCAGGTGGCGGTCGTCATACTTTCTTATGGCGAAGACCGGGCGGAATGGGTTGGCACGTACGAAGCATCGACGTTGCCTTTTTTTGCGGAGCTTGAGGTCGGACAATCGTGGAACGGTTGGGTCTTCCTTGGGTTCGGCGCTGGAACGATACGAGTGCATTGTGCTGCTCGACGATGGCTGGATGCATACCTGATTTTAGGGGTACGGTTGGCTCCTTTACGCCGACTGGAAGGATCACGGATAATACTGTTGGACTTGCTGTTTCTTCCTACGATTGATTGATGTCGGTGAGATGATGCGAAATAGGAATATGGACTTACGAGGTCGATGGAGGCCAAGTGACAGCTGGACCCTATAGTACCCGAGGCCGTGGCCTTGTTGAGCTTGATTTCCCAGAGTGTGCTCTCCCTCTCCTCGCGCCAGGGCAGGATAAGAAATGGGGGAATTGTATTCGAGTTCGAAGCCACAGACGGTGTTCGTGCCAACGCCCATTCGTCTGCTCGCGCCGCCTCTGCCGCTACTAGGCCGGGCGGAACAGGGGGAGGCTCTGACGCCTCGCTTGCCATTCGGGCGGAAGGGTTAAACGCGGGTGAGCCGCGCGAGTTGCACCGCATCGGCCCGTGCGATCCTGGCGAAGCTCTGTCGTTGACACGTCCAGTGAGAAGAAAGGGGTGGGAAAGGGCAGGCAAGTAGACGCACGACGAATGACGCGATGACGCACGGAGTGTCTCGAATTCCGTCCTATTCAGACACGGGAGGGTCGTGAACGCCGTGCGTAGGAGCGCACCTAGGCTCTGAACAAGTGCTCGCGGATCGGCGTGGGCTGGCAGAACTCGGACTGTTTCTAGATTGTGAGATTGGGCTGCCTCGTCTGCTTTGTTGCACACGTGTGTGTTGTAAGGGGTGGGGTGTAAGCATGCGATTGGGTCGTTTGGTGGGAAGATGCCAACGATCAGGTCATGACGATGGAGATGCTGTTGCAGACTTTCGACCACTCCCAAATGGGACCAGTATTCTGACCTGATAGCAGGATGAGTTGGATGTGAAGGGCAAGAGGAACGCGACGCACGATAACGATAACAAACATGAGGGGTAGAATGTAGAGGCTGTATGCCTGGCCCAGACGTTCTATGCACTGGCGCATAGAGTGTACGGTCCGGTCGGCCATTGGGCCTGGTGACGCCGCTGGTGATGGGCTGGTGACGCCCTGGTCACGTCACCAGCGCACTTCCCGAAATATACGTGCCCCCAAGCCTCCGGATGACTCATAGTGTCCTTAGTGCGCTTCGGACGTTTTGCGCGTTTCGTTTGTTTCGCATGTTTCGTATGTTTCGAACGCTTTCCGCTTTCGGTCGTGAGCATCCTTAGGGCACTTTGTATGTTTCGCACATTTTCCTTTTTCGTCCTTAGGGTGCTTTGCGCATTTCGCACATTTCGACTTTTCCCTGGTTCCCCAGGGTGCCGCACCTCCGCGCGGCCTTAGTGGCTCAAGCACGATGCGCCGCCGGCCATGGCGGCCACCCCTGCAAATTTTCGTGTCGCGCGGAAGCGTGCGCGACCGTTTGCGATTACCCACGACCACCCAAACCACAGGGCTCCATGCGACCCACTGTCCCCATTCCCGACCCCGCTGCATCTGAGCGCGGCCTTATTAACTCAAGAGCAACGTGTCCCCGACCAAGCTGGCCACCTCTGAGAGGTCTCGCGTTGCGCGGAAGCGTGCGCGACCGTTTTCGATCGCCCACGACCACCCAGACCAGCAGGGCTCCATGCGGCCCACTGTCCTCATTCCCGACCCCGCTGCATCTGAGCGCGGCCTTAGTAACTCGATAGCAACGCGTCACCGACCAAGATGGCCACCTCTGAGAAGTCTCGCGTCGCGCGGAAGCGTGCGCGACTGTCTGCGATCACCTGCGACTACCCGACCCAGCAGGGGCTCAGTGTACACCACTGTTCCCTTCCCTGACCGCGCCGCACTTGCGCGCAGCCTTAGCTATTCGACAGAGACTTGACCGCGACCGCCACGGACCTACCTACGACACCTCGCGCCCCGCGAGGGCCTGCGCGCTCACTCGCGTCGCTTCACACTCCCAAATCCCGTGCATCTTAGTATTTTTGGGCCACTTTGAGCATTTCAGACAGATTTGACTCTTCTTAGACCTTTTTACCATAGCATTTTTAGGCCAACTTCGAACATTTTGGTCTCATGTGGACCCCCTATCCAAAACGGTTGCACGCCATACCCGTGTACTCCACCCAGCGGACGGCGTCACCACATATATTTGACGCCCCTCTACGGTGCGTCACGACATTACCGGTCACGATCACCAGCGTCACCGTGGTGATCACCGCGACGCAGGGACATAACACGACACGTACTAAGCAACTCATCAGCCTGTCTAAACACTTCCCGATCGGGCGCTTCGCTCTTCTTGAGAAGAGTTGCACTATTTATTGGCCAAGTACAATATAATCGAATTCACGACGAACTTGCAGCGCGCGTGCATCGGAAAAAATACACATTTACCATTTACACACACCGGTATTTCCGATGGAGGATAAGTAGATTACATTGAGAGACGCTACTCTACTGCACCATAAGCGGATTCCAGCCAACCTAATCGAACCGACCACACCTTTCGGAAGTTCGATTTTAACGGTGACAGTGAATACACATTTCAGTTGATATAATGCGACCGTCTTCGCCTGTGCGCGGCTTATACACCATGAGAAGGCGGAAGAGTACGCTGATACCGGGATCGTAACGTTGGGGTAGTGATGCGGAGGTGCTTCAGCCGGGCATGTGAGAGAGAAGGGACGGGAAGGTACGTACCAATCTTGCTGAGCGCGAACACGAACCACCCAGGACCGCTTGCCCTCCGCCTCGCGCCCGCGCCAGTCCTCCTCGACCAGTCGGCTGCGGCACCCAGCCGGGCAGAGCCTGGGCTCAGACAATACCGTCGCTCAGGACTTCGTGACGCGGGTCCCGCGGCGGAGAATGGGTGGGATGGATCAGGGGCTAGGTTGGCGAGCAAGAGGTGCGCTCTTCCCCTGCGTCGTTGGCCCTGAGATCTAGTAGGCGGTCACCTGGATCCTTTTCGAGTTCTGAGCCAGACCAACATCCTGAGCGAAAATAATATGTGTACTTCATCTTAGGGATAGGCTTGGTTTGTGGTTGTTGAGAGGGTCACAACGGCGATTGAAGGGGATGTTGTCTCGAGCTGAGTCGGAATTGATGTAATCAAGATTCAAGAAGGATGAGAAAGGTCGGATTTTTGAGAGAAATGCCAACCGACGGCCAAAAAGTCGAGCCAATCGGCGACGTCAACTACCCGTGTCATCGGAGAGCTGACGGGAGTTGGTAATTCCAGGCATGTTATGTTGTTGTTGGAACCAAACAGCTCAAAGCGGTCAACCAGGTGGCCCGGCGCAATGCTTTTCACACGTGTGTCTTACGACCGACCACGACTGTACTTGGGTCTTCACCTACCTTCATCTATCGCTCGTACATCGATCTGCTTCATCGGGGTTCTTCACACAGCACTCGAGCTTAAAGAGCCAAATTCATCATATATTGGGATGGAATCGAATTCACGATCTGTAACTGATATGGACGATCAACCTCAGTTAGTCGAACAGCTTCCTCTCGAGCATAGGCTGACCGATTCTCGAACAGAGTTATTCATTTGAAAGGTATACAGGACTTACCTTTGATTCTGAGAAGAATTAATATAGTTACGTAGAGAATATCTGTCGATTTTATCGAGACACGTCCTACATCCGATCTCGAGCTCGTCTTCAAGGACGATGCCGGCGCCACACGCAAGTCTGACAAATTCAAGAACGGCGCCCTCGTTCGTTGGAACCTCAACATGTTCGTGTCATCGGCCGTGTTTGCACTTACCGTCGAATGCTCATTTATTTCGCGTAGCTATCTTAAAACCCACACAAGTGCTACGTTGACTATCCAGGGAGGGCTTTTCAAAAAAAAGGTCGCTGAGGTTTCCGTCGAGTTTAAGCCATATAAGTTCGGAGACGACAAGGTTGTCCGTCTGGAAGGTGGTGATGTCTTGTTCCCAGTACAGTCCACTTCTTGCTGAGCAGCTTCACAGATAGCAACCATCGCGTTACCGTGACTTTTCTGTACAGGAAATCTAAATCCGTGAGTCTTTGGTTGTTCTCTGGTGCCAGAGGGCCGTCGAATTCCTCCTATAGCCGGCAGACGTCACTCGCGTTCTTGGCTCTCAGATCACCTCCACAAACACCATCGCTCCAATGAACACCCAGCAGCCGCGTCGTCGAATTCCAGAAGTCCAGTTTCGAGTGCTCATTATAGGGAGGGCGAACGCAGGCAAGACGTCGATCCTCCAGAGAATCTGCGAAACGACAGAGAGCCCCGTCATTTACCGGAGAGGGAAAGAGGTACGTAGTCCAACCTTTTGTCTGACAATCTAATCTCACTGCGACCAGGTTAAACTCGACCCGTCCATGGATGTAAGTGACAGTGGTACTTCTCTTTGGTTGCCTCTAAAATGTAGCCAGCGAGGCGAGCACAGGATCGACGACGAACTTGTATTTTCAAACCATCGGGGTTATGTTTTCCATGACTCTCGCGGGATCGAGTCAGGTAGCGAAGGGGAACTCGACATTTTGCGCGAATTCATTCGAAGCAAGTGTGGACAAAGGCGACTGCGAGACAGAATACATGCGATATGGTTGGATCCCCGAGTGCTTGCGATCATGACAACTGACGGTCATGTTAGGTACTGCGTACCAATGGACAACCAGCGACCACAGCTCGATCTCAAATATTTCAAGGACGTCTGTCCTGAACGGAATGGTGCGTCATTACGGAGATTCGTGACTGCATTTAACAAATAATGTTCAGTCCCTGTGATTGTTGTGTATACAAAATACGATCAATTCCTGCGAAATGTCCAAATCCATGTGGAGGATTTCGGAAGCCCAGATGACGATGTACATGTTGTGGCGGAGAAACAATTTCAAGAGCACTACGTTAGCCCCCTGGGTGATGGTGTCAGATTCGTGCGATTAAAACGTAGGTTGAGAGGCAAATACCGGAGTTAGGTGCTAATGCTTTTCGGCAGAAATGCACAAGCAAAGTCTGGGCTGCGATAGGCTTATTGAGACGACGGCTGCAGCTTTGGATGACGACATTGTCGGATTAATGCTTTTGGCTGTGCAGAGGCGAAATTTAGAATTCAGTGTTAAAAGAGCACTGTATCGGTGGGTGCACCAATTGAAAGGGCGAAGTGCGCGACGATGACCACAAGCATTCCAGTGTCCGTTCCCGCACTGGCACGGACGCTAAAGATATTGTCCGGGAATGTCTTTTCCCGTTTCCATACATCTGGGTAAGTTAATAAAGTCCTAAATTGTGATACAGGGCTCATGATGGTTGATGCCGCCCAACTTGTAGATGGTGAGTGTCAGCTCTTAAGCGGTTTTGAGATCGACTGACTTGACCATGTACCATGGTGCTCTGCGATCCAGTTTGTGAGCAGCTATCATCTCCCTGCGTTTCAATCTTGCTGACAACGCCTGTCCTCGGCTCTGCAGGATGTCAGTGGCTGCCGTGGCTCGCTTTGTTTGAAGCCTGCTGACGACGCCTGTCTTCGGCTCTCCAGGAAGTGAGCAGCTACCGTGGTGCATTGTATTTGAAATCTGCTGACAACGCCTGTCCTCTGCTCTCCAGTCTGTGAGTGGCTGTCGTGGCTCGCTGTGCTTGAAGCCTTCTCACGATGGCTGTCCTCGGCACTCCAGGGAGTGAGTGCTTGCCGTGGCTTTCCGCGTTTGAAACCTGATGACGACGGCTGTCCTCGGCTGTCCAGGATGTGAGTGGTTGCCATGGGGTCGCTGTGTTTGATGTCTGCTGACGACGACTGTCCTCGGCTCTCCAGAGAGTGAGTGGCTGCCGTGGCTCGCTGTGCTTGAAGCTTGCTGACGACGCCTTTCCTCGGCTCTCCAGGAAGTGAGTGGCTGCCGTGGATCGCTGTATTTGAAGCCTGCTGACGATGCCTGTCCTCGGCTCTCCAGTTTGTGAGTGGGTGTCGTGGCTCGCTGTGGTTGATTCCCGCTGACAACGGCTGTCCTCGGCTCTCCAGGAAGTGAGTGGCCGTCGTCGCTCGCTGTGTTTGAAGCATCTTGACGATGGCTGTCCTCGGCTCTCTAGGAAGTGAGTAGCTGCGGTGGCTCAATGTGTTTGAAACTTACTGATGACGCCTGTCCTTGACTCTCCAGTTGGTCAGTGGCTGCGGTGGCTCGCTGTGTATGAAGCCTGCTGACAACACCTGTCCTCGACTCTCCAGGGAGTGAGTGGCTGTGGTGGCTCGCTGTGTTTGGGGCCTGCTGATGACACCTGTCCCCGGCCTCCAGTTAGTGAGTGGCTGTCGTGGGTCGCTGTGTTTAATGCCTGCTGACGACTGCTGTCCTCGGCTGTCCAGGATGTGAGTGGCTGCCGTGGCTCGCTTTGCATGAAGCCTGCTGATGATGCCTGTCCTCGGCTCTCCAGTACGTGAGTGGCTGCCGTGGCTCGCTGTGTTTGGAGCCTGCTGACGACAGCTGTCCTTGGCTGTCCAGTTCGTGAGTGGCTGCCTGGCTCGCTGTGTTTGGGGCCTGATGACAATGCCTTTCCTCGGCTCTCCAGAATGTGAGTGGCTGCTGTGGCTCACTGTGTTTGGGGCTTGCTGACGATGGCTGTCCTCGGCTCTCCAGGGAGTGGGTGGCTGCCGTGGCTCGCTATGTTTGAAATCTGCTGACGACGGCGGTCCTCGGCTCTTTAGTTGGTGAGCGGCTGTCGTGGCTCGCTGTGCTTGATGTCTGCTGATGACCTCTGTCCTCGGCTCTCCAGCAAGTGAGTGGCTGCCGTGGCTCGCTGTGTTTGATGTCTGCTGACGACGCCTGCCCTCGGCTCTCCAGTACGTGAGTGGCTGCCCTGGTTCGCTGTGTTTGAAGCCTGCTGACGACGGCTGTCCTCGGCTCTCCAGGGAGTGAGTGGCTGTGGTGGCTCGCTGTGTTTGAAGCCTCCTGACGGCGGCTGTCTTCGGCTCTCCAGTTGGTGAGTGGCAACCGTGGATCGTGTATTTGAAGCCTGCTGACGACGGCTGTCCTCGGCTATCCAGGATGTGAGTGGCTGCGGTGGCTCGCTGTGCTTGCTTGAAACCTGCTGACAACGTCTTTCCTCGGCTTTCCAGTCTGTGAGTGGCTTCCGTTGTTCGTTGTGTTTGATACCCACTGATGATACCTGTCCTCGGCTCTTCAGGAAGTGAGTGGCTGCCGTGGATCGCTGTATTTGAAGCCTGCTGACGACGGCTGTCCTCGGCTCTCCAGGGAGTGAGTGGCTGCCGTGGTTTGCTGTGTGTGGAGCCTGCTGACGACGGCTGTCCCCGGCTCTCCAGTTGGTGAGTGGCTGCCGTGGATCGCTGTGTTCGAAGCCTGCTGATGACTCCTGTCATCGGCTCTCCAGTATGTGAGTGGCTGCCGTAGATCGCTGTGTTTGATGCTTGCTGACCACGGCTGTCCTTGGCTCTCCAGTTTGTGAGTGGCTGCTATGGCTCGCTATGTTTGATGTCTGCCTACTGTCCTTGGCTCTCCAGGTAGTGAGTGGCTGCTGTGACTCGCTTTGTTTGATGCATGCTGACGACGCCTGTCCTCGGCTCTCGAGTCCGTGAGTGGCTGTGGTGGCTCGCTGTTTTTAAAGCCTGCTGACGACGCCTGTCCTCGACTCTCCAGGATGTGAGTGGCTGCCCTGACTCGCTATTTTTGATATCTGCTGACGATGGCTGCCCTTGGCTCTCCAGTTGGTGAGTGGCTGTCGTGGGCCGCTGCGTTTGATGTATGCTGACGACAGCTGTCCTCGGCTGTCCAGGTAGTGAGTGGCTGCCGTGGCTCACTGTATTTGAAGCTTCCTGACGACGGCTGTCCTCGGTTTTCCAGTGGGTGAGTGCCTGCTGTGGCTCGCTCTGTTTGATGTCCGCTGACGGCGGCTCTTTTCGGCTCTTCAGTATGTGAGTGGCTGCCGTGAGTGGCTGTGTTTGATGTTTGCTGACGACGGCTGTCCTCGGCTCTCCAGGGAGTGAGTGCCTGCGGTGGCTCGCTGTGTTTCGAGCCTGCTGACGACGTCTGTCCTCGGCTTGCCAGCCCGTGAGTGGCTTTCGTGGCTCGCTGTGTTTGAAGCCTGCTGACGATAGCTGTCCTCTGCTCTCCAGAGAGTGAGTGGCTGCTGTTGCTCGCTGTGCTGTAAGCCTGCTGATGACGCCTGTCCTCGGCTCTCCAGCAAGTGAGTGGCTGCCATGGTTTGCTGTTTTTGATATCTGCTGATGACGGCTGTCCTCTGCTCTCTAGGGAGTGAGTGGCTGTCGTGGCTCGCTATGTTTGAAGCCTGCTGACGACGGCTGTCCTCGGCTCTCCAGCAAGTGAGTCGCTGCGGTGGCTTTCTGTGTTTGAAGCCTGCTGATGATGGCTGTCCTCGGTTCTCCAGAGAGTGAGTGACTGCCGTGGCTCGCTGTATTTAGAGCCTGCTGACGACGGCTGTCCTCGGTTCTCCAGGTAGTGAGTGGCGGCCGTTGCTCGCTGTGTTTGAAATCTGCTGACGACGGCGGTCTTCGGCTCTCCAGGGAGTGAGTGGCTGCCGTAGCTCGCTTTTCTTGAAGCCTGCTGACCATGCCTGTCCTCTCCTCCAGGCAGTGAGTGGCTGCCGTGATTCACTGTTTGTGAAGCTTGTTGACCACGCCTGTCCTCTGTTCTCCAGTCCGTGAGTGGCTGCCGTGGCTCGCTGTGTTTGGGGCCTGCTGACAATGCCTTTCCTCGGCTCTCCAGTCCGTGCGTCGCTGCCGTGGTTCGTTGTGTTTGAGTCTTGCTTACGCCGGCTATCCTCGGCTCTCCAGGGAGTGAGTGGCTGCCGTCGCTCGCTGTGTTTGAAATCTGCTCTGCTGATGACGGCTGTCCTCGGCTTGCCAGCCCGTGAGTGGCTTTCGTGGCTCGCTGTGTTTGAAGCCTGCTGACGATAGCTGTCCTCTCCTCTCCAGTACGTGAGTGGCTGCCTTGGTTCACTGTGTGTGAAGCCTGACCACGCCTTTCCTCGGCTCTCCAGGTAGTGAGTGGCTGTTGTGGCTCGCTGTGTTTGAAGCCTGTTGACAACGCCTTTCCTCGGCTCTCCAGAGAGTGAGTGGCTGCCGTGGCTCGTTGTGTTTGAAGTCTGCTGACGACGGCTGTCCTCGGTTCTCCAGTATGTGAGTGGCTGCCGTGACTTGCTGAGTTTGATGCCTGCTGATGACGCCTCTCTCCGCTCTCCAGCAAGTGAGTGGCTATCGTGGCTCTTCATGTTTCAAGCCCGCTGACGACGCCTGCCCTCGGCCCTCCAGTCTGTGAGTGGGTGTCGTTGCTCCATGTGTTTGAAGCTTGCTGATGACACCTGTACTCGGCTCTCCAGAGAGTGAGTGGCTGTCGTGGCTCGCTGTGTTCGCGGCCTGCTGATGACGCCTGTCCTCGGCTGTCCAGTTCGTGAGTGGCTGCCGCGGCTGGGTGTGTTTCACCCCATTTAACGTCGTCTGTATCGGGCCTTCAGCGTGTAAATTGCTCTTCACCTTGCTGCGTTTTTTTTCTCGTTGATCACACCTCTTACTCTCCATTTCCTACTAGCACGTGCGTTGATGCTCTCATTTCCAGCTTGTTAACGACTTGTTCACATCCGTTTTTTTAGCTTGTTAGCTCTCTGTCATTCGCTTACTGAACCACACTTCTCACTTCTTCATAAGGTAGACCAGATTATGTCGTTTCCAACTATTAAAAATGTATTCACTTGTATCATTGTCATTTGTCCTTTGCTCATCACATTTATCTCTTTAGCTCAGCTTCACCAGTCTTGGTGGTTATCATTTGATCTTTGGTATTTCCCTTTACCATTTTTAGGGTGTATTTAACGCCTGTTGAAGCTGTTATCCTCATCTTGAAACATGCCACCTTCTTACATCTCTCAGACATGTCAGCGGAGTCGGCTTTAACCCGCGCAGAAGTTGACTATCGCGAGGGAGATATTGACTCGAAGATCCAACAGCGCCTTACTGCTCCTTTTCAAGAGCACTCTGACGAGTCGTTTGCAGGCGTTATTATGGCTATTGATCTGGTTCGTTTGTTCTTGCACCTGTTGTGAAAATATCTCCTCAAGCTTTTCGTTCCATCTCAGTCTTCGGTCGAAAGCATCTTTACATAGAAAAGATCGTTGGTTTACATTGTCATGGGAATCAGTTTTCCCATGTCAGTGTATTTTCTTAGTGCAGTTGACAAGGAAGGATAAGTGCATCTACTGCCGAAATGTCTTGGAGTTGTGCTAGTTGACCTATGTATGATTTGTACGATTGAACCTGATGTCCTAAACCACCTCCATGCCCATTCAACTGCTCGCGCTGTATCTGCCGCTCTCCCAGCGGCCTCTGGCAGAGGTCACGGCGGTCGTAGAAGTAAACAAATACAGAACACATAATGGCGGCGGGGAGTTCGTCGCCCGCCAGACCCATGTATGTGGAAGGGCTGCTCGAATATGTGGTCCAGCCTGGCGACCTTTTTGGGGTCGGAGCCATGGAGCTGCGCGATGTGCACCTCGTCTGATTGTGCGATCTCCGCCAAGCTCTGTTTTCAAGAAGTCCAGTCGGACGAGTGGGGCGGGAGAGGAGACAGCAGAAGGTGCAGATAGACGTATGCCTAAAGGCACACGGAGTGAGTGTTTTGTGAGCGTGAGTGCTATCCTTGGATTAGCTTGGGTGGGCAGTGCCATGCAGAACTGGCCCGCCCCCGTCTGCTCTTCGCAAGCATGCGAGTCCGTGGGAGGGCTGTAGGGATATGGTTCCGTCATTTGCTTTGTGGCTTCTTACAACCAGACCATGATGACGGCGATATTATCAAAAAAGCACGCTCTTACATGAATGCTTGGTGTTCAGACTGGGAGTCAGAGTCGGACGGGCGGGACGGATAAGAACGGTGGACACGTGACGCACGGTGAGGACAGCGCGGATATGTGGATCCGGCTCAGGAGTTCCGCCGGTGGGCGTACTCTGGTGGAGACAATGATACAAGATCACCTTGAACTGAAGATACAAGTGTGCGGGTTTCAAGTGTTGACCAGAAGGAGACTCCGGCTGATGGCATGACCCAAGCCCCGCTTGGGCCCTTTGGCCGGCGGTGCCTTCAAGTTGTTACTTGTACACCCGACTCAAGGCTTCTCGAGATTTTGCCACTCTGAAGTGCCTAATGTAGGTATTTGCTTGCCTATTGGGAGTTCGTCCAAACAGGTCCAAAGAGACGAGGCGCCACTCGTCGAGCATGTTTCCGCCCCGAACCCTCCCCTTACTGGCGTAGGAAGCACTACCGTAATGGTGCCGGCTTTCTTTCCTTCAACACGTCGTAATTCCTTGGCTGAGCGACTCTCCATCATCAGAGTCAGCACGAGAATCGCTACCGTTGTCCATGAGTCTCATTCGAAACAGCCTTTTTTCTGTCAACAACTCGCCACCAATGCCCGCCATCAATACTTTTCTAGGCACAATCCGAAATGTCATGGCTTCCTATCGGTTTTGCAATTCTCCCGGGGGGTATTGAAGTCTGCTGTGCCACCACCTTTGGTGCCCACAGCCTCAAGCGCGTCCCATTCCAGAACACAAGGCACTGCGTCGTAGGGACTACGTGCAAGATCTTACTTTCTTAGCTGCATTTGACCTAACTAACCCCTCCCCAGCTGAAAGAGCCTAGCCTCGACGACCTGGAATACAGCTTCCGCCAAATCGCAAACCTCATGCAGTCGGATTTCCTTGCTAACTCCTGTCGTTTCCTGCAGTGGACCATTGTGGTTTTGGACAGGTCAGTTGATGGGATACCTCACCGTCATCTGGTCGTGCACCTTGAGACATAAATGGACCAGGCAAGGCTTAGAGCCAGCTGCGAGTGCAGGGATAATCAGTGCAGGGCTTCATCAAAACCAGCGACATCCTGGCTCCATCACGAGTGCTCATTCCGGTACCCCAGCTGCTTCAAGCTCTTCCAATAATGGCATGAAAACCTCGTTTGTCATTGTCTCGTCTTGTGATAACGTCACCAAGCTTATATTTGGTGTCGTCCGGCCACCAATTACAGGATGAACTGCAACCAGCTTACCTGCTCTTAGTCCAAGGTTCCGAAAACTCCCGCTGGTTCTCATTGCAGTCACAGATTCGAAAATTTGAGGCCGACGGCAGCCGTCGCTCCGCTCGATGTACACGTTGTCAGCGCTGACACTGCCTGCCTTCGACGTGGAGCTACTCGCCGCAGTGCCAGGAAAGTTCACGTGCTCCACGTTGCCCGACGCGTTCCACGATGACTTTCTCGCCGCAACTGTGCGTGCGCGTCTCACGCATCTCACATTGCCCCATTTAGTCGGTGTTCCGCCCGCTGGCGCGCCTCGCCTCGCCGTCCTCGACATCACCCCCAGCCTTGCGGCTGCCCTCGCTCCCGGCAGTTCGCTGCACGGCGCTACGCTACGCGTCACCAACATGGTGTACGACGGCTTTCGCCCCGCGACGCCGCTTTGCGGAGCGCCGAAGGTGCTCGCACTAGTACTCATGCCCGATGTGGACGTCGCGCACGCGCGGGCGGTTGTTAGGCGCACTAGGAAATACGGGTGCGGGGCTCGAGCTTCTCGAGCTGTCTCTTCAGATGAGGTACGTGTTGACTGCCCGCCCTAGCTCTGGCACTGAGTGGTTGGTACTGTACACTAGGTCTTTAAATTGCTGCAAGCACTGTACAAGCAGGTCGGCTCGCTGTTGTCGAACGTGCAAGCTCTTTGCACACTCCGCCTGCAGCTCAAGCTGGCGATAGAGGTTGCCAAGGCAGAAGAAGGACCCGTCGCGTCTCGCGCTGTGGAGGTAACCTCCGCTGAGATCTGCATCACGCTGGGCGCACTGGACACTCGAGCGGGAGGAATGAACCTAATTCATGTATCCTCTTTTTTATTCTCTTTTTTTTGGATGTGTTCTTCGCATGTATATCTCTCTCATTCAATCACCACACTCATTACGGCTTAATATTTTCTTGAGGAGAAGGGTACGGGTCTCCCCATACCGTTGTCATCCACACTCTCCCTTTGTGTTGATCCCTGCCCAATCGCTACTCGATAACCTCGCATTACAGCTGTCTATAGTTCCGTCGTACATCGTGTCATTCCCACTGTATACATGACACACGACACGTACTCGAAAACTCATAAACCCGTCTAAACTTTCCTGACAGTACAGTACGACAGAATGTTGCAACGAGTAGGTATCAAAGGACAAACGCACATCACAAACTTGTGTTCCCGGTGATGGTGGGAGATGAATCACATTGAGACCTTACAAGTTCACAATCATTCGGGACCAGCCGGAACAGTAACGGTGCATATAGCATAGGCACGTACCGATCTTGTTGCATGATCACGAACCGAACCCTTGCCCTCCTTCGCTTCGCACCAGCACACCTCCTGGACCAGCTGGCCGCGGCACCCAACCAGGTCGTGCGCGTCAAGCACGATCAATACGGCGGCAGGGTTGTCGGCTACCTTGAGCAACATGCGGGTTTAGAGGCTACAGCTGTTTAGCCGGTCTGAGACGAAGTGAGGTACGAGCGAAGGCTTAGAGCATAGTCTTTGCGCGAGCGGACAGGGCGGCACGTGCTCATCCCTTTCCTCCGTGCCGCCACCTGTCCACCCATATTCTCAGGCGGTTCAAAGAACCGTGTCTTTTTATTTTCGAAATATTATTACTTTCCGCTACTCCTAGTTACCTTCTCAACCACGATAACCTTTATCCCCTTTTTCCAACCATAAAGCATGCCTCGTATTCTTGAAGACCCTACCAAGGCTATTTGCCCGAGCTTTGAGAGCGCCGGATGGGACTTCCTACGACAGTCAATGATCAATGCTCACCAAGGGGCCGTTCCCCTTACGCCTGAGGAAGCTACTCAGACTCTCAAGGATGCTTGGGCCCGCGAAAACGGTACCAAGGTTGCTGCCTGGGACGCTCAAGTTGAGCAGGACCGTGCCGACCAGGTGGAACTGGACAGGCTTGCCCAGGAGGATGCCGACGCCCAACTGGCTTTACATCAAAAGGAGGCCGAGGATCAACTTCGGGAGGCTGACAGAAAGAAGCCCAAATTGAACGACTTTGATCCTGACCGCGTCATCAGCGATTGGATCGAGCCGAGACCAGCCCAATACGCCATCAACAGGCTCAACAACCTCGAATACATTGAGCTTGACTACTTCACCACAAAGGGCTGCGTTGAAGCCGGCACTGACACTGCGGGGTCAGCCAATCTGGACACCCTCGCCTTCACCCAGCTCGATGGCACCATATCGGTGCGACCACTAGCCGCGGTCCGCTCCTCGAGGAACATCAGAAACGACGAAGACCTCAGCTGGGAAGAAATGCTGCAGGGGAAGAATGTGATGCTCCGCTTCATGGCAAAATCCACGACATGGCCACAAGCCCACGCTCGGTCACTTGCCGCGTTCTTTGTTGCCCTAGAGTGGCACCCGAGGACTGCGCAAGTAAACGGCAAGCGTGCCCTCCTACTGTACCAAAGCCGAGCCAGGCGCGAATGGTTCACGGCCCTCAAGCGCAACGAGGGTTTCAACATTGAGCACATCGGGGAGGGCCTTCTTCGAACCGCCACAGATGAGGTCGACCGGGAGGTTCAAAGGGAAGAGTTCGAACAGGTACGAACCCACGCCTTCTCTTCGCCCTTTTATCTATTTGCTAACCCTGCCTTCCTCACCCTTTTTTCGTCCCGTTTAAACTTTTCTCCCACACCCTGTCAACACCCTCTGCCCATTCCACTGCACTGCCGTCCTATCTCCTGCCATTACGCTGTTATCCTTCTTCTCCGCTATCAATCATGCCATGCCCCTCCTGCCATGCCCTTACCCCGCCGTTTGCCTAAAATGCCATGCCATGCCATTGCCCTCCTTACCTGTTCCGTGCCATGCCATCCTACCCAACCTCCTCAGCTCCGCAAATCAGTGCACGCGGCTATAAACTCGCCTGACAGGCGCACCCCCTCCAGGCGTCACCGCGATCGTGACCGCAGGGTGCACCGCCACGCTCTCTCCCCATCACCACGCCGGGGGGAGTCATCGAGAAAACGCTACCGATCTCGGTCACCGCCAGGCTCATCCCCTGACCGCCCCGAGAAACGCTCCCGGGGCAGCCCTGCGCACGCCAAGCGCGGAAAACCAGAGTTTTTTCCATCCGGCGCAGGCCCGCGTGGGGGCGTCTGCGCTGTTTGCCTCGGCCGCCACGAACATGTATTCGCCAGATGCGAAGGGCCCAAGCTATGGGACGGAACCACAGCCTCCGCCAGGAAGAACGAGCAGGGGAAGCTGGTCGCCGCCGACGGATACCCTCTCTGTTTCGACTGGCAGGTGCCAAGGGGCTGCACCTCCTCCAGCCATCCCGATTGGCACAGGTGTTCTGGATGCGGAAAGCCCAGGCACGGGGCTCAGGCGTGCCCTCGAGCAGAGAAGGCTTGAGCCTCTCTCCTCCTACAACTGCGACGCCTGGGCTGTACACCTTGCACGTTTCGGCTTGCTACACAAATACCCCCTGCTCCTCCAGGGCCTTGCCGGTGGTTTCCACCTTGGCATCCCGGAAATCCATGCCACCTATACCCCACGTAATCACTCCTCCCTTAACCTTCTGCCCGATGTGTACAATGAGTTCGTCAAACATGAGTTCGATGCTCGCCGATACATCGGGCCATTCACCCGAACGCAGTTGGAGGCCGAATTGGGCCCGTTCCAATCCTCCCCTCTGTCGCTTGTCCCGAAGACCTCCAAACCGGGCAAGTACCGGGCGGTCCATGACTTCTCGCACCCACATCACCCCCTGCCTGGAACATCCTCAATCAACTCGCGCATCGACAGTGAGGATTTCCCGTGCACATGGGGAACCTTTTCTGCCGTGGCCCTCCTTATCGCTCGCCTCCCCCCAAACTCCCAAGCTTCTGTACGTGATGTCGCCGAGGCTTACAGAACCATCCCTGCCGCACCCACCCAATGGCCAGGCCTGGTCATTCGTCTTCAGACAGATGATGGCTTTGCTGTCAATACATCTAACAACTTTGGCCTTACGTCTGCGGGAGGCGTCTACGGGATGGTCGCCGATGCTGGCGCGGACATCTTCCGTGGGAGCGGTATCGGCCCGCTGGCAAAATGGGTCGACGACCATATCTTCTTCAGGATCCCACGCCGCCATCTGGAGGACTACAACGCCAGGCGCACTGAATGGAGGCAGGATATCCTCGCCCACGGAGGCCTCAGGCAGAGTGGCAGCCGACTATGGTACGGCGGGAAGAATCTCCCAGACGGCCCCTCAGAGGAATTCTGTGAAGACTGCAGCACGGCGCTGCGTGATCTGGCTAGCACTTCCCCCCGTTCTGCGGAGGATAGGGACTTCGCCTATGCTGATGCAGACATCGACGCCATCTCAGTGCGTCTCGGAATTCGCTGGGAACCCACCAAGTCGGTGCCATTCAGGACAGAGGTTCCTTACCTCAGCTTCAGTTGGAACCTGCGCACGCTCGTCGTACGTTTGTTGGACGAGAAGAAAACCAGATATCTGGCCGCCATCGTCGATTGGGAACGCAAGCGAACGCACAACCTCATCGAAACGCAGAAGTTATACGGCAAACTGCTCCACACGTCGCTGGTCTTACCAGCAGGACGTGCTTATCTCACGGGCCTGGAGGCCATGCTGGGCTCCTTCCACGACAGTCCTTTCGTACCGCGCACCCCACCCCGGGACACCCAAAGCGACCTCGAGTGGTGGAAACTCCGGCTCGGCCAGCCTGAGATCGCTTGCCCCATATCCGGACCTCACCCTCTCTCGGACTACAATGCATATTCCGACGCCAGCTCCAGCTTCGGTGTTGCTATCACCATCGGGCCACGGTGGCGGGCATGGCGCCTCGTCCCCGGGTGGAATTCCCAGGGTCGGGACATCCAGTGGGCCGAGGCAGTCGGCTTCGAATTACTTGTCATCTGCCTTTGCAGATTGTCTAACGAAGGCGAACACGTCCTGGTCTACGGGGACAACAGGAGCGTCGTCGAAGGGTGGTGGAAGGGATCCAGCGCAAACAGGCCCACCAACCGCGTTTTCCGCCGCGTACTCCAGCTATCAGAGGCCCACAAGCGAGCAGTACACACAAAGTACGTCCCGAGTGCCCACAACCCCGCCGACGCTCCCTCCAGGGGTGTTTTCCCCCCTCCCAACCTCCTGCTCCGTCGCATCTCCATCCTGGAAGAGGTCCGCCCCTTCCTCGTCGACATCTGATCCCCGCGGCTGGGTGAAGGAGGCGGCTGTCAGGCGCCTCGCAATGACGCATGGCCAACTTCCCTTCACGGACGAGAAGTCGAGAGGCGCCAAACAGCCAAAAACCCTCAACACGAGGCCGCGCCAACTCCCCATCCCACCGGCCACAAGTCCACACAAAACCCCGGCCCCATACCGCCAGGGCCTCACCCCCATCCCATCCATCCTGCGCCCAGATTGCCTCGCCAAGGACCGCATTAGAATGTGGACCCCTGTATACCCCCGCGCTCTTCCCCCTGGCAGTCACACACTCGACGAGACGGAGCAGGAACGGGTGAAAGACACCATGCTCCACGCATGGGAGGATGATACACGCACGGCATACGGCTCGGGCCTACTAACGTGGCACTGCTTCTGCGACGAAAAGCGGGTCCCCGAAAGGGAGAGGGCGCCCGCAGGCCAGAGCCTGTTGTCGGCCTTCGTGGCCCATATGGCAACTGCATACTCAGGCAAGACGATTTCTGGCTACCTGAGTGGCATCCGGGCGTGGCATATCCTGCACTCCGTACCCTGGGTCCTGGAGAAGAATGAAATGGACACCATGTTGCGGGCTGCCAGCAAACTGACCCCCATCACCTCGAGGATGAAACCGCGGCTCCCGTACACGCCCGAATTCATAGTCGAAGTGGGGAAGCACCTGGACCCGGAGGAACCCTTGGACGCAGCCGTTTTTGCCTGCCTCACGTCCTGCTTCTACGCCTCCGCCCGCCTGGGTGAATTCACCGTGCGCACCATTGAAAGTTTTCGTCCCAGCGCGCACATCACCACCCGCAACCTCTCGTACGACCAGGACCGCAACGGGTTCAGGGTCACGGTCCTCCACCTCCCCTCCACTAAGGCAGCCCCAAGCGAAGGCGAGGATGTCTTCTGGGCAACACAGTCCGGTGGCTCTGATCCCACGGCGGCTCTCCAACACCACCTCCTCGTCAACCAACCTTCTGACACGTCGCACCTCTTCGCATATCGGGTCAAAAACGCGAAGCGACCTCTCACTAAAAACAAATTCCTCGAGAGGGTGGGGAAAGCCGCACGCGCCGCGGGCCTCGAACCGCTGCAGGGCCATGGCATCCGGATTGGGTCGACGCTGGAGTATCTCCTCCGCGGCATGCCTTTTGACGTGATGAAGGCCAAGGGCCGTTGGGCCGGAGACTCTTTTCTATGCTACCTGCGGAAGCACGCCGTCATTATCGCTCCCTACATCCAGGCCTCGTCCACCGTTCACGACGCGTACATCCGCTATTCCATGCCCCCAGTGCGTTAAGGCCGCTCGGCTTCGCCGCTGTCGCTCCCTCCCCAGCAAACGCTTATACCCAGGGTAAGCAGAAAACCCTTGCCTCTTCCTAAATTTGGGGGTGCCGAGTCTCACTCGACGCGTCATCGTCATTCCTATCAGGTCGGGTGTCGCGATCTCGCCTCGGACACAAAATTCAGTTTTTTCGATCGAGAAGCACTTCGTGCTTCCGCCCAGTCTCTACTAGCCTGCCACATATCTACCCAGTCTATTTCCTCACATGTACATACCCTGCCTTCCCGTTGTCTCCCAAGTAAGCCTCATCGGTCGTTAATGCCACGCCTGTTTTTTCCTCTCATGCCCCATCTATCCCCGTGTCGGCGCGCCGGACCCCTTCACCTCTCTGCGCCACACGGGTATGCTCCCGCGGAGAGCCAAGGTAAGCGACTCGCCAAGACCTTCATCTTGCCGCCCCTGGTAAATGCCTGCTCCAACATAGCAAATGGGACGTGGATAGCTACGTCAGCTACTCGCCATCATTACGTCTTGGTGCAGTGAGTCGTACGGCTGAGACTGAGTGGAACAGAATAGTGGCCAGGCTGGCAAGGGAGTACTCTTGCAAGTGCTGATGGAGGGCGACGGACAGCAGACGTATGGAGCGCTTGCGCTGCTTTGGTGCACCGTGAACTTTGAGATCGAGCGTACCTGAAATCCATTTTGAGTTGCGAGCCTCCGCGATGTTAGCTCGAGCGTATGCAACGGATAGTCGACTGCCCCGGTGTCATATTTGACAACGACGAGGGACAAAATGTGGTCTTGTACTCCTGCCAGTGTGTTACACGGTCAAACCTGATGGCGTCGACAACCCCACTTCCGACGACATACGTTCTATACTCTTCCTCCCATAAAGGCTCCACTCCAACGCTTCTCCGCCGCATGTCACAGATATCCTCCCTCAGACACAAGCTAAAGATCTGAAGAATGTTCATAATCTGCCCATATTCAACACAACGCTCGAATTCACGAGGATGCTCGCACTCAGCACAGGTCATCATCTCAAAGTCGGTCTGCTACCAGTCCTCAGTTTCTTTCATCATTAGCTTACTCTCGCCTCATTTCGTCTCCAGGAGTCGACCGTCCCCAGTCACTGCTGCAGAAGAGAACCGAATGCGAGAAATATAGGGCTAGGTTATCGAGTGCACCCGTTTCGAAGCTCGTGTTTCTCTTCAGAGTTTCGTCCGAAGCGCTGTGGCCATGTGCGCCGATGACTGTATCGGGGTTGTGGGAATAAACGCTACATAGTGCTGCGAAGTACTACAATAAGGACTCGGGATGGGGACATTGGAATTCGAGGACGGGGTCAAGAGTTGTTGATCTCGATTTGATCCCATCCTCGATCAATGATTCGATGATGGTTCACACGATCGATCGGGTCGCTTTGACCCACCACTTTCTGGGTCAGATGCATTTGTAAGGTCCCAAGCAGTTTTCCGGCATAAACTCTGACTGAGTTAGTAGGAAGTTTCTCCGTTCCTACAGCCCTCATGTAGTGAAGACGGAAGGAGGCCGTGAGAGACTTTCCCACGTAGAAATAAGCAGCATCGGACCGGCTCATGTTGACGCGTGAGACTCGCTGGGGCCTCTGAGCCGAGCTTCTCATTCATGACGACATCCTGGCACTGTCAACTCACGTCTCTTGTCCTCGACGCCCGGTGACATATGGTAGTCGATTATGCTGTTTGGCTCGACTTGTGGTCACCAGCGTTTCTCTTGAATACCCGTGCGTCGACGTCACTCCAACCCCTTTTCACATTTGCACCACTTCGTCATGAAAAGAAACAGTCAATTCGACAATATCTCCCTCTCAACCTTGGAACCTTCATAAAAGCGATCAATCCTACCGTTCAGGTGAAGTATGCACTCAACTTTCGTCACTCGGGACAACGCGGCTAGCATTGGGTCAGCGCGCATCTGCCTCATCCCAAAGTCTGCAACGCAAATACTCCTTACGTCTGCCGTCCATCCCCATCCATCTTCTTCGCCGACCTTGCCACCACCGATCCGTTCCGCCCGGTCGGACCCACGTCACGAAGATGTGGAGATCACGTCTGGGCTGACGCTGTCGTCGCGAACGTGGCCAACAATCGTCCGCTATCATGCGCGACACCCTGGTCCGCTATGTCGGAACAAGTTTCTAACGGGAGCGGGAGGACGAAAGAGCAGTCTCAGGTGTCGACGGGGCCGACATTGTGCTGCTCGTGCTTGATGCGGGGCCGTGCCAACTGGTCGGAGAGAAAGTGCGCAGGTGCAACGCCAAGCGTTCATGTTCGTGCTCAAAATGACCAGTGCGTAGCTGTCTGTTTCTATCCTCCTACCTTCTCCGAAAAAAATTGGATAGACGACACCGATGAAGCAGATAGACGAGCTACGGATCCTGAAGCAGAAGCTGCAGACGCAGGAGGGTCGTGAGAGTGCCGTGAGAGGCTCTAGGAATGGACACGTCCCACCGCCTCGTAGCCAAGACGTCAATCCTCGCTAACAGGCCGACGAGTGAGCGAGGCAGAGCCGTTATCTATTCTTCTATGCCCTCTCGTTCATGACAACACCCTGACACTGCCACCTCATCACGCCTCGCTTCCTCAAAGGCCTCAACATCCGATGACATGTGTTAGTCGACTACCGTTTGGCTCGATTTGTTACCACTGGTGTTCCTGTCAACCCCGGGGCTGAAGCGCCGATGTCCCAACCTTTCTCACATACCTCTTGTTCACCCAATTCACCATGGGAAACCCGACAGTATCATTCCCGTTCGACCTTATAACCCTCTCAACGAACTCGGAAAAAACTAAGCCTGACCCTCAAATGAAGTCCGCACACAATTTTCGTCGCGCAGGAAACTGCAGCTAACATCGCGCAGGCTCGCGACTCGACAAGAATCCAGGTGCGCTCGATCTCAAAGTTCGCAGTGTACCGGAGCAGTGCAGGCGCTCCGTTTGTTTGCTGTCCGTCGCCCTCCATCGGCACTTACCCGCCAGCCTGGCCACTGACTGACCCGTTCCACTCAGTCACCGCCGCACGACTTGCCGTATCAAGACGTAACGATGGCGAGTAACTGACGTGGCTATCCACGTCCCATCCGCTATGTCGGAGTACGCATCTGCCAGGAGCGGCAAGGTGAAGGTGTAAGTTATGGATAGTCTGGGGAGCTCGGAAGCAGCGCGCGAGGCGAACTAGATAGAACACGAAGTCTCAGGATCGCGCGGTACGAGCGATGTCTGTTGAGATGTATTTACCTAGATAGAACACGAAGTCTATCCGGGCGTAAACATGCTGCTAAGTAAACGGGTGGTAAAGTATGCTCACCTCAGGATCGCGCGGTACGAGCGATGTCTGAGGTGCTAGGTACGAGGGAACGAAAGTACTTATACTACGGAGTCCAAAGTCTAATGCGTATGGCTGTCATACTAGTAGTATATTCAGGGGAGGACAGGTCAAGGAACGGATGTATTGTGCTATAGTAAGTTTTGAAGTACGCGGGACGGAAGCAAATGGTCATCGCGCATTATCTGCGCTCGATCTCAACAGAAGGAACAGCTGTAACTTCTCAAGGTAGCCGACAAGCCTGCCGCCGTATTGCTCATAGTGGGCTCTTCTTAGACAGAAAAGGGGCGAAGCGCATGATTCGGGAGAGTTCATGTGGCGCTGAGCCCGTGTAGTAACATGGTGTATACGAGTATTACAACGGAACTACTGCATACAGCTGTAGTGCGAGGGTATCGGGTAGCAATCGTGCAGGGATCAACGAAAAATTAAAAGGAGTATGTGGCCGTCTGGATGGCAGCAGCATTAGAATACCCGCGCCCTTCTCTTCAAAGAATAAAAACACAGATCGCAATGTGTGATGAGAGATAAAAACATATGTGCACTAAAAGATCCAAAAAAGAGAAGAAAAAGAGCGCAAGTGGTTCACGCTCGCAGCGCACCCACTTCCCTGGGTTCCACCGTGGGCGCCCGAAGGAAACACGGCGGAGCGTCATGCCGATCCCAGTGGAGGTTATGTCCACAGTGAGAGGAATAACAAGCCTTCTTCCGCCTCGGCAGCCTCAGTTGCCAGAGTAATGCGCAGGCGGAGCGTCTGCATGTATAGCAACTGCTGCTTGTACAGCGCTTGCAGCGGGAGCGCCGTAACTGAAAATTTAACCGTCAGTCGTCATAATCGAGAACACTAGAGAGTCCAAACCATATCGCATGCCATCTGTCTCGCAATCGCGTTTCTGCACACTCGGGTCGAATGAATACCTGTAAAAACTCGAGTTCCTCTGTAGTACCTGACTCAATTCCGCGGGTCGTGAAAGGCGTGATGATGCGGATGGAGAACACAGGCTCGTCGTCAATGCTGTGCTCGCATCGCTGGCTCCATGTTTCGAGCCATAGGAAAGTAAGATCGTCACTAAAATCAGTGGGCTGTTTAACCTGGATCGGCAGTGAGATCAGAACTCGCAGACAAAGGCGCGGGCCACGTACCTTCTCCCTTCTCCAGTTCACTGTTGTTTCACTCCTTGCCTTTCCTGCACTTTCCCTTTGTATAATTGGGACTCGCAACTGGACCCCTGGAATTCGACGACGGGTTGTGTGACGGAAGTAAGAGTTCAAGTTGTTGATCGGTTTGATCCCGTCGATGGTTTCACACGATCGATCAGTTAACTCCCTTCCTTATTTGATCTGGCTCAGATGGAGTCAGATCTCATCTCTGCATTCGGCGTTCTTCCTCATCTGCGGACTGTGTCTTTCCTTGAAGCATCATCGATACATCATATATCATCGATCGAATCGTCGCCTCCATTATTGAGATATCAATGCATAGAATGTTTGCCAGACATAACCTCCGCATCGTATCAAGCCTCGAGCTCGGTATACCGTGACATGTATGCGGAAGGAGGTGTACTTTCAGCCGAGGCGGGGCTCTGGTGTTGTGATTAATAGGCCATACCGATGTCGAGCTCCTCTGATGAGCGCTCAGCCGGTCTGCGACGATCGCAAAACGTGACTCCCATGCTGCAGAGCTCGAGCGTGGTTCGTCATGACCATCTCTTTATACCGCATCCCTGACGCATTCTGGGAACAGATCCACAACTCTCGACCGCCAAGAGACTGCAGCGCACTCAGGCGCTAAATATCACCCTATCCCAAGCGGCTCTCGAACGAAAACTCGCCGCCGCAGAGACTAACCGCGTCCAGCTCGAAACCCGCCTCCGCGAGCACGATGCGGCTATCGAACGCCTCGAAGCTGACCGTCGGTGGCTTGCCGAACGTGAACAAGAAGAACGAGAGAAAAAGGAGCGCGTCTCAAAAGAACGCGAGGATGAAAAGGTGCGTAGTCAAAAGGGAGCCATAAATCGAGCCTAACAACTTGAAGACAAAAGTAGACCAGGACGCCCGTTCCCTGCGCTCAGAACTGAGCGCCCTTAAAGAGGACTACGCGGACCTCCAGGATAAACTCGATGCCCTTTCGCACACCACGTCCCAGAAGCTCGCCGCGCAGGCCGCGGAGCTCACCTCTCGTGAGCGCCAAGTCGATTCCCTCTCCACGGAGCTCCGCGCATCGCACGACGCAGCGGCCGCACATAGCGCCGAGGCACTTCGTCTGCAATCAGCTCTCGATGCCCAGGCGACTGCGCAGGCGGACGTCTCCCGGCATGACGCAGAAGAGGCCAGTTGGTCCGTACTGCGTGCCGAACTCACGCGCCAGGCAGAACACACGCGGCAGCTGGAGGTGGCACATACGCGCGCGATGGTGGAGCTAGGCTCCCTGCGCGAGCGCCACACAGCCATCGAGGTGCTGCGCGAGCAGAACCGTGCGCTCGAGCGGCGGGCGGCGGGCGCGGACGAGCTGCGCGAGACGGTGGTGCGCCTCGAGGCGGAAGTGCAGGCAGCGCGTGCCGAGCGCGAGGCGTGGTGCGTTGTCCTTCTCCACTCCTACTTTCAAATCTCTGACGCGGACTAGGGCTGCGCACACTGCGCCTCCAGAGACGCTCGCCGCGATACCTATCTCTATCACGCAGAGCCTTTCTGCGCTGCGCCTCGAGCACGCGCACCTCCTCCAGGAACACGGCGCTGACCGTGTGGCGCTACGACAGCGCGAGGCGGAGCTCGCAGACGTGCGGGCGCGGGAGGTTGACGCGCGAGCGACGGCCGACGCGTTGCTGCAGGAGACGCGGGCTGCAGAAGACCGCGCGACGAGGGCTGAGCGCGCCGCTGCGCTCGCTGAGCGGGAGATTGGGTTCCTACAGGCGCTTAATGTGCGTACTCGGTGCCCGATCTCTCGTCATTTGATTCGTGCTGACTACCTTATAGGCGAGCTACGCGAGCGAGGAGGCCGCGCAGGGCACTGGCCATGTCGACCAGGCGAAAGAACAGCACGTCAGGGAGCTTGAGGCGCTGGTTGACGAGTACAAGGGGCGCACGCGCGCGCTCGAAACTGAGATTCAAGAGCTCGCGAAGCGGCCCGCGCTCAACCAAGGCACGGGCCTCCAAGCCCTGCGCGACGACCTGACCAACGAGAAGCACGCGCTGCAAGAGGCGCGTAGAGGTATGTCGTCCCCACCTATGCACTACCCTTCCCCTAATTATCGTCCCTCAGCGCTAGAAGAAAAGGAAGAGGAGGCCGAAAAGGACAGAGAAAAGATCGAGGAGCTCGAGCAGACGCTGTTCGACCTGCGCGGCGAGATTGGCGCGGGACGTCACGTGCCACCTGGCGTGCGCGTGCTCTCTCTCTGCGAGAACCCCGCACAGAACTGGACCGATCTGCGACAGGCTGCGCTCGACCGGCTCAAATCCGAGAACGCTGCGCTCCTCCAGCGCCTCTCCGCGCTCGACCACCACGTGCCCACCAACCCCAACCCGGACGCGAATGACGAGGAACAGCTGGTACCGCGCGCGAGCTGGGCGGCGGTCTGCGAGGAAAAGGCGCAGCTTGAGGCGGAGCTCAAGCAGCGCGATAAACGCATGCTCCGCTTGCGGCAGGTGTTCGCAGGCAAGACGGCCGAGTTCCGCGAGGCGCTCTCGGCGATCCTCGGCGTCAAGCTCGCTTTCTACGATAATGGACAGGTGCGCGTCACGTCGCAGTACGACCTCGGCGCCGCGTTTGTCTTTCAGCCTGCACCGAAGGATGGAAGTGGAGGAGGGGCACGCATGCAGCTCGTCGCGCAGGGCGAGGGGGGCCCGCAGGAGCTGCCGCAGCTGATGCGGAACTGGGTCGAGATCGAGCAGAGTATACCGTGCTTCTTGGCGAGCGTCACGTTCGAGTGCTACGACAAGTGGAAGCGCGAGCAGCAAATGGGCGGTAGCTTGACTGAATGAGAAGTTTATTTAGTTGTGCTTGTGTAATTTTGTTCAAGAGCTCTCATTCAGTTCGGCGCCTGTGTGATTTTGTTTGGCCAAGATGGTGTTTCCTCGTTCCTTTGAGACACTCGCCGCACTGAAACCAGCACGCAGAGATAACGAATGAGTGAAGAGCAGATAGCAAATGGTATTATGTAAAAAAGTTGGTGTGCCGTTGGGAATTATAGCAAAGATCTACGCAGTGTCTATCTATTCGCTCTAGATTGTCAGGTATCATTCACTCGGTGTCCATGCGCGCACGTTTGGTCCCGTTCGCCTTGCCGTTCTCGTGCGCTCCATCAGCGGTGGCGGCAAAGTAATCGAGTTTCGCAAGCGGGTCCGCGCGGATGGTCTTGCTCCCCTCCTTCCAGTTTGCGGGACACACCTCACCGTGCGCATCCTTCGAATTGCCGCTCCACGTCAGCAAGCCATCCGCCAGTGAAGAAGAAAAAATATACTTACAGTGAACTGGAACGCCTGCACGAGACGCAGTGCCTCGTCGACCGACCGACCGACAGGCAGGTCGTTCATCGTGATCTGCCTATGAGGAAGGTAGCACTGTCAGGTCAGTCGTCGACAACCCCGTGTAGGGAGAGAGCCGTACCTGAGTATACCCTTGGGGTCAATCAGGTAGCTCGCACGGAACGTGATCCCTTTATCCTCGATCAGACACCCGTACTCGCGTGCCACACGCATGTTGCGGTCCGCGAGCAGCGGAATGCACAAGTTGGGCCCGAGCCCGCCGGCGCTGCGCGCTTGCTGAGCCCACGCATGGTGAGAGTACTCCGAGTCAGTCGATATGGCTGCCACGTGTTCACGTAATCAATACAGTAAGTCCCCTTCATGACTTGACTCGAGAAAAGGCGTACCGAGTACCGTAGTATCAAGGCGGGAAAATTCGGGGAACACGCGAGGATTTCGGTAGGGCAGACAAAGGTGAAGTCACTACAGCCAGCCAAAAAAAGTGGGGGAAAATGAGACAGAGGACGCGCAGAATTTTGGGACGTGCATACAGAGGGTAGAACATCAGGATGACCCTAAGACGAGCAGGTCAGAAAAGGATGAAAGAGAGAGAAACGCGTAAATGACTACCATTGACCAAGGTAGTCTGCTAAGGAGACCTCCTTGAAAGCACCGTCTACGAGAGCAGTGACGCTGAACACCGGTGCAGGGTTCTGGATAGTGGGAGACATCTTGGTACTTGGCAGAGAAAAAAAAAGCGGGGGGCGTCCGAAGGTCTGATTTATATATAATACGCCGGTGGCGACGGCCGTGGCCGCGCGACGCGTTTCTTTGGATTCCCTTCCAATAGGCAAGCGCATACCCATGTTAGGCAATCCGGAATGGTTACTACGCGTCTCGAGTTACTAGTAGGTGTACATGTCTGCGGAGGTAACAAGGCACTGTCAGCCAAAGCTGGGCTTGGGCCATGCCATCAGTCTCTCTCTGGTCTACACTTGAAACTCGCGCACTTGTATTATTGGGTGTCTTCCAAGGTGTCTTCAGTTCAAGTTGGTCTCGCTGCTTCAAGTTGAGATATCATTGTTTCTACCCAGAGTACCCCCACCCGTGCATAGAACTCCAGAGCCAGAGCCACGGTATCTGCGTTGTCCTCATCGTGTGTCGCGTGTCCCTCGCTCTTATGCGTCCCGCCCATCCGACTCCAACTCCTAGTCTGAACGCCGAGCCTCCATGTGAGATCGTGCTTTGTTGATGACATCATGGTCTGGTCGTAAGAAGCCCCAAACCAAATGATGGAACCACATCCTTACAGCCCTCACACGCTCGCGAAGAGCAGACGAGGGCGGGCCAGTTCCTCACGCCGTGACAGCCCCGCTGCCCAAGCTGATCCGAGCATGGCGCTCACGAGCGTTCTGCTCATGGACAAGATTGACTTGGACACACTCCGTACGCCATTAGGCATACGTCTACCTGCACCTCTTCTGCTGCCGCCCCACTCGTCTGACTGGACTTTTCGAGAACATGTCTTTGATCTTCGCGGAGATCGCACAATCCGATGAGGTGCGTCGAGCAGAGCTCCATGGCTCCGACCCCAAAAGGTTGCCAGGCTCGACCACGCCGATGACCAGAGCTATTGTTCTTACTTTCTCGCCTAGAATCACCAACTCTCTGATAACACGGGGTAGTCGACCACTCTGATTGGCTCGACTTGTGGCCGCTGGCATTTCCCTCAAATATCTCGTCTCTCTCGTTTACGCCAATTCATCAGAAACAGCCAGCTTGACGACATCTCCGTCAATCAACCTCGTGGCCCTCTCAACAACACACGCAAATGACAGGCCAAGCATACCTGTAAAAAAAAGTACGCACCCAATCACCAACTACCTTCACATTTGTCCGAGGTGCCCACCTGCCCGATCTTAGGGATCAGCAACGCCGAGAAAGAGCGCACCATCCTCTTCGTCTTTCTCCCCGACCTGGTCACTGATCAGTTTCGCTCAGTTCTGCCATGTCGCCTGCGTCACGGAGACGCGACGGTGGCATCTGAGCTCCGACATTTGTCGTTCGAGTAGCTAGCAACTTTCGCCGTCCTATCCGCTGCACCGGAGTAGTAGACACCTTCCCGGAGCAGAAAGACGAAGGAGCAGCTGTAGCAGCTCTACGTTTGTGATGCGTACAACCAGGTTGGGTTCGCAGCCGGCCGGTCGAGGAAGACGTGCGCGGCACAGCGCGACGCGCACGTCAAGCGGTTCTGGCAGTGGGCGGTTCGTGTTCATGCTCAACAAGATCTGTACGTGCCTTCCTTCTCTATTCCCATTCCTTCCCCGATTGACCTGGTGCCACGCGAAAATGCCTACACATGGTTGAAGCACCTCCGTCCCATGCGTTACGCTCCCGCTCCCCGGTCTGGTACTGTGCGCATGAATCACCTTTGTCACTGCACTGGCGCTCTCTTCCACATTTCCGAGGTGTACAAGCCGAGCGGGGGGCGCAGACGGTCGGCTTACATATATGTAGCTTTAGGTCTACATCTTAGGTTTGGTACGCATGTAGTGCCCTAAGAGTGACGTCGTCGTGTAGCGTGACCTGGTTTCGGAGGGTTTATGAGTTGCTGTAGTATGTACGTGTATATGGTGGGATCATGTGATGTGTACGGGTTTGAAGAGACTTGAGACAGCTGATATCGAGTGCGATCGTGCAGGGATCAATAAGGGGAGAGGAGGGATGGCGGTGGTATGAGGAGACCCATACCTAAAAAAAGTCAAAGTCGCAATGAGTGTGGCGATCGAACGAGAGAGATATGCACCCAGAGAAGACACCCAAAAAGAAGAATAACAAGCATAGATAGATTTAGTTCACGCGTATCCGCTCACCCCGCTCGAGTTCCAAGTGAGCGCCAGGAGGAAACACGACGCAGCGTAATGCCGATCCCAGCGGAGGTTGCAAAGGGAGGTCGCGTCCACAGCGCGACACGCGACGGGCCTTCTTCCGCCTTGGTCGCTAGAGTAGCCCGGAGGCAGAGCGTTCGAAGCCGCACGTTCGGCAGAAATGAGCCGACATACTTGTACAGCGCTTGCTGCGAGACCTGGAATACAGATTAGTCATAGCCAGAGGCGAGGGGGGCGGCTGACGCGTACCTGAAGTCCCCTCGAGGGCCAGCCCGGGAGGCTCAGGCCCAGCGTCCGAGCGCATTACAACCCCCTGCGCGTGCGCACGTCCACGTCGGGGGCGAGTAGGAGCACGAACTCCTTTAGCGCGCCACCGAGCGCGCCAAACAGTGCTGCGGGGCGAATATCGTCATATAACGTCCTGGTGACGCGCACCAACGAAGCGGGGAAATGCGATGTGCGTGCATGAGACGCTCAGTCGTCGAATGCAGAAGGAAACGTGGGCGCTCCTGGCGCCGGGCCAAGTAGCTCGGGTCGAAGGCAGGCTGTGTCAGCCGACAAGCGCGCGCATAAAGCGGAGCGACGAGCTGCCGCTGACCCGAAAGTCGAGACACATTCAAAATTTCAGATCTGTGAACCGCAATGCGAACCAAGTAACGAGTCACCAATCGACAATGGTTGTGGGTGCAGGTGGGGAAAACCGTGCGGGTTTACCAGGACAGTAAATATTGTAATGCTAGCGTGCTAAAGTGCAGTGGGAGAGTCCGGAGCACTCAAAGAGCGCAGGAAAGCGATAAAGAGCAGTGGTAAAGCCCGTCTTCGTAAGCATTACCAATACGTGCACGTGACTTTTAACATCACATGACCGGCCATGACTTTTCACCCAGTTTCAACAAGTTGGCTTAGATCCATTCTAAACATCGAAAAATTGCATTTTAATAAAAAAAGATTGTTCATGCGTTTTTCATTCAAATGAAAATATTTTTCAAAAAAGAAAAAGAGGGTGAAAGCTGATATCAATCCCTTCAATTCTCCTTCTTTACATTTAATTTTGCCCTCGGACAACAATGAGGACGGTAAAAGCTTATGTAAAGGTCGCGGGTTCCTGATGTCCCCTACCTTAGGTCCAGGACTTGACACATGCGCGGCTGATGCGCAGCCGCCACGGAGGTCGAGTGTCGGGGGAGCGAAAGTAGCTGACAGCAAGCGCCAGAAGCTCCGTTGCTGCCAAGCTTAAGTCCTGGAACCCCTTTTAGTTCTCGCGCAGTACGTACAATCTGCTACTGCTACTTTCCCACCAATTGGTTCTCATCTCTCTCGATAACCCCAGTCCTGATTGACGTCTCTGGCATCTGAAGCCTGGGACTTAAAGCTTAAAGATCACCAACCCTCTTGACTGTCGACACTCCGCTCATAGTCGCGTTCCTGCCAGTAGGCTGATCGGTCTGCTGCCTCACTCGACGGCGTCGGTGCCGTCCTCTATCCACATCCATGGCGACAATACTGCAGGTGTTGGTGATCGGCCTGAAGACGGTGGCTGTGTGCGTCCCTATATCTTTTGTGGAGGCGTGAAGTACTGACAGAGAGGCTTTACTTGTTCGTGTCGGCGGCATCTAGCTGGCGTTACTCCATGATAGGTGAGCACGTCATTTCCTTGTGCCGTCTAAAGTCGGCCAATCAAGACCATTTCTAGCTGCCTGTACGTTCCCCTCGCATCCCGCTGGTGTATCCTGATGATTTGTCTCCTAGACGTCGTCTGCTTCTATGATTGGGTCATATCGTACGTTGAGTCTTAATTAACTTTGACCCGGAATGCTTATTTGACTTCGGGTGTTCAGACTTGACCAGGAAGTCGCCCTTGTAGGCACATACTCTCACCTTCATCTGCCGAGGGGTGGCTGACTGATTAATGCAATTGTTGACTTCCAGATATACCCTGCTCCGTGGAATGCTGTGAAAGCCGCATATATATTTTGCCGCTATTACCCAATGGCCATCGCACCCTTCCACTTATGGGGTCTTGTCGGTAACCATGAGCAACGCGTTTGCGAGTCATACTATCATGTTCTTTTTGCCTGTGCCATGCCCACGGTGCGCTCACTCGTACTTATCATCTAATCTTCCTCACGATTTGGTTATAGATATTGTCAGCACAATGTAAGCTTGACTTGGCTCTCATGTTTACAAGTTGTTAATCACACTCGGGTCGGTTGTGTCCTTAGTCATTCTGATGTTGCGTACATACGCGTTTTCTGGGAGGAAAATACAGGTTCTCGTCGTTCTTTCAATCACCTACTTGGGTCTTGTCGGCGTTATTATTTGGGTGCTGAGCAAAGAGATATCCCGTCTGTGACCTTGTTTATGAAGGGGCATTCCTAACTCTTCGATGGAATCACAGTGGTGCCTGCGTTTTTTTTCACCAAAACCAAAAGCAACGGCTGTTTCGCTCTTTCGGATGAACCGAATATCACAGTACTGGCAGCCGGTGTAGCACAGGGAAACAGAATCCCGCGACCCATTGCCTATCATATGGGAGTGCGTCTCGGACCTTGGCGCGTTTGTCTGATTATACTGACATGATAATCATTTTTGACTCAGTTGATCTCTGTACGACGTCACTTATCGTTTGCTATCACCTTGCAAACCAACGTTCTGCTATGATAGGTACTCATGACCTTTTTCGATTTCCTCAACATGCTCGTTGTGCTTTGGGTGAGTCCGACGACCCTTTTCTTGTCCACGTGGGTGATGACCATGATAAATCAACATAGCACTGGGTTCGGGGGCGTGATACCTTCGGCCCGCTAGGCAAGAGTTTCCTGAAACAAGGCAAGTCTTTATTTGCACCGACACGGTCTGGCGTTATTTATCTGGTTCTGGTCACGCAGGGGTGCTGGTCTATGTCGTCATGACTGCCATGAACGCGTTGGCAATTTGTAGTTTTCTCAGGTAAGAAGTCGCCCACGACCGTCCTGACGGCAGTCAACCAACTAGGTCTTCCCATAGCTTATACATGGTGCGCCAAGGTCTTAATGATAGCTCTATGTTCACGTTCATTATGCCCTCCGCTCTGGTGATCTGATTTCTCTCCCACCTGCCACGTTCACTTTGTTGATCATTGTCGGTTCTCTTTCCAGGCATGTCGGTTGTAAGTGTCACTGCCCTCTGCGAAGTGCTTACTGGTTCAAACTTTTTGTGTGTTTTAGAGTGCTGATGCTGCGCCAGAAAGCGTCTCCGACCGACACGAAACTCCGTCTCGAACACTCACGCATGGTCGACGACGTCCTTGAGATGATAGCGATGGAGCAGTGTCCTGAAGAAATATCGGAGCGCTTCACACTAACCCTCTCAACGGATACTGGAGCTCAACCTTGATGTGCCCGGGCCTGCTCCCTTCTGAGATGTACCATAACAAGCACGTGAACCAAGAGTAACAGCTAACTAGTGCACGCTCGTGTAGCGCTGTAGCCCGTCGAGGCCGTCGTGCAAGACAGCGTGTCGGTAGTCACCGTGGACAGTACTTCGCAAGCCCCAGCTTCCCGATGAGCGGGCATATGTAAAGGTTGCGGAAACCTTGTGCGGAAATGGTCGAGGAAACAACAAATCGTTTCGAGCACTAAGACGATGGTGGAAAAGTACTAAATAGTAAATACACTATACTTTATAAACAGTAAATATTGCTAACAGATGGCCCACAATGGGTTCTGCTTGCACGACCTCCGAGCTCTCTTGAAGCGTCATGGCACCGTCACTGCCACTGCCACGTGCACCACCTAGCACCACCTAGCCTGGAACCACCGACTCCCGTCTCTTGTCTTCAACTCTTCGGTGACATCGATGACACGTAGTCGACTACGCCGTTTGGCTCGACTTGTGGTCCCTCAAATATCCTAGGGCTGATGCCCTGACCTTTCTCATCTCTCTCATTTATCATGGCAAGACACAGTCAGCTCGACAACGTCACCCTCATTCTTATAGCTTCTTAGCAAATGCAAAAAGTCTAACCCTCAAATGAAGTACGCACTCGATTATCCTAGCTCAGGTCAATGCGTCTGATATTGGTCTGGCTCAGAACTCAAAAAGGATCCAGGTCACCGCCTACCCGATCTCAAAGTCAGCATCGGACCCCTCCATCTTGCCCGCCAACGACCTGGCCATTGGTCCGTTCCACCCAGTCTCCACCACGTCACCCACGTCACGAAGGCGTGACAATGGTGTCTTTGCCCCGACTCTCGTCGTTCGCGTAGCTTCCGTCGCTATGTGCGACGTCCCACCTGCTGCGGTGAAGTAGGCACCAGCCAGGGGCGGAAAGACAAAGGAGCATCCGTGGCAACTTTACGTCCAGTAAGCTTGCCACCATATTTCTCGTGCTTGATGCGCACTACCCGGCTGGGTGCCGCAGTCAACCGGCCGAGAAGGACGTACGCGGGCGCGAGGCGGAGGGCAAGCGGTCCTGGGGGGCTCGTGTTGGCGCTCCACAAGCTTGGTACGTGCCTTTTGTCTCCATACCCCCTTCTCCGGATAGACCTGGTACTACGCGAAAATGCCTACACATTACTGAAGCATCTCCGCCCAAGCACCTCCCCCCCATGACCCTACGTTACGCTCTCGCTCCTCGGTCTGGTACCAGCGCACGGATTACCTTTGCTACTACACCGGTGCTCTCCTCCGCCTTCTCAAAGTGTACAAGTCGAGCAGGGGGCGCAGACGGTCGCCTTACATTTTTAGGTCTACATTTTTAGGTTTGGTATCCGTCCAGTGCTTAGTAGCGCTTACTCTCCGCACCCCGCTCAGTCTGCCTACTCGACGACATCGCCGTCAATGCGTCATCGTGTCATTGTCGTAAGCAGCTTTTCACCAAACAATCGAACAACATCCCGCGTTATACCCCCGCGCATATAGAGCAGACGAAGCAGGCCAGTATCTCACGGCCTATAGACAGTCCGAGCGCCGCACGCTCACGCTAATCTACGAGAGCTTGAATGAGGCCCCAGATGCGCTTCTACGCACGACTCTCACGGGCATTCCGCGCGTGAACAGGACGGACGCCGAGACACTTCGTGCGTCATTTGGCGTGCGTGCACTTGGCCACCTTCTCCCGACCCTTTTTCTGACTGGAAGTGTTACAGAGCTCCACGAAGATCGCACAGGCTGATACGTGCCTCCTCGTATTTGGGTCGTCAGGCCGAAGGACGCGTTCGCGTGGCCGGCATGGCTGGCGATGTGCTCCCAGCTCTCTCCTGATCAACGGCGGCGCATGGCGATGTGTCATCCAAGCGCTGGCACAAGGAGAGGGTGTGCCAACAGTGGGACACGATCTCGACAAGGTCGCCGCGTTGTCCGCCGAAGATGAGGTCGTCCGGCGTGTCGTCATCGCGCCTGCGCGGGCGTAAAGCGGCAGTGGGACTGACACGTGCCACCACAGTATTTCGGAAGGGATGGTTTGGGGGCTTTACTACACACCAATGTTACGAGTACTATTAAGTAGTTGTGATAGCATGAATATAGATCTGAATCACTGAGAGAGTCGATGGGTCCGAAAATGTCGGTTCGAGCCTCCGCGGCTTCAAGTTCTCATTGATGACGGCATCCTGCACCTCCAACTTACGTCTCTTGTCCCACCCAATGACATCGGGTAGTCGACCACACGCTCACAAATACGGTCAACGCCATCCCTACCCTAATGGGAAGGAACAGTCAGCTCGACCGCACCTTCCTCTATCGGCCTTATCGCACCCAAAATAAACCAAATCTACCTCTCAAGTGAAGATTTTTGTCACGCGAGACAATGCAACTAACCTTGTGCTGGCGCAGAACTCAAAAACAATACGGGCGTGCTGCCTCATCACAAAGTCCGCAACGCAGATGCTCCGTGTCCATCCGCGTCCATCTTACTCGCTGACCTGGCTACCGATCCATCCCGCCTAGTTTTCGCCGCACGACCCACGGCACGAAGACGCGATGATGACGTCTGAGCCGATGCTTTCGTCGCTTGCGTTGTCGACAGCGTCCACCACCATACACGCATGACATCCCGTCCGCTGTGTCGGAGCAAGCCTCTACCTGGGGCGGCAATATGAGAGAGCACTGCATCCGCACGCTACCCAAGGTCGTCGACGAGCCTGACGTTTTACTGCTCATACTCGATGCGCACGACCCAGCGGAGCTACAACCAGCTGGTCGAGGAGGAAGTGTGCAGACGCAAGGCAGAGGATAAGCGGCACGTGTTCATGTTCAACATTATTGGTGCGTAGTCGCCTGTCTCCACCCATCTGCACTCCAAATTTATTGGATAGACTTGGTGCCCCGTGAGAGCGCTCAGGCATCTGCTGTGGTACCCCCCCCTGACGATGCCCTTCTGCTCCGTGAGCTCCCACCAGCGCACTAACCTCTCCTTTGGCACTGCAGCGGCGTCCTCCTTCTCCTTCTCAAGGCATAGAAGCCGCGGCATCATCAATGCATATTCGTGGTCCAGAGAGCGTGCTAATTAGGTCAAGATAGAGGTGACGGTATAGAAGCAAAAGAAAGTTCTTTTGAGTACGCGTTGTGTTATGTACAGTGAGAATAACATGATGTATACGAGCTTTACGATGGAATTATAGACGGCCATAATACGAGGATATTGGGTAGCCATCGTGCAAGATCAACAAAAAGGAGAGAGTGGCCGTCTGGATGAAGACTCACCCTTCAAAGAAAAAAGGTCAAGTCATGATGCATGATGAGTGTGGCTATCGAATGAGAAAGGTATGTGCGCAAAGATAAAAAAATAAAATAAGAAGAAAAAGGACCGCACGTGGGTTCAGTTTACGCCTACCCACTCACCCCACTCAGGTTCCCAGTGTGTCCTCGAACTAAACATGATGCAGCGTAATGTGAATCCCAGGGGAGGTCGTGTCGACAGCGCGAGATGCGACAGGCCTTCTTCCGCCTTGGAAGCCTTGGTTGCCAGATTAGCCCGCAGGCGGAGCGTGCGAAAGAGCCTGCACGTTCGGCAATAATGAGCCAACCTGCTTGTACAACGCTTGCAGCGAGACCTAGTACCGATCAGTTAGAGCCAGAGCCGACGTAGGCAGTTGATACGTACATCTGAAGTACCGTCAAGACTCAGCTCGAGTCAGCTCGGAATCCAGCATTCCCGTACCACGCCGTACCACCCCCAGACTAACGGAAGACTTGAATAATTCAATGACATCTTGAATAATGAAGGGACCATTCCAGCACTGAGGGAGTTTTGATCCGGCTTCATGTCGCCGTTTTACCAAATATCCAATACGAAGGCCTTTCTCTCAGTATTATTTTTTCACGCTGGAATGCTTCCTTTTCCAATCGCGACGTTGCTCGATCACTGGCCTCTCGTTGGAATCGAGCCAGATCTTGAACATGCTCCAACCTTCGCTGTTGGAGGAGCTCAATTTCTTCGTCCGTTGGATTACGTTTGAACACCTCGTAGATCCTTTCACTCGGTGAGTGTGCTTCCCTTCCATACATTAGGAAGGATGGTGACATACCCATGGACGAACTAGTATGCGCTCGGTGAGCGAGAAACGCATTGGGAAGGAGGTGGGCCATCTTGGCTGGCATCTGTGTCAAACTGAATCATTCAAGTCTTCCGTTAGTTTAGGGGTGGTACACCGCGGTACGGGAATGCTGGGTTCCGAGCTGACGGAGCATGTTCATGATGTTCTGCATATCATACAACAAGAACTCCCCTCCGTTACCGGTGAGAATAGTCATGGCGACCCATAGGTGTACACGATGTCTCGGAGCATCTCAATGACAGCATCGCTCAATCGCTGCGGTATGGCCTGCGCGATTGTCCAATCGGCCCCCAAGTCCACTGGAATGGCAGTAAGCAAATAACGATTCCCGAGCGCCTCGAGCCCCACGCCCATATTTCCCAGCACGCCCAATAACTGCCCGCACGTGTGCACATCCACGTCAGGCGCGAGAACGAGCACAAAGTCCTTCAGTGCACTGCCAAACAGGGCCACGGGGCGCAGGCCGTCTGGCGATGTGCAGCGTAATGCGGCGCCGCGGATGGCCAGGAGTGAGCACGGCCGCGAGGCTGGGGCTGCTGTCGAACACAGTGAGGCACGGCGGAGCTGCAGGGGGCACGTCAAAGAAGTGGGGTAGCGTGGGTAGCACGATGGGTGACACGCGCGGGCGCAGTGAGAATGTCGTCGAGGAACGCATTTTGGCCAGCCGCATGACCGTGACCGGCGCCATGGAGAGCAGCTCCGCAGCACCGGCAGCGCGTGCATAGAGTGGAATACCAGTTCCAGCGCAAGTACGAAGGATGAACCCTGCGCCGGCAAGTAGGCAAGCAATCGTCACGAGCACTGCGAGAGATATGGAAGCCGTGCGACATGCGCATCGACGTCGTCAGCATGTAGCTTGAGCGTGTGGTAGAGCGCGACTTAGGCGGCGGCACTGAAGCACGTCGAAATGTGGGTGAGGGTGGGCAGTGCAGGATGTGCACCAAGACGAATGAGAGTGGAATCAGAGGGCATTGGGGCGCCTGCTGTCGGACGAGCTGTGGGCTGCGCAGGTCGAGCGTCTGTGGGGTGGACACTATGATGCGCTGCGGCGGCGGTGCAGGTGCAGGTGCGGATTCGGTTGGGGAGTGCAGGAACGCTACGTGTACAGGCACGGGTGTGTTTGGAAGGAGGACCGTGCGCTGGGTGGGGTGCTATGTGTTGGTGCACTGGGGAACATCTCAGACATGTGTGGAAAAGACGGTGAGATGGGCGAATCGATGCAGGCCATGTCAAGCTCGGAGATAATGCTGGGGCGTCGTCCGAAGCTGATGGGAGGACGAGATAGAGGCGGTGGCGAGCGGCTAGGAGAGCGACGTCACGAGACACTGGAGATGTGGGAAGTGGCACCCTCGGAGCGTCCCCATCCCCTGCAGAAGTGTAACATGGAAGTAATGGTGGTCATCCGCCGGCGTAGGGATATTTTGAGATCGCTTGAACCTGCGTATAAAGGTCTATATTGTGTAAGGGAGAGGGGGAAGTCGTAGGTGGGAAAGGGGAACTGGCAGGCTGGAAGTAAGGCAGCCCAAGGGGGTCGTGTTCCTCTACAAGATCGGTGTGTTCCATCTGTCTCTTTCTAATTGTTGGAAAGATCTCATGCTGGTGACTGGTGACGTACCTCCTTCTAGCCATATCCCCGGCATGATGGGGCAGGCCGTTGTATCACAGACTCTTTGTAAAATGTGTTAAGATTACGTGCGGCTGGCAGCGTATGTGAGGAGAGCGAGGATGTGAGTGTCTGGAGTAGAGCGTATACTCCTATCTATCTCGTTGATCTTGGCGATTATCTAATTGTATCGTATCGGGTTGTCTGTTCCGGCAATATTTTGGGCTGCTTTTGGATCCAGCCTGGAATGGACTAGGCCAGATCACATTAGATGATCATTATGTTATATTGAGTGTTGAGTACAGTAGCTGAATTCTTTGCAAGTCAACTACTTGGCTCTCGTTTGCATCACGTTCCGTGTGCGCTTGGGTAGCCGATGGGGGAGAGAGAGAAGAACGACGCGCGACACGGAACGCTGGAAAGGCAGGGAAGGCGCGACTGATCATTTGACATGTGTAGATAGGTGATGCATTTAACACGCGTGGAATAAAAGACTCCCAGGGTTATTAGAGACAAGCATACTGGAAAGTGGGCAGGTGCGTAGAGGATGGGCGAAAGCGCGAAGCGCTTCATGATCGAAAATGGACTCTGTTGGCCGAGGCGAGGTCGCGACGGGTGGGTAGGATCCCCCGGAGCGACCTGATGCACGCCAGATGGCTCAGCAGATCTCATCATCGATCCCTTCAAATAGGTTGTGGCGGGCGGGCGAAATAAAGAATTCCGGTTTTTCAGACCGGTTGGAAAATGGGCGGAGAGGTGGCGGCAAGCCGAGCACGTGCCGCCCTATCCGCTTGCGCAAAGACTACACTCTAAGACTCCGCTCGCTTCTTACCCGCCTCAGACTGGCCAAATATCGAAGAAAAACTGTGGAGATAGGAGCACCGGTGACATAGCCTCACATAGGCTCTACTCCAGACCCCCGAAACATGAGTTCACCGCTGCGCTAAATCCCACCAATTCGACATTTGAAGTTTGATGGCATTGCCCTTAATCTGTCTTGCAGCTTAAAGCTTGAAGCTTGAAGCCTCTCAACGGACTCGAAAAGAACCAAAACCGACCCTCGAATGACGTACGCACCCGATTTCGTCGCATGGGACACTGCAGCAAACATCGCGCTGGCTTCGAGTCGCAACTCAAAAGGGTCCAGGTGTACTCGATCTCAAATTTCGCGGCTAATAAAAGTAGCGCAGGTACTCCGTTCGTCCGCCGTTCACCAGTGACTTGCTCGTCGACCTGCCCACTGGTCCGTTCGTTCTACCAAATTTCCCACCGCACCAAGTCATAACGATGGCGTCTGAGCCCATACTCTCGCCGCAGGCGTACCAAGCCGCCATGCCGTCACATATGCTGTATTGGAGCAGGTGTCTGCTAGGAGCGGTCGGTGAAAGAGCGACTGTAGCGTCTCTGCATCTGCCAGTTGATAAAGGTCGCCGATGAGCCCTCCACCATATTTCTCGTGCCTGACTTGCACCTCCCGGCTAGTCTAGGATGTGCGGGGCGGGGCGGAGGAGAGCAAGAATTCGGTTCGCGTTTCCATTTGTATTCTCCTTTCTTTACCGAATCCTTGAATAGATGTGGGGAAGACGCATTATGTATACGTAGTTATAGGTTTGGTGCGTATCTAGTGGTACTGTTGTCGTGTAGCGTGACGTGGTTTACATGCTGTTCCATGCGCCCGGTCACCGCCAGTGGCAATTCATCTAGAACGGGTATCCATTGTTATTCATACGACTCTGATGGATGGTCTCTTGTAAACTCGGTCAGGTTGGTCATTTATGGGTGTAAGTACATTAGTCTCTCCGTGTGATCGATCTCCCGCCATCGCCGTAAACATCTATGTGCAGACACTCACACCCTGGAGAGCCAAGGACAGGCGTGGTCAGCAGGCTTAGAACGTAACCAGCGACAGCAGCCACTCACATCCTGACGTGAACAAGAGTCGTCAGTAAGCTTGAAACGCAGCGAGCCACGGCAGCCACTCACATCCTGGAGAGCCGGGGACGTGCGTCGTGAGCAGGCTTGGAAAGCAGCGAGCTACAGCAGCCACTAACCAACTGGAGAGCCGAGGATAGGCGTCGTGAACAGGCAAGAAACGCAGCGAGCCATAGCAGCCACTCACATCCTGGAGAGCCGAAGACAGACGTCGTCAGTATGCCTGGAACGCAGAAAACCAGCAGCCACTCGCCAACTGGAGAGCCATAGACAGGCCTTGTCAGCGGGATTGAAACGTAGCGAGCCACTGTGGCCACTCACAGACTGGAGAACCGAGGACTGCGTCGTCAGTGGACCTGAAACACAGAAAGCCATGGCAGCCACGCACATACTGGAGAGTTGAGGACAAGCATCATCAGTACGCTTGAAACCCATCGAGCCACGGCGGCCGCTCACATCCTGGAGAGGACAGGCGTTGTCAGAAGGCTTGACACGCAGCTAACGACGGCAGCCACTCACATACTGGAGAGCCGAAGGCAGGCGTTGTCAGCAGGTTTGAAACACAGCGAACCATGGTAGCTACTCACTTCCTGGAGAACCGAGGACAAGCCTCGTCAGAAGGCTTCAAACGCAGCGAGCCATGGCAGCTACTCACCAACTGGAGAGCCCAGGATACGCATCGTCAGCAGGCTTGGAACGCGGCGAGCTACAGCAGCCACTCACTCTCTGGAGAGCCGAGGATAGGTGTCGTCAGCGGGCTTGAAACGCAGCGAGCCACGGTAGCCACTCACTCTCTGGAGAGCCGAGGACAGGCGTCATCAGCAGGTTTAATACGTAGCGAGCGGCTGCGGCCACTCACAGACTGAAGAGCCGAGGAGAAGCGTTGTCAGCGAGCTTGAAGCGCAGCGAGGGATGTTAGCCGCTCACAAACTGGAGAGCAGAGCGCCAGTGTCGTCAGGTCAGTCAATTTGAAAACTGTGAGTAAGGGTTGGCACTCACAAACTAGGCATCAAGCATCATGACCCATGTATTACATGATACTATCAACACTTACCCAGATGTATGGAAACGGTATAAGACATTCCCGAACGATATGTTCGCAGCTAGTATGGGAACGGACACTGCGATGCATGTTGTCATCGTCGCGTCCCCTTCAACAGGCGCACTCACCGGTTCAGCGCAGTTTTAACACTCAGTTTTAAATTACTCCTCTGTGCAGCCAAAAGCATCAATCCGACGATGTTGTCATTCAAAGCGGCGGCCGTCGTCTCAATAAGCGTATCGCAGCGCATACGTTTCCTGTGCATATCTGCCGAGAGTATTAGCTCGTAACTCCGGTATTTGCCTCTTAACTCACTTTCTAGTCGCACGAATCTAACGTTATCACCAAGTGGACGCAAGTAGTGCTCTTGAAATTTTTTCTCGGCCATATCAGATATATTGTCATCTGGGCTTCCGAAATCCTCCACATGGATTTGGACATTTCGCCAGAATTGGTCATATTTTGTAAACACCGCGACGACGGGAACTTGAAATCATTCTATTGAATCCGGTCACAGATGTGTGCAACGACGCACCATTTCGGTCGGGACAGATGTCCTTGAAAAATGTGAGGTCGAGTTGTGGACGTTGGTTGTCCATTGGTATGCAGTACCTCAAATATGACCGTCAGTTGTCGTAACCGTCAACGCGTGAACACTCGAGAGTCCAAACCATATCGCATGCAATCTGTCTCCCAGCCGAGTTTCGCTACACTTGCGTCGAATAAATTCTTGCAAGATCCCAAGTTCGTATATACTGCCTGACTCGATTCCGCGAGAATCGTGAAATATGTAGCCCTTATGGTTGGAGAACACAACTTCGTCATCAATGTTGTGCTCGCCTCGCTGGCCCCATGTTTAGAGGCAATCGCAGAGAAGTAATATTGTCACTAACATCCATGGACGGGTCGAGTGTAACCTAGTCCGAGTCAGTAGTAAGACCAGATTCGCACACAAAACGCCAAGACCCACGTACCGTCACATTTCTCCCAGGATTTCCCCGGTAAATAATGGGGCTTTCCGTTGTATCGCACACTCTTTGTAGGATAGACGTCTTCCCAGCATTCGCCCTTCCTATAATAAGTACTCGGAACTGGATCTTTGGAATTCGTCGAGGCGGTTGTTGCGTGTCCATTAGAGCGAGAAGCAAGAGCCGTTGATCGATTTTGTCATCCTCGATCGATGTCACATGGTTCACGCGTCACGCGTGACTGGACGAGCGGGCCGTTGCCTGTTCTTCCCTCGCTCGTCTGCCTGGAACCGCCAACCTCCCTCAACTCTCTGATAACACGGGGTAGTTGACCATGCCGATTGGTACGACTTGCGACCGTCGCGGTTGGCCAGTTGCCATTTCTCTCACAAATCCAACCTTTCTCATCCCTCTTAATTACACCAATTCCGAATTATCGCCTCGACAACAACTCCCTCAATCAACCTTGTGACCTCTCAACGACACACAAAAGACAAACCAGGCCTGCCCCTCAAATCAAGTAAGCACTCAATTATCTTTGCTTCGGTCTATCTCAGATCTCGAAAAGGATAGGTGGCTGCTTGCCCGATCTCAGGACCAGTAACGCGGAGAAGAGCTCACCATCCCCACCATCTTACTCGCCGTCGAGTCGCCGACCTGCCCCCTGATCCGCTCCGCCCAGTCTCCGCCGCGTGATTTCCATCACGAAGACGCGACGATGGCCCACTGAGCCCAGACTCTCGTCGCTCACATAGCTAACGGCTTCCGTTGCCAAGCGGTGTGCTACCCGCTGCGTCGAAGCCGGCATCTTCCAAGAGCGACAAGACGAAGGAGCAGCTGTAGCAGCTCTACGGACGTGCTTAATGCGTACGACCCGGCTAGGTGCCGCAGCCAGTTCGTCGAGGAGGATGTACGCGGGCGCGAGGCAGAGATCAGGCGATTTGGTTCGCCCTCAACGAGATCGGTACGTGCCTTCTAGCCCCCTCTCTTTGAAATTCCCGGATAAGTAGACCTGGTACCGCGCGAGGATGCACATGCCTGGCTGAAGCTCCTCCTCCTCCTCCCCCCCAACCCTAGTGTCACGCTCCCGCTCCCTGGACCCGTATCAACGCACGAATCACCTTTGGCACTGTTAGATCACCTTATGGTGGTGCAGAAGGGTATCCTCTCTCGATGTGATCTACTTATCTTCCACCGGAAATGCCAGTGCGTATGTGTGTGTATTTTTTCCTGATACCTACTCATTATAAGATTGTCGTGAATTCGATCATTGTACTTGGCCAATAGTGCGGCTCAGACTGAAGAGGAGAGAGACGCGTGATTGGGAAGAGTTTAGACAAGCTGATGAGTTGCTGAATACGCATCGTGATGTTATGTACACGGTGGGAGTAACGTGATGTATATGAGCTTTACGACGGAACTATAGACAACTATAATGCGAGGATATCGGGTAGCGATCGTGGTCAACAAAGAGTGGCCGCCTGGATGGAGACCTGCGCCCTTCTATCCAAAGAAAAAATGTCAGTCGTAATGAGTGTGGCGAAGGGATGAGAGATAAGACTGGCAAACGTATGCGCAAAGAAACATCCAAAAAAAAAAAGAAGTAAAACGAGCTGAATTTAGTTCAAGGCGTACCCACTCCCCGCTCGAGTACCTCCAGCCCCGCGCCCGTATTCGCTCGCGCATACGTATGTCTACATTGGGCGCGAGTATAAGTCCGAGCTCTTTCCGTGTGCTGCCAAGCGCGCCAAAGAGAGCCGCCGGGTGCAGGCCGTCGTACAGCGATGCGTTGCGTCAGGCGGCACAGCCAGGGCTACTGTCGAGTACGGTAGGGTGTGACGCGGCATTGGGTGGGACGACGTGCGCTGCAGGGGAAACGCCGACGAAGTGGGGGAGCACGAGGTGGGTAATACGTGCCCTGGCGGGCACGACGAGAAAGTTTCCGAAGAGCGTGTAGGTGCGTGCAGCACAAGCGTTGTCACGAGCGCCGCGAGGTGCGGCGTGCCAGCTAGCCGCGCGACGCATGCGTCGGCATCGTCGGCGGAGAGCTCGAGCGTACGGTAGAGCGCGAGTTGCACGGCGGCGCTGAAGCGCTTCGAGACGCAGGAAATTGGTGCAGGCCATGTCCAGCTCGGAAATGATGCTGGCGCGTCGTACAAGGCCGCTGGGAGGACAGATGGCAAGTAGCTAGGAGACCGGGACCACGGAGATGTGGGATATAGTACCCTTGGAGGAGGACCGTCCCCGTCCCCGATGGGAGTGCAACAAAGAAGCAGTGGTGGTCATTCACCGGTGCAGGGATGGAATATCGAGATGGATGTCGAAGAGATCGTGGATGGTGAGTTCATGAGAATGGACGTGGCCTTGATATCGAGGTTTTGAGAATGCTTGAACCTGTGCAGAAAATAAGGCTGGGTGCGAGGAAGAGGAGCGAGTCGTAGGGGGGAATGGGGAACAGGCTGGAAGCAAGACTGCCAAAACGGAGTTGCTTTCGTACGTTCTCTAATTGTCGGAAACACCTGGTGACGTACCTCCTAGCTATATCCCCGGTGTAGTGGAGCACCCCGTTATATCACAGACACTTTGTAGGATGGACGTCTTTCCTGCGTTTGCCCATCCTGTGATAAGGACAGTCCTTATTATAGGACGGGCAAACGGACTCAGAACTGGATCTTTGGAATTCGAGTAAAGAGCGACGGAAGCAAGAGTCGTTGATCGATTTGATCCCGTCCTCGATCGATGATGATTCACACGATCGATCGGGTTGCTTTCCACTTTTGACCCGAGACTCATGAGCCTCTGGGACAGAGCTGTTGTGTGTTCCTACACAGCTTCATTCATGACGACATCCTGGCACTGTCAACTCACGTCTCTTGTCCTCAATGGCCTCAACGCCCGGTGACATAAGGTAGTCGATTACGCTGTTTGGCTCGACTTGTGGTCACCGGCGTTTCTCTTCAATAGCTTCAATACCCGTGAGTCGACGTCGATCCAACCCCTTTTCACATTTGCACCAATTCGTCATGAAAAGAAACATTCGACAATATCTCCCTCCCAACCAATCACAAAAGCAATCAATCCCGTTCAGGTAAAGTATGCACTCGATTTTCGTCGCTCAGGAAAACGCAGCTGACATAGGGTCAGTGCATCTGCCTCATCCCAAAGTCTGCAACGCAAATACTCCTACGCTTGCCGTCCATCCCCATCCATCTTCCTCGCCGACCTTTCCACCACCGAGGGCCGATCCGTTCCGCCCGGTCGGACCCACGTCACGAAGACGCGGTGATCGCGTCTGGGCCGAAGCTTTCGTCGCTCACGTGGCCAACAACCGTCCGCTGCCATGCGCGACACCCTGTCCGCTGTGTCGGAGCAAGTCTCTGTCGGGGGCGGGTGGATAAAAGAGAAGTCGTAGTGCGACTACATCCGCACGCTGCGCAAGGTTGCCGCCTGGGCCGACATTGTGCTGCTCGTGCTTGATGCGGGGCCACGCTAACTGGTCGGAGAGAAAGTGTGCAGGTGCAAGGCCAAGCGTCCATGTTCGTTCTCAACATGACCGGTGCGTAGCTGTCTGTTTTCGTCCTCCCATCTCCAAAAAAAATTGGATAGACGACTCCGATGAAGCAGATATATGAGCTACGGATCCTGAAGCAGAAGCCGAAGACGCAGGAGGGTCGTGAGAGTGCCGCGAGAGGCTCTAGAATGGACATGTCCCACCGCCTCATAGCCAAGACGTCAATCCTCGCTACAGGCCGATGAGTGAGCGAGGCAAAGCCGTTATCCATTCTTCTACAGCCTCTCGTTCATGACAACATCCTGACAACTACCGCCTCATCACGCCTCGCTTCCTCAAAGGCCTCAACACCGGATGACATGTGTTAGTTGACTGCGCCGTTTGGTTCGATTTGTTACCACTGGTGTTCCTCTCAAATACCCCGGGGCTGAAGCGCCGACGTCCCAACCTTTCTCACATGCCTCTCGTTCACCCGGTTCACCATGGGAAACCCGACAGCATCATCCTCCATCGACCCTATAACCCTCTCAACGAACTCGGAAAAAAACCAAGCCTGACCCTCAAATGAAGTACGCATCTGATTTTCGTCACGCAGGAAACTGCAGCTAACATCGCGCAGGCTCGCGACTCAACAAGAATCCAGGTGCGCTCGATCTCAAAGCTAGCGCTGTACCGGAGCAGTGCAGACACTCCGTACGTTTGCTGTCCGTCACCCCCCATCAGCACTTACTCGCCAGCCTGGCCACTGACTGACTGACCTGTTCCACTCAGTCACCGCCGCACGACTTACCGTATCAAGACGTAACGATGACGAGTAACTGACGTGGTTATCCACGTCCCACCCGCTATGTCGGAGCATGGTATCTGCCAGGAGCGGCAAGGTGAAGGAACAGCTGTAACCTTTCAAGGTAGCCGACGAACCTGCCGCCGTATTGCTCATAGTGGGCTCTTTTTAGACAGAAAAGGAGCGAAACGCGTGATTCGGGAGAGTTTTCGTGGGGCGCTGAGCCCGTGTCGTAACATGACGTATACGAGTATTATAACGGAACTACTAATGCATACAGCTGTAGTGCGAGGGTATCGGGTAGCAATCGTGCAGGGATCAACGAAAAATTAAAGGGAGTGTGTAGCCATCTGGATGGCAGCAGCATGAGAATACCCGCGCCCTTCTCTTCAAAGAATAAAAACGCAGGTCGCAATGTGTGATGAGAGATATAAAAACATATGTGCGCGAAGAAAACATCCAAAAAAAGAGAAGAAAAAAGAGCGCAAGTGATTCACGCTCGTAGCGCACCCACTTCCCTGAGTCCCTCCGTGAACGCCCGAAGGAAACACAGCGGAGCGTAATGCCGATCCCAGTGGAGGTTATGTCCACAGTGCGAGGAGAAACAGGCCTTCTTCCACCTCGGCAGCCTTAGTTGCCAGAGTAACGGGCAGGCGGAGCGTCTGCATGTTTAGCAACTGCTGCTTGTACAGCGCTTGCAGTGAGAGCTAGCCAAGGGCGGCACCGTACCTAAAAAATTTAACTTTCAGTCGTCGTAATCGTGAACACTAGAGAGTCCAAACCATATCGCATACCATCTGTCTCGCCAAGTGTCTCGCAATCGCGTTTCTCCACACTTGCGTCGAATGAATACCTGTAAAAACTCGAGTTCCTCTGTAGTACGTGACTCGATTCCGCGGGTCGTGAAAGACGTGATGACGCGGATGGAGAATACAAGCTCGTCGAGCCAAAGGAAAGTAAGATCGTCACTAAAATCCGTGGGCGATCAGATCGATCAGACTCGTAGATAAAAGGCGCGGGCCACGTACCTTCTCCCTTCTCCAGTTCACAGTTGTTTCACTCCTTGCCTTTCCTGCACTTTCCCTTCGTATAATTGGGACTCGCAACTGGACCCCTGGAATGTGACGGAAGCAAGAGTTCAAGTTGCTGATCGGTTTTGATCCCGTCGATGGTTCACACGATCGATCAGTTCCCTTCCTTATTTGATCTGGCTCAGATCTCATCTTTGCATTCTCCGTTCTTCCTATCTGCGGACTGTGGCTTTCCTTGAAATATCATCGAATCGTCGCCTCCACCGAGATATCAATGCATAGAATGTTTTGCCAGACTACACGGAGGCCGTGCACGTGAAAATTGGCAGCGTCGCCCGTGCCAGGTAGACACGTGAGTCTCTTGAAGCAGAGCTGTTGTCTGTTCCTCAACGGCTTCTCATTCATGACGACATCCTGACCATCAACTCACGCCTTTTGTACTCAACACCCGATGACATAGGGGCCGGATGATACGGCACTCGACTACATCTTGGCTCGACTGGCGTTTCTCAAATACTACCGCCGGGTCGACTTTCCAACCTTTTCTCACAACCTTCTCATTACACTAATTCGTCATAGGAAGACGGTCAGCTCACAGCTAAACAGCATCTCCCTCCCCTCGTAGTCTTCGCAGGAGCGGCCAAACCTTCCCCCAGGTAAGGTATGCACCCGATTTTCATCGCTCAGGACAACGCGGCCAACGTTTGCTCGGCGCAGAACTCAAAATGATCCAGGTGCGGCGCATCTGCCCCATCACAAAGTCCCCAGTGCTGGTTCTCCGTACCTCTCCCGTCCATCCCCGTCCATCTTACTGACCTTGGCACCACCGATCCGTTCCGCCCAGTCTCTACCAGGTGACCCCTGGCACTGAAGACGCGATGATGGCTTCTGGGCTAATGTTTTCATCGCTCGCGCGGCTATCATCGTCCGTTGTCATGCACCACGTCCCGTCCGCCGTGTCGGAACAAGTCCCTGTCGGGAGCGGCAAGACGCAATAGCAGTCACGGCGGGACTACATCCGCACGCCGCGCGAGTTTGCCGACGAGGCCGATGTTGTGCTCGACTTGCGGTCACATCGGGGAATCACCTCCCCGCAAATTAGCGTTAATTATGGATAATTAACATATAAGCGCCCATTTTCCGTTTTAATTATCCCCCCCACTAATTAAGGACAATTTGTGTTTCAGTTTGAACTAATCCACAAATGCTTATTAATTTTCGAGTAATTTGTCATTCAGAAACATTAAAATAATTTGCCATTTGGTCTAAACTGTAAGTTAACTGAGTGGTAATGACCAATAATAACAAGCAGTATGTTGCATTTTGGCACACTCGACCCGGCCGACTTGAACCCACACAAAACCAACACTGCCGCGATAATACGCGGCGATACAAGACTTTAGTTCCGTTTTCATTCCGTCTCAAACGATTCAAGACCCATAGGGGTTATGCGCCCCCTTTTGCTCTCATTCTCCATCTTCCCGCCTTCATTCTCCTGACTCCTGTTTCATGCCTTTAATGGCCCGTGTGTCTTTGTTTTTCTTTACTCTACTTTATTCCTATTTTTTCTAAAGATGTAGCTACATTGTATAAATATGCGCTCGTATGTGCTCGAAAAATCATCCAGTTGTGTTCTTCTCTTCCTTATCGTGTGCCTCTAAGTCCCTCTCCAAAGCGAACCTCTAGTTCGCCTTTGTTCATTCGCTCGTGCTCTATCATCTTCGACTTTGTGCCTATTCTCAATTGCTGACTGAACTGGCCCTATTTGGAAACCCCTTGTCACCTGACCGGCTTGTCTTAGCCGGATCACCCCTGTTGCCCCACCTTTACATCAAGGTTATGGGCCCTGCTGTTGCAGATTAAATCCGAAATCCCTGAGAATAAATCAGCGCGTACCTTTCCTTATTCAGAACCTCGCTTACCGCATTCGTCATCATGAGCGACAAAGTAACCATCGTCAAATTGGCCAACGATGGATCCAACTGGGTCACTTACCGAAACCGGATGGTCTGGTCCTTCAGGAACCGGAAATGGTCCATCCACCTTACCGAAGATACGGTCCCCACCACATGGGTAGCCATAGGCACCATAACCCCACAAGAGCGTTGGGAAACGGAAGAAGCCTCCGCAAGCGAATTTATTGCAGCATCAATCCCAGATCATGTATTCAACGAAATTGAGAGCAAGACATGTGTCAAAGATGCTTGGGACACTATCAAAGACATCTATGAAAATTGATCAAGATGATCACTGTCGATCTAGGATGCCAACTTTCAGGAACCAAATTAGCCAAAGATGGCGATGCCCACGCTCACATCGCCCGCCTCACAGACATGAAAGCACAACTCGCATCCATGGGAACAATGTCACGATTTGCGAGTTGTGGACTCTTACTTACAGTGATGACCTCGTGTGTAAGCAGTAATGTGTCATGGACAGCGGTATCAGTCAGCATGTAGTACAATCACATGCTGATGTGGCATGAGTCATAACTAGGATAGCTGTAGTAGGGTTCGAGCTACTTACGCTATTTGTCGTACGGTTTTGGGAGGAGCTTTAAAGCATCCTCATACATGTATAAATAGTGGCTCGATAAGACCAAGATACGCCATCTTGGTCTTCTTCAATCACCACTTCTTTCTCGTCTCTACCATGCGTGTTTCACTTGCCTCTTCGTGCAAGTCGACTTCATCGATCATCGGATTACCTAGTGGCACGACTTGCCCTAGTGTACAGAATAGAGATCACGTGCCTCATATAAGCGCCGTGTATCTCGTGACTACAGATCACGTGACCTCAAGGCCATATTTCGCTAAGTTGTGAACGCCCTTTCGCAGTCCAAGTCGGACTAACGCCAGTGGTGGCGTTACAAACAATCACTACCAATGACGAATTTGCATCTATCCTACTCAGCTCCCTCCCCAAATCCTATTCCTCTACCATCGACACCATAAACGCTGTGGCCGATCAAGCCGGTGCTTCCGTCGAACCGAGTCAGGTAATCCGATTAATAACTGACAAATATGATAGGCTCCTTATGGAAAAAGGCGGCAAAATTGGGGGTCTGGAAGAGGCCTTTGCAGCCAATGGGCAAAGACGCGATAAACGCAATGTGGAATGCCACCATTGCCACAGACTCGGCCATTACAAATCCGACTGCTGGGCCAGAGGAGGCGACAAAGAAGGCCAAGGCCCACCTCGGAGAGATAGGAATTCAAGCGACAATCGCAATACTCGCTATAATCATGATAATCGCAACAACCATAACAGCAACTACAATAACTGGAACAGGAACAACCGGTTCAATAATGCAAACGCGGCCAGCGCAGATACTGAAGATGCCTGGGCCACCATTGAGGAGATCGAGGACGATTCCGCTCCCTCTCCTCAGCACTCCGCATACCTTGCGGGACCATTTACTCCTCCCCCTATTGAGATCGAGCTCTACGATTCCGGGGCATCCAGCCACATGTCCCCTTTCCAAAACCGATTCATTAATTATCGATCTATCCCTCCTCGCGCGATTACTGCAGCTAACAAAGGGACATTTTATGCCATAGGAACAGGGGATCTACAGATCGACGTCCCCAATGGGAATACCACTTCCCCCATTACTCTCCGCGACACCCTCTACGTGCCCGAAATGGGCCTCACCATCGTCTCACTCGGCTGCATCATGCATGCCGGTTACTCTGTCGAATTCGATGATGACGCGTGCAAGATCAAGAAAAAATCTACTGGCAACATCGTAGGCGACATCCCCGCAAACACCAACGGCCTATTCAAGGTTGAGCATTCTCATACGGCTGCCAGCGCTGTTCCTCGGCTTGAGCGAGTCGACATCCACACTCTCCATCGTCGCCTCGGACACATCTCAGCCGATGCTATCCGCTCTCTAGTCCGCAACAATGCCATTGAAGGTGTTCAACTCTTTGACGACGGCTCTCCCATCATCTGCGACTCTTGTCAATATGCTAAGCTCACTCGCAAGGCTATCTGCTCTGGTCTCCAAATGCTTTTGACAGCTTTTGACAGGTCCCACTTTTACAGATGTGTTTTTCTGGAAGCATACAGACAACATACCAGGACAGACATTTGCCAGCAATAATTGCTGTCCTTGAGGATGCAGGCGTGTACATCTTCAGCACCCCAAACCTGGAGTGATGCCACGACAAGCGCATCCTGTATGAACCTGGCAACTTGTAATGTTTCAGGGAAAGCATTTTCCAACACAATGGAAGCATGCAAAAGGCTGAATGAGCCCATGATGGTGCTTCGTACAATGCTTGACTGGTCTGTGAGCCTAAGCTTCACCAAAGTTTTGGAAAGATCAGTATCCATTGGCCATAGCTGTGGGACTTTGCCGGTGTGCCCATTGCGAGTCAAGTCCTCTGGCGTAGTAGCTGTGCCATTGTGTTAGCATACAACATAAGTGTGATGTACAGCAGTACAGGTTCACCTGCAAATCCCGGGGTGGTGGCTTGAGTGTGCTCGGAATGTGTGGTTTCTCCTTGTCGACCCTTGGAAGTGGCGCCTGGATTGACATGTGGACACAAAATGTGAGTATTATTAAACAGATAGCTACTATGGGCTTACCTGCAAACTCCGAGGATGTGGCCTGAGGGTACCCAGTGGGGTATGAAAAAATGACTCGTTGCCCCTCAGAGGCGGTGCCTACATTGGTATATCAATGCACAACACTAAGCCAGGCAATATTGTTGGGCTCACCTTTGAGTCCTGTGGCGATGACTTGACAGCACTTGGAATGAGTTGGTTCCATTTGTTGACCCTCAGAATGGTGCTGGAAATGCATCTGTGCTAGTTGTTGACCTTTGGAACAACACTCCGAGTGCACGCATATCGCTTGCTGACCCTCAGAAACGGTGTCTACATTAATCCCTAGAGTAAGTATCATGCATCCGAAAGAAGAGAGGTCTTACCTGTGAGCCCCGAAATGGCATCTTGAGGGCACTTGGAATGCACATCTGTCCCTTTTGAAGCCATACCTATGGCACATTAACGGACAAGGTAATTGGGATGACAGTGAGTACGGGCCTACCTGCATACTCTGAGTCTTGATTGTCCAGGCCCTTGAATCGTACATGTTTGCCTGGTGCACAAAGTACATAACATGCAAGTGATTTAGTATGTATATAGATAATCAAGTATGCAGACACACCTGTGGGGGGCCCAGAATGGACTTGTGCACCAGTTCGAACATCAGACAGCAACATTCCATAGTTTGAAGGCATGGACAGCAGTGTGTCGTCAGGAGCATTTAGGCAGGGAACACCTATCTCAGCAGCGTCTTCTGTGGCACCTCCGAGCCAAGAGGGTCTCTAAATAGCCTTGAGTCATGATGCTAGACGTGATGATGGGAAATACTTACCTCGACTGCCAGCCATTGAGATGATCTGGCTGTCTGTGTGAATGCAACCATATCCTCGTGTTCCTCCAAGTCACCTTCAACTGGTTCAGAATCCAAGCCTTTGCTGCCTGTAGCACTAGAGTGAGAAAGGTTGTTGTCTAAAGATGAATTCCCGTCCTCATCCCTGTCCTGAACGAGAGTCTCCGCTAGGGTGTAAAGTAAGCATGACAGTAAGTGCAACTTGACATGCAAGAGGTCCAAACATTGACACACATCGTCTCAACTTTCTCACACTGTTGGGCAGAACACTGCCCGCTGACATGGGTTCGACCTCATTGTCTGACAGTTCAAGACGGGGAGGATGGGTGCCTTCTAAACCTTGGATCATTAGATGTAAGTGATCCCATTTCTTATTTAAAAAACTCACCATCTTGCTCACCATTGAACCGTGACCATGACTCGCTGCCCACTTTCACTCACTTAGCAGGTTTCTTTGGGGCCTCTGGTGTCAAGCTTGGCACCACAGGCCTCTTAGCAAGCCCCTCAGCATCGGTGGTTGGGCCCTCTTCAGGAGACAGGGCATGCTTTTTGAAGGGGACTATGATACCCAGCATCTGTAAAAGTGGGACCTGTCAAAAGCTGTCAAAAGCGTTTGGAGACTGGTCTCTGAACGCTTTTGACAGCTTTTGACAGGTCCCACTTTTACAGATGCATATTGTTGCATACGGACGCGAGATGCCCGAAGAGTTCTGCGATGGAGACGAAGTCCGCGCGTTCGGTGCCAGAACCGAAGAGCATTGGCGTGCCTGGAGGCATATCGAGGCAAGCTTCCTCCCTGACCCGTTGCACTAAAGATCGAAGATGGCCGTCACGTGACCCTGGCATGTGACCTGCCCTAGAACCTACTAGAAGAGTCCAGAAGGATCCGGATGAGCTTGAGCCCGGATCGGCCTCGTGTTTGTGACTGATGTGACCGCTGACTTGTACGGACTTTGATTGGCTTGCGACTACCCTGTGATATTAGGATTAGCGGCTGTGTATTAGGGTTGCTGAGCTTCAAAGCTCCATCCCTTGTAGTATAAGTAGTGGACGCTGCCCGTCCCTTAGACGGCAGCTTTGATATCTTGAAGAACTCCTTCCCTTGTTCTATCCTTGCTCCCTCTATTACGCGTGCCCTCTTGTCGTTCATCGCTCCCTGCTATAAGTCGTTCGACTTCTTGCTATCATAATCGACTTCGTTCTCGCTCGGACCTCAGTCGGATTCAGCAAACCGGTTCCAAATCCAAGTCGGATTACTACGTCCCGAAGGAACGTAACACATATGTAAGTCATCACATCACCTTGACTTAACATGACAATGACCAGGCACGTACCTTCTGACTCTCCCCCAGCATTGTGCGGCCGCCTAATCACCAGTGGAGGCAACTTAGGGTGCATATTGGTACCTTTTCCCTTCTTCTTTGAGCTCACAGAGCGTGTTGATGTGTCAGTGGAGGTCGCCACCGAAGTCGTATCTACGGCATTGTGCTGCCGCTGTGTGGAGGGTGCCATACCCATATGGCCAAACGGAAATGAGAGAATGTATTGGGAAGGGCGGTGGTGGGGATACAATGAGGGACTAGGGTTTGGATGGGGGATTTGTCCACCGGGTACGTGCCACATCTTATATTTTTTTCTTAGCATGCTTAACTTTCTTTGCAGTGACCCATCAGCTTGCGCCCCAAATGCCACATAGCCATACTGTCATTCTTACTATCACCATCATTCCAAATCACACTATTTCAATGAGTTTGATTACCTGCACTGGCTGCTGTCGACGCTTCACTTATGCCGGGTACTCACATCACCTTAGCATGACAACTTGTGCTACTTGTCATGTCATCTATGATAGCTGTCTGGATCACTCCTCAGTGTGTGACCCTCCAGGTGTCTCTGGTCCAGAGGACGGCATTCCAAGTGAGTGGTTTTGCCTGACTCGATTGTGCTAGTAGATTGACCCCAAAATTTAGACGGGAGCGAATTCAATGAACAATTTGACCAACATGGAGACGGTGAACTGGACCATATGAACGTTGACACAGATGACAGGGCACCCGACACTAGTGTGCCTGTACATACAGAAACTCCCGATCACCCTCAACAAGCCCGTGACCAGCATCTGTAAAAGTGGGACCTGTCAAAAGCTGTTAAAAGCGTTCGGAGACCAGTCTCTGAACGCTTTTAACAGCTTTTGACAGGTCCCACTTTTACAGATGCACCCCCAACAAGATGGGGCCCCGTTTATTGAGTGCTTTCCTTCAGAGGTGGCTGGAGCCCCCATTGCCGAGATGGGTCAGAACATGCCTGGTTACCAGGCATTGCGGGATGATTTGGGACCAGGCAATATTTGGTACCCATTTCAGTCGCAGTGTGATTGGGACTTCACTCGGTGGGCAAAGAACAGGGGGTCATCCTCAACTGCAGTAACTGAATTGCTTGCGATTAATGGTGTAAGTGCATGACAGCTCAAATGGCAATGAACAAATTGATTTGATGGCTAACAACGTGAAGTAGATGGTCGAAAAGTTGGGATTGTCATACCGCAATGTTAAGGAGCTCAACCACATCATCGATGAAGAGATGCCAGGACAACCAAAGTTCAAATGCAAGAAGATCTGTATTGGTGGAGAATCCTATGACTTCCACTTTCGAGAAGTCATTCCCTGCATCCGTGCACTCTTTGGGGACCCAAGATATTCTGGAAAACTTGTATTTGCACCGGAACATCATTACCGAGATGTGGGTCACACCACACCAGTATTCAGCGAAATGTACACTGGAAAATGGTGGTGGTCAGTGCAGGTATGTGCAAATAGCATCTGTAAAAGTGGGACCTGTCAAAAGCTGTCAAAAGTGTTCGGAGACCAGTCTCCGAACACTTTTGACAGCTTTTGACAGGTCCCACTTTTACAGATGCCTACCAACGACATACTCTTTACCATGTCCTCATGTCATCTTTAGCAATCCCTGGAGCCACACAAACCAGGCGCGGCAGTATTACCACTTGTAATCTCATCAGACAAGACCCAGCTCACCCATTTTCAATCAAAGAGTGCTTATCCCATCTACCTGTCGATTGGCAACATTTCGAAAGACATCTGCTCTAAACCAACTCAGCAAGCACAAATGTTGATGGGGTACATTCTGGCAACACAGCCGAAGCAAATCGCAAACAAGGACGCACGGAGCCAGGCACTTGCAAACTTGTTCCATTCATGCATGTGCAAATTGCTCCACCCCATTGAATCTTATGGTATGACCGGCATCGCAATGGCCACTGGTGATGGGATTTGGTATCGCTGTCACCCAATTCTTGCAAGGGCCCAACGTTTATTGGTGACTATCCTGAACAATTGCTCATTACTTGCACCTATAGCGGAAGGTGCCCCAAGTGCACTGTCCCACAAGGCAAACTTGGAACCGACTCGAGATTCCCTTTGCATAACTTCGGAGCAGCAGTTGGTACGTTTTCTTTGTCAGACGGTGATCCAACAACTTTCCACGCGAGGTGTCATGATGCTGGCCTCAAGCCCACATACCATCCATTCTGGGAGCGTCTCCCATTCGCCAATATATTCCTCTCGATTACGCCAGATATATTACATCAACTTCATCAAGGTGTCCTGAAACATCTGGTCCGTTGGCTGGCCAGACTTAGATCCGGGGAGATTGATGCGCATTGCAGCTGTCTACCACCAAATCACAATGCCCGATACTTTCACAAAGGCATCACCTGGCTCTCAAAGCTCACTGGCAAAGAGCATAAAGACATAGCTCGCATTATTCTCAGAGTTGTGGTGGATCTTTCTCTTCTGGGTGTCCAGTCCTCAGCACGCCTGACCCGTGCTGTGCGGGCACTTGTCGATTTCATTTACCTTAGTCAGTATCCCGTGCACACCACTCAAACTCTCAATGCCATGGACAGTACACTGTCCTGATTCCATGAGAACAAAGACGTATTTATTGAACTTGGAGTTCGGGAACACTTCAACATTCCCAAGCTCCATAGTCTCCTCCACTACACCAGATCCATCACACTTTTCAGCACCGCCGACAATTATAACACCGAAAATTCGGAACAACTTCATATCGACTTGACCAAGAATGCGTACCGCGCGACAAATTTCAAAGACGAGTACAAACAAATGACCACTTGGCTGGAGCGCCAAGAGGCAATGCACCAGCACGCGGCGTTTATCGAATGGTGCAATTCCGGACACTCTGCATTATCAACTCCTTTGACATGTCCCTGCCTTAATTTGAAGTTATACCCTTTTTTGACAATCCACCCATCCGAAAAGGGCATAACTTTTGGAGCTCTTTTCAACAGATACGGAGCCATCGACTTTCAAGACGCCCTTGCCGACTTTATTGTGCAACATAACTATCCAGAGTTATCTGCCAGCGTGGCTCGGAGGCGTGCCAACAACACTTTGATCCCATTCCGAAAGGTCTCCATATTTCATAGGGTTAAATTCACCTATCGGGATGACACCATCCAGAAGACTGTCGATGTCTTGCACATCCGACCAGAGGCACACAACCACCATGGTGACACTATTCCTGGACAGTTTGACACCGCGTTGGTGAAGGATGGAAGTAGGTTCCGTGTAGCCCAAATTTGTGTCGTGTTCCAGCTTCCAAGGTCAGCGCTATCCTCGATCTTTCTTAGTTTGCGCCCAGCTCCTCCAATGGATCTTGCCTATGTAGAGTGGTTTTCACCACTCTCTAGGCCACCTACGCCCAACGAAACCCATGGAATGTACTGGATATCAAGAAGTTATCGAAACAACCGTCATTTAGCTAGTATTGTACCTCTAGCAGAGGTCTGTAGGAGCGTCCAACTATTCCCGGCTTTCGGACAGGTCGCACCCCAGCAGTGGCAGGGCCCAACTGTGCTTGAGGAATGCCGTACATTCTATATCAATTCATTCCTTGACCGACACTTTTACCAAAATTTGAATGTAATTAACGAAAATTGTTAGTCAACTGAATACAGTCAACTCTCTGATAATCCATAGCCCTCAATAACCCATAATCTGAGTAACCCATACCTTTTTCGATATCCTGAGTTGGTATGCGGGGATTTTGTACCCATAACCCATACACCTCGAAACACAATAACCCATGCCCTTTTGAGGGTTAATAACCCATAAGTATTGGGCGCCTAATGCCAAAAGTCAACTAAAATAGGATATTTTGTTGAGTGTTTGAGCGGAATTTTCCATATCCAGCGTCCACACATTGCTCTGAGTGCAGCCACGGCAGTCTCAGAGCTTCGACCATCAGATGAGGCTCACTTTCTCGGAAAGACAACATATGAAGAACTTTTCATCGTAGTCATAGAGGCCAGATAGGCATGAGAAAGGATGATGGAAGACACCCCAGTGGATGCATCCCAACACGCGTGCTAAAGTACTCCTAATGGCATTACGTCTTAACCATTACACAATGGACACAGACGACCCTTTCCTACAGAAGATGGACTCAGTGCTGGTATAGTTGATGGCAGGCATCTGAAGGTGTGCAAACTGGAGACAAATATGAGGCCGCATCTTATTTCGAAATACATTTTCTGGTCGTGATTTTTTTCACACATGCAAGCACACGTGACCTTTTCCTAGTCTCTGCGGAACCCCATACACCTCAATAACCCATATCCCTGGGCCTATCCCGAGGGGGTATGGGTTATCAGAGAGTTGACTGTAGATTCTTAACGGCGCCATCTAGAGAACAGGCACTCTCCCGTATTTACAATTTCTTAGCGCGTTTAACAGATTACTGTTAATTAAAGCGGGTTTTGCGGGGGGGTGATTCCCCGATGCACCGGCGTTTCTCTCAAATACTACCGCCGGTTCGACTCTCCAACTCCTTCTCACAACCCTCTCATTTACGCTAATTCATCACGAGAAGAAACAGTCACCTCCCTCTCAATCTTGTAGTCCTCACAAAAGCGATCAAGCCTACTACCCCTCAGGTAGAGCAATTTTCGTTGCTCAGGACAACGGGGATAACATTGGGTCGGCTCAGAACTCAAAAAGGTCCGGGAGCAGCGCATCTGCCTCATCACAAAGTCCGCAGCGCAGATACTCCGTACGCCTGCCGTCCATCCTCGTCAATCTTACTCACCGACCTTGCCACCACCGATCCGATCCGCCCAGCCTTAACCGCGCGACCCACGACACGAAGATGCGATAATGGCGTCTGAGCCCACGCTTTTGTCACTTGCGTGGCTAACGTCGTCCACCGCCATGCGCGACATCCTGTCCGCTGTGTCTCTGTCGAGAGCAACATGATGAAAGAACAGTCGCGACGGGACTACATCCACGAGCTGCGCGAGGTTACCGACGAGGCCGATGTTGTGCTCGCGCTTGATGTACCCGACCTGACTGGGGCCGCGCCAAATGGTCAGGAGGATATGCGTAGTTGCGGGCGGGGGGAAAAGCGGCTCGTGTTCGTGTTCATAAAAATGGTGCGTAGTCGTCTGTCCCCATCCCCCTACCTTCTTCAAGCGTTTGGATAAATGGAGCAGATGTACAAGCTACCGATCCTTAAGTTGTTGAAGCTGAAGCTGAAGAAGCAAGAGGGCCGTGAGAGGCTCTAGAGTGGACCCATTGCACCGCCTCATAGCCAAGACCAGGCTGACGAGTGAGCGAGGCAGAGTCTATTCTTCCACAGTCTCTCGTTCATGACGACATCTTGACACCGCCAGTTCGTATCTCTCATCCTCAAAGACCTCAACACCCGATGACATGTGGTAGTCGACTACGCTGTTTGGCTCGAATTGTGACCACTGGCGTTCCTCTCAAATATTCCGGCTGAAGCTCTGACGCCCCAATCCTTCTCACATGCCTCTCGTTCATATCAATTCACCATGGGGATTCGGAAGCACCGTCCCCAATTGACCTCATAACCCTCTCAAAGGACCCGAAAAAAAGCCGAGCCCCAAGCCGAGCCCTGGCCCTCAAATGGAATGCGCATCAGATTTTCGCAGTGCACCAAAGCAGCGCAAGCGCTCCATACATCTGCTGTCCGTCGCCTTCCATCAGTACTTACCCGAGTACTTCCTTGCCAGCCTGGCCACTGATCCGTTCCACCCAGTCTCAGCCGCGTGACTCACTGCACCAAGACGGAACGAAGGCGAGTAGTTGCCGTAGCTATTCACGTCCCATTCGCTATTTCTGAGCAGGGCATCTGCCAGGAACGGCAAGATGAAGGAACAGCCGTAGCCTCAAACCCGCACGCGGCTCAAGGTAGCCGACGAGCCTGCTGCCGTATTGCTCGTGCTTGACGTGCGCGACCTGGTTGGGTGCCGTGGCCAACTGGTCTAGGAGGTGTGCTGGTGCGAGGCGGAGGAGGGCAAGGGTTCGGTTCGTGATCATGCAACAAGATCGGTACGTTCCTATGCCCCCTTCTCCATCGAATTCTCGAATTCGCAGCATAACAGGGTTACGTGCACCTGTTCCATGCACCCAACCCAACCCCCCCCCAGTGGCAGTTCAGCTGGAACGCGTATCCATTGTTATTGTTTGGACGCTAATAACACGATTCGGGAGTGTTTGAACGAATTTATGGGTAATGAGTGTGGCAATCGAATGAGCAATTTCCACGCAAAGGCACGCAAAAAGGAAGAAAAGCGAGTATACATCAATTCAGCTCACGCGTACTCACTCTCCTTGCTCGAGTTCCTAGTGAGTGTCAGGAGGAAACTTGACGCGGAGCAATGCTGGCCACAGCAGCGCGAGACGCGACGGGCCCTCCTTTCGCCCCAGCAACCTCGGTCACCGGGGTGGCTCGCAGGCAGAGATTGCGAAGCGCCTGCACGTTCGGCAACAGCGAGCCAGCCTGTTTGAACGGCGCTTGCGGCGAGTCCTAGTGTACCAATCAGTCAGAGTCAGAGTCGATGGGGGCAGCTGACGTGTATCTCATCTGAAGTGCCCGCGAGAGTCAGCTCGAGAAGCTCGATACCGCCCGTATTTCCAGTGCACCTAACAACTGCCCGCGCGTGCGCACGTCCACATTGGGGGTGAACTCCTAGAGAAAGAAGAAAGAGCACACATTCCTCTCCATCTTACTTGTCGACCTTGCCACTGATCCATTCCGCTCAGTAGCCCTAGTCTCCGCCGCCGGACTCGCGAAGACACGCTGAGGACGTCTGGGCCCAGACTCTCATCGCTCACGTAGCCAGCGACTTCCGTCACCATGCACAACGTACCATCCGCTGCGTCAATGCCGGCATCTGCCAGGGTCCAGGAGCGGAAAGACTAAGGTGCAGCTGTAGCAGCTCTACATTCGTTTTGTTGGTGCTTGATGTCACGACCAGACTGGGTGCCACAGCCGGCCGGTCGAGGATGACGTGCGCGGGCGGAAGGTGGAGGGCAAGGTCCGTGTTCGCGCTCAACAATATCAGTACATGCCTTCCGTCTCCATACCCCTCTTCCCGGATACACTGGCTCCACGCAAAAATGCGTACACACGGCCGAAGGATCTCCGCCCCATGACCCTAACATTACGCTCCCGCTCCCTGGTCTGCTACCAGCACACAATTCACCTTTACTACTGCATCGCAAGGTGTGCAAGCTGAGCGGAGGGCGCAGACGGTCACCTTACATATATGGAGTTTTATGTCTTCATCTTAGCGTTCGAAGTGTGACGTCGTCGTGTACTGTGACGTGGTTTATTTCATTGGTTCCGCGGTTCAGCTGGAACGCATATATATGCACTGTTACTGTTCCGGCTGGTCCCGAATGACTGTGAACATGTAAGGTCTTGATGTGATTTGTCTTCCACCATCACCGGGAACACCAGTTTGTGTATGTGTGTTTTGTTCTTTGATACCCCCTCGCTGCAACATTTTGTCATATTGTACTGGGTGACTCGGACAGATCACGCGATTCAGGAGAGTTTAGGCGGGTTTATGAGTTTCCGAGTACGTGTCGTGTGTTATGTACACAGTGAGAATGACGCGACATGACGGAACTAGTGCCACTATAGACAGCTATAATGCGAGGAGATCGAGTAGCGATCGTGCAGGGAATACAAAAAACGGAGTATGGAAAACAGCGGTATCATGGGGAGACCCACACCCTTCTCCTCAGGAAAACACTAAGTCGTAATGGGTGTGGTGATCGAATGAGAGATAGACACGCAAAAAAGACATTCGAACAAGAGAGAACAAAAAGAGCGTACATGAGTTAGATTCACTCCTCCCGCTGGAGGTCCTAGTGCGCCACTGCAGGAAACACGACGCAGCATAATGTTGATCCCAGCAGAGGTTATCTCCACAGCGCGAGATGCGATGGGCCTTGATTCGCCTTGGAAAACTTGGTTGCTAGCGTGGCTTACAAGCGGAGTGTGCGAAGCACCTGCACGTTTTAAAATAGCGAGCCAACCTGCTTGTACGGCACACTTGTAGCGAGACCTAGAGTATGTACTGACCAGTCAGTGCCAGAGCCGAGGCAGGCAGCCATCGCGTACCCCATCTGAAAGGACAGTTTGAGAAGCTCGAGCTCCACGCCCACATTTCCCCGAGTGCCTAACAACCGCCCGTGGGTGCGTGACGTCCACATCAGGGGCACGAGTACGAGTGCCAGAACCTTCAGCGCACTGCCAAGCGCACTAAACAGCGCCGCAGGTTTTAAGGCCGGAGCTGCTGTCGAGCACGACGAGGCAAGGCGCACCTGTGGGCGGCATGCCGAGTAGTTCCGTGTCGAAGACAAGCAGTATCAGCGCTTATAAGCGCGCGTATCGAGTGCCGTCGGCCATAAATTTTCAGATCTGTTACTGCAATGAGAACGGAACATTGGACTAAGAGCAGGTAAGTTGGTTGCAGTCTATCCTGTAATTCGTGGCGACGACACCAATATAAGCTCAGTGACACTATCACAAGACGAGGCAATGACAAACCCACGATAAGGATTGAGGATTATTGCTCTGAAAGAGCAAGCCTGAAGCATCTGGGGTGGTACCGGAACGAGCACTCGTGATGGAGCCAGGATGTCGCTGGCCTTGATGAAGCCTGAGCCCTGCACGGATTATCCCTACACTCGCAGCTGGCTCTAAGCCTTGCCTGATCCATTTCTGTCGTTTGTGATCAAGTCTCACGACCAGATGACGGTGAAGTATCCCATCAACTGACCTTTTCGAAACCACAATGGTCCACGGGCCACGGCGGGAAACGACCGGAGTTGGCAAGAAAATCCGACTGCATGAGGATGATGAGGTTTCCGATTTGGCGGAATCTTTATTCCAGGTCGTCGAGGCTAGGCCCTTTCAGCTGAGGGGTTGGTTAGGCCAAATACAGCTAACTGAGCTAAGAAAGTAAGGTCTCGCACATTGTCCTCACGACGCAGTGCCTTGCGTTCTGGAATGGGACGCACTTGAGCCTGTGGGCACCAAAGGTGGTGGCGGACGATGGAGAGTTGCTCAGCGACAGAATTACGACATGTTGAAGGAAAGAAAGTACCATTACGCTAGTGCTTCTCACGTCAGTGGGGGAGGATTCGCAGTGGCGCCTCCTCTCTTTGGACCTGGTTTGGACGAACTCCTGGACCCAATAGGCAAGGGAATACCACTTTAGATTGGCAACTTGTACGTACATGTATGGGGAGATAACAGGGCACCGTCAGCCAAAGCGAGGCTTGGGCCATGTCATCAGTCTCCCTCTGGTCTATGCTTGAAACCCAAACACTTGTATTATGGGTATCTTCATTTTAAGTTGGCCTTGTATCATTGTCTCCACCCAGAGTACGCCCACCAGTGCATAAGAGCTCCTGAGCCGGATCCACAGCCTGAGTATCTGGGTTTTCCTCATCGTGCGTTGTGTGTCCCCTGCTCTTATGCGTTCCGCCCTTCCGACTCCCAGTCTGAACACAGAGCCTCCATGTAAGAGCGTGCTTTCTTGATAACATCACCATCATCATGGTCTAGTCGACGAAGAAGCCCCAAACCAAATGACGAAATCATATCCCCACAGCTCTCGCATGCCCTCGAACATGCGAAGAGCAGAAGGGGGCGGGCCAAGTCTTCATAGCACCGCCCACCCAAGCTGATCCGAGAATGGTGCTCACGTTCATGGAAAAGATCAACTTCGAAACACTCCGTGCGCCTTTAGGCATACATCGATCTGCACCTTCTGCTGTCTCTTCTCCCACCCCACTCATCTGACTGGACTTTTCGAGAACAGAGCCTCAGGGAGATCACACAATCTGACGAGGTGCATATCGCGCAGCTCCATGGCCCCGACCCCACAAGGTCGCCAGGCTTGACCACATATTAAAGCACCCATTCCACATGGGTCTGGCGGGCAACGCACTCCACGCCACCACCATATGTGCTGTATGTGGATTTACTTCTACGACCGCCGCGACCTCTGCTAGAGGCCGCTGGGAGAGCGACAGATGAAGCACGAGCAGACGAATAGACATGGAAGTGGTCTAAGACATCCGGTTCAATCGTACAAATTTTACACCGCTCAACTAGTACGATTCCTGTACGATTCGGCAGTAGACACACTTATCCTTCCTTGTCAACTGCGCTATGAAAATACACCTGCATGGGAATATTGGTTCCCAGAACAGTGTAAACCAACGATCTTTTCTATGTAAACGTGATTTCGACCGAAGACTGAGACGGAACTAAAAGCTTGACGAAACATTTTCATAACAGATGCAAGAACAAACGTACCAGATCAATAGCCATAATAAAGCGCGCAAACGACTCGTCAGAGTCCTCTTGAGAAGATGCAGTAAGGTGTTGTCGGATCTTCGAGTCAATATTTCCCTTGCGATAGTCAACCTCCGCGTGGGTTAGAGCCGATTCCGCTGACATGTTCGAGAGACGTAAGAAGGTGGCTTCCTTCAAGATAATGATAACAGCTGCAACAAGCATTAAATACACCCTAAAAACGGTAAAGGGAAATACCAAAGATCAAATGATAACCGCCAAGACTGGTGGGGGTGAGCTAAAAAGATAAATATGGTAAACAAGGGATGAATGACAATGATACTAACAAACACATTTTGAATGGTTGGAAACGACATAATCTGGTCGACCTTACGAAGAAGTGAGATGGTCGGTTGAGTAGACGTATGGGAAAGAACTTACAAACTGAAAAACTAAATGTGAGCAAATTGTTAACAAGCTGGAAAGGAGAGAATCCACGCACACGCTAGTAGGAAAAAAATGAGTCCGTTCAATGGAGAGTAACAGGTGTGATCAACGAGAAAGAAAACGCGGCAAGGTAAAGAGCAACTTACACCCTGAATGCCCGAGACAGACAACGTCAGCAGGCGTCAAACACAGCGAGCCACGGCAGCCACTCACTCCCTGGAGAGCCGAGGACAGCCGTCGTCAGCAGGCTTCAAACACAGTGAACCACGGCAGCCACTCACTTCCTGGAGAGCCGAGGACAGCCGTCGTCAGCAGGCTTCAAACACAGCGAGCCACGGCAGCCACTCACGAACTGGACAGCCGAGGACAGCCGTCGTCAGCAGGCTTCAAACACACCGAGCCACGGCAGCCACTCACATCCTGGAGAGCCGAGGACAGGCGTCGTCAGCAGGCTTCAAACACAGTGAACCACGGCAGCCACTCACGGACTGGAGAGCCGAGGACAGGCGTCGTCAGCAGGCTTCAAACACAGCGAGCCACGGCAGCCACTCACTCTCTGGAGAGCCGAGGACAGGCGTCGTCAGCAGGCTTCAAACACACCGAGCCACGGCAGCCACTCACCAACTGGAGAGCCGAGGACAGGCGTCGTCAGCAGGCTTCAAACACAGCGAGCCACGGCAGCCACTCACATCCTGGAGAGCCGAGGACAGGCGTCGTCAGCAGGCTTCAAACACAGCGAGCCACGGCAGCCACTCACGGACTGGAGAGCCGAGGACAGCCGTCGTCAACAGGCTTCAAACACAGCGAGCCACGGCAGCCACTCACTTCCTGGAGAGCCGAGGACAGCCGTTGTCAGCAGGCTTCAAACACACCGAGCCACGGCAGCCACTCACATACTGGAGAGCCGAGGACAGGCGTCGTCAGCAGGCTTCAAACACAGTGAACCACGGCAGCCACTCACGAACTGGAGAGCCGAGGACAGGCGTCGTCAGCAGGCTTCAAACACACCGAGCCACGGCAGCCACTCACGAACTGGAGAGCCGAGGACAGGCGTCGTCAGCAGGCTTCAAACACAGCGAGCCACGACAGCCACTCACGGACTGGAGAGCCGAGGACAGCCGTCGTCAGCAGGCTTCAAACACACCGAGCCACGGCAGCCACTCACGGACTGGACAGCCGAGGACAGCCGTCGTCAGCAGGCTTCAAACACAGTGAACCACGGCAGCCACTCACGGACTGGAGAGCCGAGGACAGGCGTCGTCAGCAGGCTTCAAACACAGCGAGCCACGGCAGCCACTCACTCTCTGGAGAGCCGAGGACAGGCGTCGTCAGCAGGCTTCAAACACACCGAGCCACGGCAGCCACTCACCAACTGGAGAGCCGAGAACAGGCGTCGTCAGCAGGCTTCAAACACAGCGAGCCACGGCAGCCACTCACATCCTGGAGAGCCGAGGACAGGCGTCGTCAGCAGGCTTCAAACACAGCGAGCCACGGCAGCCACTCACATCCTGGAGAGCCGAGGACAGCCGTCGTCAACAGGCTTCAAACACAGCGAGCCACGGCAGCCACTCACTTCCTGGAGAGCCGAGGACAGGCGTTGTCAGCAGGCTTCAAACACACCGAGCCACGGCAGCCACTCACATACTGGAGAGCCGAGGACAGGCGTCGTCAGCAGGCTTCAAACACAGTGAACCACGGCAGCCACTCACGAACTGGAGAGCCGAGGACAGGCGTCGTCAGCAGGCTTCAAACACACCGAGCCACGGCAGCCACTCACGAACTGGAGAGCCGAGGACAGGCGTCGTCAGCAGGCTTCAAACACAGCGAGCCACGACAGCCACTCACGGACTGGAGAGCCGAGGACAGGCGTCGTCAGCAGGCTTCAAACACACCGAGCCACGGCAGCCACTCACGGACTGGAGAGCCGAGGACAGCCGTCGTCAGCAGGCTTCAAACACATCGAGCCACGGCAGCCACTCACATCCTGGAGAGCCGAGGACAGGCGTCGTCAGCAGGCTTCAAACAGTGAACCACGGCAGCCACTCACCAACTGGAGAGCCGAGGATAGGCGTCGTCAGCAGGCTTCAAACACAGCGAGCCACGGCAGCCACTCACATCCTGGAGAGCCGAGGACAGGCGTCGTCAGCAGGCTTCAAACACAGCGAGCCACGGCAGCCACTCACTCTCTGGAGAGCCGAGGACAGCCGTCGTCAGCAGGCTTCAAACACACCGAGCCACGGCAGCCACTCACGAACTGGAGAGCCGAGGACAGGCATCGTCAGCAGGCTTCAAACACAGCGAGCCACGGCAGCCACTCACTCTCTGGAGAGCCGAGGACAGGCGTCGTCAGCAGGCTTCAAACACAGCGAGCCACGGCAGCCACTCACATCCTGGAGAGCCGAGGACAGGCGTCGTCAGCAGGCTTCAAACACACCGAGCCACGGCAGCCACTCACCAACTGGAGAGTCGAGGACAGGCGTCGTCAGCAGGCTTCAAACACACCGAGCCACGGCAGCCACTCACTTCCTGGAGAGCCGAGGACAGCTGTCGTCAGCAGGCTTCAAACACAGCGAGCCACGGCAGCCACTCACGGACTGGAGAGCCGAGGACAGGCGTCGTCAGCAGGCTTCAAACACAGCGAGCCACGGCAGCCACTCACTTCCTGGAGAGCCGAGGACAGGCGTCGTCAGCAGGCTTCAAACACACCGAGCCACGGCAGCCACTCACGGACTGGAGAGCCGAGGACAGCTGTCGTCAGCAGGCTTCAAACACAGCGAGCCACGGCAGCCACTCACTTCCTGGAGAGCCGAGGACAGGCGTCGTCAGCAGGCTTCAAACACACCGAGCCACGGCAGCCACTCACGGACTGGAGAGCCGAGGACAGGCGTCGTCAGCAGTGTTGAAAGGCAGCGGGACGGTAGCTGCTTACAAACTGGATCGCAGAGCAAGGTCAGGTCAGTCGATCTCAAAACCGCGACTAAGAGCTGACACTTACCCACTACGAGTCGGCGGGCATCAACCATCATGAGCCATGCATCGCAATTAAGACTTGATTAACTTACCCAGATATATGGAAACGGCACAAGACATCTCCGGACAATATCTTTGACGTCCATGCCAGTGCGGGAACGGACACTGCAATGCTTGTTGTCATCGTCGCGCACTTCGCCCTTTCAATTGGCGCACTCACCGCATCAAAGCTGTTTTAACACTCAATTCTAAATTTTCCCTTTGCACAGCCAAAAGCATTAATCCGACGATGTCGTCATTCAAAGCTGCAGCCGTCGCCTCAATAAGCTTATCGCAGCCCAGACTTTGCTTGTGCATTTCTGCCGAAAAGCATTAGTACCCAACTCCGCTATTTGCCTCTCAACCTACGTTCTAATCGCACGAATCTGACATCATCACCAAGGGGACTTACATAGTGCTCTTGAAATTGCTTCTCCTCCACATCACGTACGTCGTCCTCTGGACTTCCAAAATCCTCCACGTGGATTCGGACATTTCGCCGAAATTGATCGTACTTTGTGAACACAGCAATCACAGGGACTGAACATTATTTGTTAAACAAAGTCACGAATCTCCGTAATGACGCACCATTCCGTTCAGGACAGATGTCATTGAAAAATGTAAGATCGAGCTGTGGTCGCTGGTTGTCCATTGGCACGCAGTACCTCAAATATGGACATCAGTTGTCGTAATCGTGAACACTCAGGAATCCAACCATATCACATGCAATCTGTCTCGCAGTCGCACACCTCCACACTTTTGTTGAATGAATTTTCGCAACGTGTCGAGTTCCTCTGCACTACCTGCCTCGATTCCGCGAGAGTCATGGAAAACATAGCCCCGATGATTGGAAAAGACGAGTTCGTCGTCGATCCTGTGCTCCCCTCGCTGGCTACATTTTAGAGGCGACCAAAGAGAAGTACCACTGTCACTTACATCCATGGACGGGTCGAGTTTGACCTGGTCGCAGTGAGATCAGATTAGCAGACAAACGGTTGGACTACGTACCTCTTCCCCTCCCCGGTAAATGACGGGGCTCTCTGTCGTTTCGCAGATTCTCTTGAGGATCGACGTCTTTCCTGCGTTCGCCCTGCCTATGATCAGCACTCGAAACTGGACTTCTGGAATTCGACGACTCGGCTGCTGGGTGTTCATTGGAGCGATGGAGGTAATCTGAGAGCCAAGAACGCGAGTGACGTCTGCCGGCTATAGGAGCAATTCGACGGCATTCTGGCACCAGAGAACAACCAAAGGCTCACGGATTTAGATTTCCTGTACACAAAAGTCACGGCAACGCAATGGTTGCTATCTGTGAAGCCGCTCAGCAAGAAGTGGACTGTACTGGGCACAAGACATCACCACCTTCCAAACGGACAACCTTGTCGTCTCCGAACTTGTACGGCTTAAACTCGACAGAAACCTCAGCAACCCTTTTTTTTAAAAGCCCTCGCTGGATAGTCAACGTAGCACTTGTGTGGATTTTAAGATAGCTACAACAAATTAGCATTCGACGGTGAGAGCAAACACGGCCGATAAGACGAACATGTTGAGGTTCCAACGAACGAGAGCGCCGTTCTTGAATTTGTCAGACTTGCATGTGGCGCCGGCATCGTCCTTGAACACGAGCTCGAGATCGGATGTAGGACGTTTCTTGATAAAATCGACAGATATTTCTACGTAACTATATTAATTCTTCTCAAAAAGAATGATAGGTCCTGTATACCTTTCAAATGAATAACTCTGTTCGTGAATCGGTTAGCTCATGCTCGAGAGGAAGCTGTTCGACTAACTGAGCTTGATCGTCCGTATCAGTTACAGATCTCAAATTCGATTCCATCCCAGGATATAAGGAATTTGTTTTTCTAAGCTTGAGTGCTGTGTGAAGAACTCCGATGAAGCAGATGGATGTACGAGTACGAGGAGCGACGGCGACGGAAGGACGTGTGAAAAACAAACAGCAACATTGCGCCACCTTTCACGTGACTTTCTCGTCATGGTAATCGACCTCACCGATTGGTTCGACTTGACGGTTGTTTCTCTCAAAAATCCAGCCTTTCTTGATTACACCAATTCCGAGTCATCAGAAACAGTCAGCTCGACGACATCTCCTTCAACCACCTTTGTGACCTTCTCAACAACGACAAACCAAGCCTATCCTTCAAATGATGTACGCACCCAATTATTTTCGCTCTGGACGTCGGTCTGGCTCAGAACTCGAAAAAGGGTCCAGGTGCCCGCCCGCTTGATCTCAGGGCCAACGACGCATTGGAAGACCACGCCATCTTGCTCGCTAACCTAGCCCATGATCCGTCCCACCCATTCTCCGCAGCGAGACCCGCGTCACGAAGACGTGACCGTGTTGTCTGAGCCCAGACTCTACCCAGCTGGGTGCAGCGGCCGGCTTGTTGAGGAGAACGTGCGCGGGCATGAGGCAGAGGGAAAGCAGTCCCGGATGGTTCGTGTTCGCACTCAACAAGATCGGTGCGTGCTTTCTGTCCCTTCTCTCTCACATACCCGACTGACGCACCTTCCTCCGCACCACTACCCCAGTGATCCGGTCCCAGTCCCCGGTATCGGCGCCTTTGGCACCAGCGTGCTCTTCCGCGTTCTCATGGTGTACAAGCCGCGCGGGAGCGCAGACGGTCGCATTATATCAACTGAAATGCGTATTGACTGTCACCATTCAAATCGAACTTCCGGATGATGGTGGTCGACTTGATTAGGTTGGCTGAAATCAGCTTATGGTGCAGTAGAGTAACGTCTCTCAATGTAATCTACTTATCTTTCACCGGAAATACCGGTGTGGATTTTTTCTGATGCCTGCTTGCTGTAAGATTTCGTCGTGAATCCGATCATACCGTACTTGGCCAATAGTGCAGCTCTTCTCAAGAGGAACGAAGCGCGCGATCGGGAAGAGTTTAGACAAGTTAACGAGTTGCTGAGTACGTGTCGCGAGTTATGTACACGGTAGGAGAACGTGATGTATATGAGCTTTACGACGATACTATAGACAGCTATATTGCGTGGATATAGGGTAGCGATCGTGTAGGACCAACAAAAAGGAGAGTGTGGCCGTCTGGATGGAGACCCAAACCCTTTTCACCATAGAAAAAGGTAAAGTCGTAATCAGGGTGACTATCAAATGAGAAAGATATGCGGCAAAGAAAACATCCAAAAAAAGAGAAGAAAAATGGGCATGCACGAATTCAGTTCACGCGTACCCACTCCCCGTGCTCAAGTTCCCAATGCGCCCCCGAAGGAAAGACGACGCAGCGTAATGCCAATCCCAGCGGAGGGTGTGTCCATAGCGCGAGACGCGACAGGCCTTCTTCCGCCTTTGCAGCCTCGGTCGGTAGTGAAGTCCGCAGGCGGAGTGTACGGAGCGCCTGCACGTTCGGTAATAGGGAACCAACTTGCTTGTACAGCGCTTGAAGCGAGACCTAGTACTAATCAGTCAGAGAAAGACCCGGGGGAGGGCAGCCGACGCGTACCTCATCTGAAGTCCCGTCGAGACTCAGTTCGAGCGCCTCGAGCCCTGCACCAGTATTTCCCAGGGCGCCCAATAACCGCCCACGCGTACGCACGTCCACGTCGGGCGCGAGTACGAGTCCGAGCTCTTTCAGCGCCCCGCCGAGCGCGCTAAACAGGGCCGCGGGGCGCAGGCCATCATACAGCGTGCTCGCGATGTGTAGCGTCACGCGGCGGAGCGGACGGCCGGGAGCAAGCGCAGCCGCGAGGCCAGGACTGCTATCGAGAACGGCAAGGCGCGGCACGGCGGCTGATGGGACGTCCTGCGCTGCGGGGGGCACGCTGACGAAGTTGGGTAGAGCTAGGTGGGTGAGATGCGCACGCGCAGGTGCGGCGAGAAAACCGTCGAAGAACGCGTAGGGCAACGTGTCTGCGAGCAACGTCAGGTGCGTGAGCGTACCGGGCGCCGCGGCGAGCAGCTCCGCGTCGAAGGCTGGTAGCGTCAGCGCCGACAGCGCGTGCATGGAGCGGAGCGCCAACGCCAGCGCGAGTACGAAAGACGGGCCGTGCGCAGGCGGGTATGCGCGCAGTGTCAGCGTCGTCACGAGCGCCGCGAGATGTGGTGCGCCTGCTAGCCGCGCGACGCAGGCGTCAGCGTCGTCTGTGGACAGCTCGAGCGTGCGGTAGAGCGCCAGCTGCGCGGCGGCGCTGAAGCGCTTCGAGACGCGGGCAAGGACGGGCAGCCGCGAGCGCGGGACGTGCGCCAAGACAAATGAGAGCGGGATCGGAGGGGCTCTGGCGAGCCTGCTGTCGGGCGAGCCGTGGCGTGCGAGGCTCGAATACCTGTGGAGAAGTCACTATGATGCGCTGGGGCGGTGGTGGTGGTGGAGGTGCTTGCGTGGACTCGGTCGGGGAGTGCAGGAATGCGGGTGGGCTAAGTGTGTGGGCGCGGGTGGGGTGCGTTTGGAAGGAGGACCATGCGCTGGGTGGGACGATGTATGTTGGTACGCTTGGGAACATCTCGGACATGCGCGGGAAGGTTGGTGAGACAGGCGAATCGGTGCAGGCTACGTCCAGCTCGGATATAATGCTAGCACGTCGGCCGAGGCCGCTGGGAGGACGGATATCTGAAGATGCAGGCGATGGCGAGCGGCTAGGAGAGCGGGGCCATGGGACATTGGAGATGTGGGAAATGGCCTTGGAGGAGGGGCGTCCTCGACCCCTGTGAAAATGTAACAAGGAAGTAAGGTTGTCACCCGCCGGCGCAGGGATATCGAGATCGAGGATTGAGATGTTGACGAGATCGTAGATGGATAATGCATGAGACTGGGCGTGTCTTTGATGTCGAGATTTTGGGACTGCTTGAACCTACGCATGAAGGACGGCATGGTGCAAGGAGGAGGTGGGAGTCGTGGGGGGGAAAGGGAACAGATATGCCAGAAGCAAGACTGTCCAAGTGGAGTGCGAATGAGCATTTTGAAGCCGTGTGCAAGATGGTGATTTGCAATAGAAGATAAATTTAATTTCCGAGGTTCTGCGAAGATGGGTGGCCATGCCAGTGGCAAAGCATCGCTAGATCCACGCCGTCTAACGCCGATCTTGGTCCTTCGATTCTGATTCCGTCCACGTCTTGACGATCGAGCAACCGGCCGACGATCTTCAGGTCCCACCTTTGACCAAGATATTCCCGGGTTCGGCGAGGTGAAATGTTCAGGGTGTGCGCTCTCTTCACACAGCGCTCGGTATGAAGCGGGCCATACTGGGACCACAACAACCCTTATTTTGAAAGGCGATCGTTGTATGGTCAGGTGTGGGTCCTAACATAGCTCTGTAGAATTAATTAGCACTCGACGGTAAGGGCTAATGACACGAACGTGTCGATGTTCCAACGAACAAGAACGCTGTCCTTGAATTTGTTCGACTGATGCGTGACACCAGCATCGTCCTTGAAAACGAGCTCGAGGTCGGTTGTAAGTTAGGGCGTCTCTTGATGACATCCCTGCGCGAAAATATCAATTCTGCTCAGAGACAATGTACGTTTCAAATGAATAACTCTGTTTATGAATCGCTGGTCAGCCTATTCTCGAGAGGAAGCTGCTTGGGAAGCCGTTCGACTAACTGAACTTGATCGTCCATATAAGTTGCAGGTTGTGCCTTCGATTCCACCCGAGAAATATGGTGATCTAAGCTTGGGTGCGGTGTGAAGGACTCTGATGGAGCAAAGGTGTACGAGCGACGGAAAGAGGTAGAGCTGAAGGCGCAGGAAGGTTGTGAGACATGCACGTTGTTCTGTTCCCACACAACATGCCTGGAACCACCAACTCCCGTCTCTTGTCTTCAACTCTCCGGTGACATCGATGACACGTAGTCGACTACACCGTTTGGCTCGACTTGTGGTCCCTCAAATATCCTAGTCCTGACGCCCTAACCTTTCTCATCTCTCATTTATCATGGCAAGACACAGTCAGCTCGACAACGACACCCTTATTCTTATTGCTTCTCAGCAGATGCAAAAAAAGTCTAACCCTCAAATGAAGTACGCACTCGATTATCCTAGCTCAGGTCAATGCGTTTGACATTGGTCTGGCTTAGAACTCAAAAAAGATCCAGGTCACCGCCTACCCGATCTCAAAGTCGGCGTCATCACCCCTGACCCCTCCATCTTGCCCGCCAACGACCTGGTCATTGATCCGTTCCACCCAGTCTCTGCCACGTCATCCGCGTCACGAAGGCGTGACAATGGCGTCTTTGCCCCGACTCTCATCGTTCACGTAGCTTCCGTCGCTATGTGCCACGTCCCATCCGCTGCGTTGGAGTAGGCACCAGCCAGGGGCAGAAAGACAAAGGAGCATCCGTGGCAACTCTACGTCCAGTAAGCTTGCCACCGTATTTCTCGTGCTTGATGCGCACTACCGGCTGGGTGCCACGTCTAACCGGTCGAGGAGGACGTACGCGGGCGCGAGGCGGAGGGCAAGGGGGGGTTCGTTTTAGCGCTCAACAAGCTCGGTACGTGCCTTTTGTCTCCATACCCCCTTCTCCGGATAGACCTGGTGCTACGCGAAAATGCCTACACATGACCGAAGCATCTCCGCTCAAGCACCTCCCCCCGATGACCGTAACATTACGCTCTCGCTCCTCGGTCTGGTACCAGCGCACGGGTCACCTTTGCTACTACACCGGTGCTCTCCTTCGCCTTCTCAAAGTGTACAAGCCGAGCGGGAGGCGCAGACGGTCGCCTTACATCTTTAGGTCTACATTTTTAGGTTTGGTATCCGTCCAGTGCTTTGTAGTGCTTACTCTCCGCACCCCGCTCAGTCTGCCTACTCGACGACATCGCCGTCAATGCGTCATCGTGTCATGGTCGTAAGCAGCTTTTCACCAAACAATCGAACAACATCCCCGCGTTATAACCCCCGCACATATAGAGCAGATGAAGCAGGCCAGTATCTCACGGCCTACAGACAGTCGGAGCGCCACACGCTCACGCTAATCTACGAGCACTTGACCGAGGCCCCAGATGCGCTCCTACGCACGACTCTCACGGGCATTCCACGCGCGAACAGGACGGACGCCGAGACACTTCGTGCGTCATTTGGCGTGCGTGCACTTGGCCACCTTCTCCCGACCCTTTTTTCTGACTGGAAGTGTTACAGAGCTTCACGAAGATCGCACGGGCCGATACGTGCCTCCTCGTATTTGGGTTGTCAGGCCGAAGGACGCGTTCGCGTGGCCGGCATGGCTGGCGATGTGCTCCCAGCTCTCTCCTGATCAACGGTGGCGCACGGCGATGTGCCATCCAAGCGCTGGCACGAGGAGAGGGTGTGCCAACAGTGGGACACGAGCTCGACAAGGTCGCCGCGTTGGCCGCCGAAGATGAGATCGTCCAGCGTGTCGTCGGAGAACGACATCGCGCCTGCACGAGCGTAAAGCGGCAGTGGGACTGACACGTGCCACCGCGGTATTTCGGAAGGGATGGTTTGAGGCTTTACTGCACACCAATGTTACGAGTACTATTAAGTAGTTGTGATAGCATGAATATAGATCTGAATCACTGAGAGTCGATGGGTCCGAAAATGTCGGTTCGAGCCTCCGTGGCTTCAAGTTCTCATTGATGACGGCATCCCTCCAACTTACGTCTCTTGTCCCACCCTATGACATCGGGTAGTCGACTACGCCGTTTGCCAACTTGTGGCTCTCAAATACGGTCAACGCTCCGACCTTTCTCACATCCATCTCTCTCATTCATAATGGGAAGGAACAGTCAGCTCGACCGCACCTTCGTCTATCGGGCTTATAGCACCCAAAATAAACCAAGTCTACCCCTCAAGTGAAGATTTTTGTCGCGCGAGACAATGCAACTAACCTTGTGCTGGCGCAGAACTCAAAAACGATACAGGCGCGCTGCCTCATCACAAAGTCCTCAACGCAGATGCTCCGTGTCCATCTCACTCGCCGACCTGGCTACCGATCCGTCCCGCATAGTCTTCGCCGCACGACCCACGGCACGATGATGACGTCTGAGCCGATGCTTTCGCCGCTCGCGTGGCTGACGGCGTCCGCCACCATGCACGCACGACCTCCCGTCCGCCGTGTCGGAGCGAGCCTCTGCTGGGAACGGCAATACGAAAGAGCACTACATCCGCACGCTCCCAAGGACGTCGGCGAGGCGTTTTGCTGCTCGTGCTTGGTGCGCACGACTGTCTGGGACCGCGTCAACTGGTCGAGGAGGAAGTTCGCAGGTGCGAGGCGGAGAAGGGGCTCGTGTTCGTACTCAACAGGATTGGTGCGTAGTCGTCTGTCTCCGTCCCCCTACACTCTCCAAATTCTTGGATAGATTCGGTGCCGTGCGAGAATGCTCAGGCGTTCGCTGAAGGACTTTCAACCCATGAGCCCAACGATGCCCTTCTCCATGAGCCCGGACCAACCTCTCCATTGGCACTGCACCGGCCATCACTTTCGCATTTTCGAGGTGTACAAGACTGGCGAGGTGCAGCGCTTCAGTTGGGCTCCCGAGCGTCGGTAAGGCAGCCTAGTCAGCACCCTCAAGCACGTTGGGCCGCTTTCTTTTTCGTGCCCGCTTGGTGGTGACTATTGCTAAGACGCGCACGGGAAGGTGCGTTTCGTGGCGTCCCAGCCGATGGGACGTACGAAGGAGTTATAATATGTTTAGCTCGTGCGTGTCCGATAGTCGACTTCCCCAGTGGCATAATTGACAGAGTATTGGGACAAAAGTGGTCTCCTGTGCATCATTGTCAAACAGGATAACGACGACGACCCCATCGCCAATGGTGCGTTCTATGCCCCCTTCATCTCTCGGTTTCACTCCAACAGTTTCTGCCGCATCTCATGGAGATCCTCCGCTCACACAAGCTGAAGAGCTGACGAAGGTTTCATATCCAACACAACGCCCGTGTCCATGAGGATATTTGAGGTCATCCCCTCAAAGTCGGTCTCCTTCCGGTCCTTTGTTTTCTTCGTTAGCCCACGCACTATATCTCCGGGGGTTTGAGTCTTGACCATCACCTCCTGTATGCGGGCATGCTTGATGGTTGGCGATGGCATGAATTTGGAGTTACGGGCCCGACAGCGGAGGCGGCGTTGACGTCTATGGAGTCATGCAATCATAGAAGCTGAAGTGGACACGTCATCATGTTCGTGGTTTCAAGGTAGAAGAGACGGTATACAGTAATAGTAGAAGGGGAAAGGTAAGAGGAAATATCATTAGTTGATGAAAAGAGAATAAACGCAAGACGAAAGAGACGCGGTGGTGAAACACGATGGTGACGAGGCGTAACGAACGAAGGCAATCGGTAAACGACGGTAAAAAACGAGTCAGAAAAGTTGAGAGGACAAAGACAATGTTCATCATGGTTGCGTCTTTGTTATAGATGATGAGCGCGAGATCCAAACTACTGACAGAGTGGACAAAGGCCGTGTGACTCGCTGCGTTTCAAGCCTACTGATGACACCTGTCCTCAGCTCTCCAAGTGAGTGGCTGCCATGGCTCGTTGTGTTTGAGGCCTGCTGACGACGCCTGTCCTCAGCTCCCGTCGGAACTGGATCTTTCGAATTCGACGACCAGGCTGTTGCGCGTGCATTGGAGCGACGGTGTTTGGGAAAGCAAGACCTGCATTTCGTATGAACGGGTCAAGTGTAACCTTGTCAGCGGTGAGATCAGACTCGCTGATCAAATTGGAACCGCACCTTTTAATACGCCTGGAAAATAATGGACCCTCCGTTGTCTTACAGACTCTTTGTAGGACGGCCATATTTCCTGCATTTGCTTTTCGAAACTGGACTTCTGGAATTCGACGACGGGGTTGCTGGGTGTGCAGTGGAGCGACGGTGTTTGTGAAGGTGGCCTGAGAGTCAAGAATGCGAGTGACGTCTGCCAACTATAGGAGGAATTCGAGCTGGCACCAGAGAACAGCCAAATACCCACGCATTTGGATTGTCTGTACACAAAAGTCACGGTAACGCGATGGTTGCTATCTGTGAAACCGCTCAGTAAGAAGTGGACTGTACTAGGATAAAGGCGTCACCACCTTCCAGACGGACAACCTTGTCGTCTCCAAATTTGTATGGCTTAAACTCGACAGAAAACTCAGCAATCCTTATTTCGAAAGGCACTCGCTGGATGGTCAACGTAGCAGTGTAGGTCCTAACATAGCTGTGTGAAATAAATCAGCATTAGACGGTGAGAGGTCAGTGACACGAACATGTCGAGGTCCCAATGAACGAAGGCACCGTTCTTGAATTTGTAAGACTTATGTGTGATGCCGGCATCGTCCTTGAAAATGAGCTCAAGGTCGGATGTAGGTCGTATCTTGATACAATCGACAGATACTTCTACGCAACTATATCAAGTCTGTTCAGAAACAGTGGTAGGCCTGTATACCCTTCACATGAATCATTCTGCTCGTGAATCGGTCAGCCTGTACTCGAGAGGAAGCTATTCGACTAACCGATCTTGATCGTCCATATCGATTACAGATTGTGAATTCGATTCCATCTCAAGATAATATATATATGATAATTTTGGTTGTTTGAGCTTTTAAGTCTGGGTGTTGTGTGAAGAACTCTGATGGAGCCAAGATGGATGTACGAGCGACGGATAAAGGTAGCCTGAGGTAGGTCTGATGATAGGTACAGTTGTGAGATATGCACGTGCAGTTGAGCGCTTTGAGCTGTTTTCTGTCTACGACAACATGCCTGGAACCACCAACTCCCGTCAACTCTCTGATGACACGGGTAGTCGACCTCGACTTGTGGCCGTCACGGTTGGCGTTTCTCTCAAAAAATCCAACCTCTCTCATCCCTTTTGATTACACCAATTCCGAGTCACCAGAAACAGTCAGCTCCGACAACATCTCCCTCAATCGACCTCTCAACGACACACACAACCAAGCCTGCCCCTCAAATGAAGTGATCACTCAATTATCTTTGCTTCGGTCTAGCTCAGAACTCCAAAAGGATAGGTACCTACCTGCTCGATCTCAGGCCCAGTAGCGCGGAGAAAGAGCGCACCATCCTCTCCATCTTACTCGCCAACCTGGCCCCTGATCCGCTCCGCCCAGTCCCCACCGCGTGACTCCTATCACGAAGATGCGACGATGGAGCCCAGACTCTCGTCGCTCACGTAGCTAATGGCTTCCGTCGCGATGCGCGATGCGCCACCCGCTGCGTCGGAGCCGGCATCTTCCAGGAGCGGCAAGACGAAGGAGCAGCTGTAGCAGCTCTACGTCTGTTTTGCTCGTGATGATCCGGTTGGGTGCCACAGCCAGCCGGTCGAGGAGGACGGGCGTGGGCGCGAGAGCAGGCAATTCGGTCTGCGCTCAACGAGATCGGTACGTGCCTTCCGCCCCCTTCTCATTCGAATTCTCGGAAAAGTAGACCTGGTGCTGCACGAGGATGGACATGCCTGGCTGAAGCTCCTTCGCCCCATGACCCTAACGTTACGCTCCCGCTCCCGCTCCCCTGCCTGGTACCAGTACGAGTCACCTTTGGCACTGTTAGACCAGCTTATGGTGGTGCAGTAGGGTATCCTCTCTCGATGTGATCTAAGAAATGCCAGTGCGTGTACATGTGAATTTTTTCCTGATACATACTCATTATAAGATTTTGTTGTGAATTCGATTATTGTACTTGGCCAATACTGGCCCAATAGTGTGACTCTTCTCAGAAGAAGAGGAGCGAAACGCGTGATTGGGAAGAGTTTAGACAAGCTGATGAGTTGCTGAGTGCGTATTGTGAGTTATGTACAGTGGGAGGAACGTGATGTATATGAGCTTTACGACGGAACTACAGTATAAACAGCTACTGTAACTTATAATGCGAGGATATCGGGTAGCGCTCGTGCAATGATCAAATAAAGAGAGGCTGTCCGGATGGAGACCCGTACCTTCTCAAAAAATACAAGATCAAGCGTGATTATCCAATGAGAAAGATATGCACACAAAGAAAACATCCCAAGGAAGAAGTTAAACGAGCGTACATGAGCTCATTTCAGGTGTACCCACTCTCCTCGCTCCAGTTCCCACTGAGCGCCCAAACGAAACAGCGATCCTGATCCCAGCGGTGGGCGTGTCCACAGTGCGAGACGCGACGAGCCTTCTTTCGCCTTAAGAGCCCCGGTCGGCAGAAAAGTCCACAGGCGGAGCATACGAAGCGCCTGCACGTTTGGCAATAGCGATCCGACTTCCTGGTACAGCGCTTAAAGCGAGACCTGGTACTGATCAGTCAGAGAAACAGCCAAGGGAGGCAGCCGACGCTTACCTCATCTGAAGTGCCTTCGAGTGACACGTCGAGTACAGTACCTCCAGCCCTGCGCTCGTATTCGCCAGCGCGCCTAATAACCGCCCGCACGTACGCACGTCCACGTCGGACGCGAGAACGAGCACGAGCTCCTTCAGTGAGCCACCGAGCGCGCCGAACAGCGCCGCGGTTCGCAGGCCGTTGTACAGCGTGCTCGCGATCCGTAGCGTCACGCGCCACGGCGGATGGCTAGGAGCAAGTGCAGCCGCGAGGCCAGGGCTATTGTCGAGCACCACAAGGCGTGGAGCGACGGCGGGTGGGACGTCATGCGCTGCAGGAGGCACGCCGACGAAATGGGGCAGCGCGAGGTCGGTAAGACGCGAGGGGGCTGGCGCCGCAAACAAAAAAAGTCGTCAAAGAATGCGTAAGGAAGCGAGTCGGAGAGTAGCGTGAGATGCGGGAGCGTACCCGGTGCTGCGGAGAGCAGCTCTGCATCGAAGGCCGGTAGCGTGCCGAGAGCGCGCGCATAGAGTGGAGCGCTAACGCTAGCGCAAGCACGAAGGACGGGCCGTGCGCGGGCGGGTTGGCGCGGAGCGTCAGCGTCGTCACGAGCGCCGCGAGATGGACAGCTCGAGCATACGATGGAGAGCGAGTTTCGCGGCGGCGCTGAAGCGCTTCGGGATGCGGGCGAGAATGGGCAGCCGGGAACGCGGGGCACCAAGACGAGCGAGAGATGGACCGGAGGGCTCTGGTGCGCCTGCTGTTGGGCGAGCCGTGCTCGAATGCATATGGGGTAGACACGATGATGCACTGCGGTGGTGGTGGTGCAGGTGCGGAATCGGTCGGGGAGTGCAGGAACGCGGGTGAGCTAAGTGTGCCAGCGCGGGTGGTATGCATTTGGAAGGAGGATGGGCGCTGGGCTGAATAATGTGTGTTGGTACGCTCGGGAATATCTCGGATATGCGCGAGAGGGAGGGTGAGACGGGCGATTTGATGCAGGTCGTGTCGAGCTCGGAGATACTGTAATGCAGGAACGTCGCCCATGACGCTGGGAGGACGGGTATCTGGAGACGGAGGTGATGAGAGCGGCTAGGAGAACGGGGCCATGGGAGTCGATGGGACACTGAAGATGTGGGAAATGGCCTTGGAGTGTCCCCGTCCCCTGCGGAAATGTAACATGGAAGCAATGGTTGTTATCCGCTGGCATTGGGATGTCGAGATGGGGGATTGAGATCTTGAGAGCTTGAGATGTCGAAGAGATCGTAGATGGTGAGTGCATGAGACTGGGCATGTCTTCAATGTCGGGATTTGAGACTGTTTAAACCTACGCATAAAGGACGGCATGGCGCAAGGAGTCGTAGAATGGGGAACAATCAGGCCGGAAGCAAGGCCGCCAAAGTGGAGTCGTGTTTGTAGATCGGTGAATTCCATCTGTCTCTCTATTGTCAGAAAGACCGGTGGGGAACCTCCTAGCTATATCCCTGGCATTTTGTTGTATACAGGCTCTTTGTAGTATTTGCCTTCCTATGATAAGGACGCGGAACCGGAGGTTGTTGCGTGTCCATCGGAGCGACGGAGCGACGGAAGCAAGAGTTGTTGATCGCTTGGTTGATCGATTCGATCTCATTCTCGATCGATGGTTCAAACTTCACACGGTTCAGGAAAGCAATGGCACCCGGCCCAGGCAACTCAACCCTCATCAACCCATGTCAACGTCTCAAGCTCGTCGCCGAATACATCTGCAACATGCCGAAGGGCATATTACTCGACTACCCATGCGACTACTAGGTTGGTGGAACTACTGGCTCCTTGGGTTTCTTGCCTATTCGTCCCACCCACCGATATTGAGTCACAGCTGGAGATACCGTAGTCTTCACCCAGACTACATTCACCAGCGCACAGAACGTCTGGACCAAGCCCGCAAACTCCGCCTTCTGCTCATGTTTGATGTCGTGCGTCGTGTTTCTGGTGCTCTTTGTATCCCGTTCATCCCGCTATCCCGTCGGGACTCCAAGACCCCATTCGAGAGTTCACGAAAGTCTACCTGCTCAGCGCTCGAAAACGTCACCGTCATCGTGCCCTGGTTGTGAGTATCTTCCTACCAAACGACGGAACCCTGTGCTCACACTACAACCCTCATGAATGCAGGCGTGTGCTTACAATGTAGACGAGGTGTCCCAATATCTCACAGTCTACGAAAAGTCCGAGCACCGTCTGCCCACGCTGAGCTGCGAGTACACGTTCAAGACGTGCGCCCATACACACGGCACTGACGGGTATTCCGCGCCCGACCAGGACGGAGGTGTCGAAGACCGAGCCTCGCGAAGATCGCAAGGACCGACGTGGTCAGACGTGAAAAGGTTGCCAGGCTGAAAAACGCATTGGAGCGGCCCTCCCGCACGGGCATGGCAGGCGACATGCCTCGGTCAACCTCTTCACCCGCCGTACCGCGCGGCCTAGTTGCAGAAGAGGCGGTGCCGGCATGAGTAGACCGAGGGGCGTTGGTGTGGATGCTCTTTGGAGCTTCAACATCAAAATCGACTCCCCCTCGTCTGGTCCTCTGCCAACGCATGGTGACGCATCATCCAAGTGCGGGCGCGAGGAGTGGGAGAGCCCACCCTAGTTCAACTAGGTCCTAGCAGTGTTGCGGCGCGGGGGTAGTGCATGGTCCGGTAGTGGTCTAGTTGGTCCTTGGCCACTATCGACCTCATAAGCTCATATAGCTTCGTATGTCAATTTTCCATTTTGCATCCTCTTACCAACATCTACTCATTGTGAGAAGGAACAACAAGTTCCACAGTATTATCTCAGTCGACGCCAAGAAACCAACCTTACATCAAGTATGCATCCGGTTGCCGCCGAGCTAGATAGCGCACTCATATCGCACCCCGAACAGAACTCAAGAATGAATTCAAGCTTCAAGGCCCGCAGAGAAGAAATGTAGATTCTTGGTACCTGCCGACCTTTCCGCTCAGTCTCCACCACGAGATCATCTGAGAGGACGCTCTCGTCCGCGTCACAGGTATATTAGCTGGCAGCTACCGCTGCAATGCATGGCGTCTCGCCCGGATGCTATCTGTCGGCAGCAGCAAAGTGAAGGTACAGGAGATGCACAGGCACGATGCGGGTAAAAGCAGTTGCGGTCGTGTTCAACAAGATCATTGATGCTCGGCCGATGCGCAAGGTAAGTAATTTTCGTGCTCAACAGGATCGCATGTATGCCTTTCATCTGTCACCTTCTCGGATAGACCTTGTGCCCGACGCATGGCCGAAGCATCTTTTCACCACGACCTAAATACCACACCACGTAACTTTAGGTTTGTATACACCTAGTGGTTAATCCGCTCGAGGAGTGACGTCTTGTAGCTTGATGCACTATTACTTTTCGGCTAGTTCCGGAGGACGGCGGCAACTGGTTCAGGTTCAGGTTGCAGTACTACAGTAGTTTAGGTGCAGTACATTCTCGATGTGATCTATCGCCCACCATCACTGGAGAATCTTGTGTGCGTATGCGCATTATTTTATAGGTTTTGACATCAATTCGATATACCCAATAGTGCAACTCTTCAACAGAATTGGAGCAAAGCACACGATTCGCGAGAGTTTAGATGAGTGTATGAGTTGCTGAGTACATGAAGTAACATGCCGTACACGAGCTTTACGACGGAACTACTATGAGTTACAGCACTTGCAGATACAGTGACTTCGAAGTGATCTGTCTGAGCTGAGCGAGACAACCGCGCGTAACTTACCTCATCTGAGGCCTCGAACGGCAAGCCCGCGTCCGGATTTTCCGGCACGCCCAACAACCGTCCGCACGTGCGCACGTCCATATCGGGCGCTAAACCGGGCACGGGCTCCATTAGTGCGCCGCCGAGCGTGCCAAATAGCGCTGCGGGGCGTAAGCCGTCGTACAGCGTGCTTGCGATGTGTAGCGTCACACCGCGCAGCGGGCAGCCATCTGGTGCAGGCGAGAAAGTTGTCAAAGAGCGCGTAGGGCACCATCCATGTATGTGAGCAGGTGGGATGAGTGAGCATGCCGACGCGGCAGCGAGCAGCCCCACATTGGAGACCGGCTGCGTCAGCGCCAACAGTGCGCGCATCGAGTGGAGCGACAGCTGCCGCTGACCGCACAAACGAGCTTGCATCTTCAAATTTCAGATCTTTGAGCCGCAAGGCCGGCAATGCAAACAAACAGAGTATCATCAGAGCAAGGACTAGGAACATATGGGCAGGCCCGACGTTGGATACGTGCTCGGTGACGACATCTAAAGACAAGGCGAAGACAAACTCACGGTAAGAAGCGAGGCTTTGATGACTTTAGTTGTTCTGGAAGAGCATTATGGCAGCTGGGGTGGTTGGGTTGTTGACGCAAAAAGGGTGACTTGTACTGTTTCCAACGAGACTGATCGACAGTTTGTACTGGTCCTCGTGCTGACTTGGACAACGGAGAGTTGCACGGCAACATAATTGTGATATATTGAATATACAATCGAGATTCTCAGTGTTACAGGAACGAGAAGGTGTCGCGCAAGGTGTCGCGGCGTAGACTTGGGCATAGGTGCGTAGGTAGAGGATCCAGGGCAGGAAAAAAACCCGACAAGTGTGCGTCACCGGTTCAAAGCTGCGTTAACACTCAATTCTGAATCATCCCTCTGCGTAGCGGAAAGCATTGATGCGATGACATCATAATTCAATGCCGCGGCCGTCTTCTCAATAAGTTCATCGCAGCGCCTAAATTGCCTGTGTATTTCTGCCGAAAAACATCAGCACGTAAACCATATATCAACTCTGAACCCACTTTCTAATCGCACAAATTTGACATTATCGCCAAGGGGACGCAGGTAGTGCTCTTGGAATAGTTTCTCTGTCATGTCAGATACATTGTCATCTGGGCTTCCGAAATCCTCTAAATGTATTTGGACATTTCGGCGGAACTGGTCGCATTTGGTAAACACAACGATGACGGGGACTTTGAAATTATTGTGTTAAATACAGTCACGAACGTTCATAACGACGCACCATTCTTGTCGGGACAAATGTCATTGATATATTTGAGATCGAGCTGTGGTCGTTGGTTGTCCATTGGGACGCAACACCTCAAAACATGGCCATCAGTTGTGAACGCATGAACACTGAAGAGCTCAAACCATATCGCATGCAACCTGTCCTGCAGTTGCCGTTCTCTACACTTGCGTCGTATGAACTCCTGGACAATCTGAATTTCCTCCGTACTACCTGACTCAATTCCACGAGAGTCATGGAAAACATAGCCCCGATGATTAGAAAACACAAGCTCGTCGTCGATGTTTTGCTTGCTTCGCTGGCTCAATGCTTAGAATCAACCGAAGAAAAGTACTATTGTGACTAACGTCCATGGACGGGTCGAGTGTGACCTGATCCGCAGTGAGACCAAACCCACAGACAAAAAGGTTGAACTACATACCATCTCATTTCCCCGGTAAATGACGGGGCTCTCTGTGGTTTCACAGATTCTCTGTAGGACCGATGTCTTTCCTGAATTTGCCCTCCCTATAATGAGGACTCGGAACTGGACATCTGGAATTCGACGATGGGTGTGCATTGGAGGGACGATGTTCGGGAAGGTAGCCTGAGAGCCAAGAACATGAGTGATGTCTACCAACTATAGGAGGAATTCGATGGCTCTCTGGCACAGAGAACAACCAAAGACCCACGGATTTAGATTTCCCGCACATAAAAGTCACGGTAACGCAATGGTTGCTATCTGTAAAGGCGCTCAGTACAAAGTGGACCGTACTGGGAGAAAAACATCACCACCTTCCAGACGGACAACCTTGAAGTCTCCAAACTCGTGTGGCTTAAACTCGACCGAGATCTCAGCAACCTTTATTTTGAAAAGCGCTCGCTGGAGGGTCAACGTAGCTCTGGTGTGGGTCCTAACATAGCTGTGCGGAAGAAATTAGCACTCGACGAGGGAAAAAACAGCCAATGACACGAACATGTTGACGTTCCAATGAACAAGGACACCGTTCTTGAATTTGTTAGACTTGTGTGTAACACCAGCATCGTCCTTGAAAACGAGTTCGAGGTCAGGTGTAGGACGTGTCTTGATAAAATCGACGGATATTTCTACGGAACAATATAAAATCTGCTCAGAAGCAATGGTAGTTCCTATATACCTCTCAAGTGAATATTTCTGTACATGAACTTGTCAGTCTATTCTCGAGTGAAAGCTGTTCGACTAACCGATCTTGATCATCCATATCAGTTGCAGATCGTGAATTCTGTTCAATCTCAAGATGGTTTTTTGAACTCGGGGGCTGTGTGAAGAACCCTAGGTGTACGAGCGATGGATGGTGGTTGACCTGAAGGATTGAAGACACAAGAAGGTCCGAGTCGTGAAGGTCGGAGATGCACAGACGTGTGAAAATAGCAGTATCGCCAGTGGCAGCTGATCAGCATGAGCGCTCGGAGGTAGACTCGGAGCCGTGGTTCTGTCCCCACGTTCTCAGGCTCATCCATGACAATATCTCTGGAACCGCCAATTCCCGTCAACTCTCCGATGACATGGGGTAGTCTCGACCACGCCGTTTGTGGTCTCTCAAAAGACTCAAATATTCCTGGGGCTGACGTTCCGACCTTTCTCATCTCCCTCATTTACACAATTCGTCATAGGTTAGCTCGACAACGGCACCCTCGACTATCCTTGTAGCCTACCCCTCAAATGAAGTACGCACCCAATTATCCTCGCTCAGAACTCAAAAAAGATCCAGGTGCCGCAGTGTCCGACCTCAAAGTCAGTATCGTCACTTCCGTCTTTCCCACTGACCTTGGCATTGACTCGTTCCTGTCTTCACCGTGTCGCCCGCTTCACGGAGACGCAACGATGGTGTCTGAGATCCGAGCCCAGACTCTCGTCGCTCGCGTAGCTAGCGACTTCCGTGACCATGCACAACGTCCCAACCGCTGCGTCGATACCGGCGTCTGCCAGGGGGGAGAAAAACAAAGGAACAGCTGTAGCAGCTGATCTCGCCATCGTATTTCTCGTGCTTGATACGCACGACCCGAGAGGGTATCGCAGCCGGCCGGTCAAGGAGGATGGGCGCGGGCGCGGGGCAGAGGGCAAGCGGTTCGGTTCAGGCTCAACAATATCGGTACGTGCCTTCCGTCCTCTTCTTTCTCGAACTCTCGGACCGACCTGGTGCTGCGCGAGAACGCATATACCTGGCTGAAGTATGTCCGCACTACGGCCCCAACGCTGCCCTCCCGCTCCGTGGACTGGTACCAGCGCACTCCTCCGTCTCCTTATGATGTAGGCTACGAGCCGAGCTGGGGCAGAGACGGTTGCGTTTTATCGGCTGGAATGCATATTTGCTGTCAGAACTGGTTCCGAAGATCAACTCGATTAACGTCTCAATGGTGTGATCTATTTCCTGCCATAATTAGAAACATTAGTGTGTGTGTGTGTGATACTCGCCGGTTATGCTGCACTTGGCCACTATTTTCAGATGGAAGAGGAACGAAGCGCGCGATTCGGGAAATCTTAAGGTAGCCGCCATCCAGTTTCGACGACCTTTATGTAAGCAGAAAGTCATCCGTTTTGGCTCGAACACTCCTCCCTCACAAAGCATCAAATTAGATATTTAATCTAAAGGTTTGGAAGGGAAGAACCCCTTCTTTGACGTGTATAAGAGTTTTTTTAAAAAAAATATGATTTGACAAACTTTTGTGTGATTCAAACATTTTGTGTGCAAATGTAATTCCTTTGTCTTACAGTCGATTTGAGCGACATTTACAAATCCAAGGAAAATATTCTGGCGAAAACACGTGATCTAAAAGTCACGTGTGCTCCCTCTGAAGTTGTGCGAAGTTGGACTTTGTAGCCTGTAAATTCCTGCAGATGCCAAAGAGAAAGGCCGGAAAATGTGCACGCATCAAGAATGCCACCCAAGCAAGACAAAAAAAGAATCATCGACATATTGAACCAGGTGCGTGGTGTTCCTCAATGCCGGCAAACAGAAGGCTCATGGCCATTGGCTGCAGTAACCCCGGATGGGAACAATGCAGCGCGTCCCACATCCCCAAGTACGGAAGGGTCCATGGACCTGGGCCATGAAGGGGATAGGGGTGGTCATGATGGAGACACCACCCGGGCTCTTCAGGGTGCGGAGGAGCAGGCAGAACAATCCATAAAGTGCCAACGTGCTCCCCATTTTCCTGGAAAGTCTGAGAGGACCCTGAGCAGAGAAAGACTGGCCTGGAGGAAGCTTGCAGCCCAAGGATTCACCACACTGCCGGATTTCTTTAGGCAAACGGTCGAGAAAGAAGATCGGCGGGCCAGGCTCAATGCCTTGGTTGCCGCGGCTGCAGCTTCCCGGTGCAGATCTATGCAACAAAGGCAGGAGGAGGAGGAGGAGGAGGAGGAGGAGGAAGGGGAGGCTGAAGCATCTAGAGATGATACGATTGCTGCAGGCATGCCATGCATCTTCAAAATCACTTCCCACTCGGAGCCCATCCAGGTTGATAACACGGCCGAAGTTTTGCCCATGCCCTGGGCCAGCCCCAGCCAAGGTTCCGGCTCACTCAAAAGAGCACGGTGTGTGCCCCATATTCGAGTCCATCATCCGATACCCTTGGAAGAATCAGAAGAGAGCAGCAGCAGCTGCAAGACACTGAGCGATGATGACTTGGACTCAGACAGTGCCCCCTCCGAGTCAAAGAAGATGTGACACGATCTCAATGATACTCACAGCATCGTCATGCGCAAGCTCGAGGAGCTTCGCCGAGGGTATGATCCTCAGGCTGACAACTCCAGTCCCCAGTTTTCCCAAGACAATGCTCTGAAATACCTTCGAGATCGCATGGCATTGGACATCGCTCGAGGGGAGCTGAATGCACTGGTTGAAGAGAAGAAGATGGACCCAATTCTTTGTGGGCGCATTCAAGCAATGGTGGGGACACTGAATTTATTCATGGACTGAAGACCTGTGTTACACCTGGACACAAGCGTCGCTCATCTTTGCAAAGTCTCAGAGTCACGGTGTCTCATGTGCTCAGATCGATACGGTACTGGGTGCTTCACCTTCTTACAGTCCCTGTGACCTACCTGCTCCACAAATATAACTGGACCTGCTCAACTGTATTGGGGGATGAAGACATATCACAAGAAGTCCAATTCAAGTTGAGAGAGATGATGAAGAATGGATCAATCACAGGCAACTGATCTCGTCAATGTCATTGCTGGCCCAAAGATGCAAGAGCGATTCAAGCAAGCGGGTATCAACAAGACCTCCATTTCTGAGCACACAGGCGCATTGTTGGCTAGGCCATTTGGGATGGCAGGTATGGAAAGCAACAAAACTGGTATGTATGTTGATGGCCATGAACGGCAAAGACATTGTGGAGTACAGGAACACTTTCATACAACGTTTCAAGCAGCATGAGCAGCGTTTCCACATCTGGGACGACAATGGGGAGGAACTTCCACCCCCCCGTGGCTTTCCTGTGCCAGAGGCCGCTCGGGCTGCTGGCCGCTTCCGACTTATCCTTGTAACGCATGATGAGTCGACATTCTTTCAAAACGATCAACGCAAGATTGGCTGGGACCGCAAGGGATTGAGCAAGACTCCGAGACCAAAGGGTGATGGCCAGTCCCTGATGGTCTCGGATTTTCTGACCTCGGAGTGGGGTTGTCTGTGCGACGATGACAAGTGCGTCGACTCCCTGCGCATCCATACACTAACCACGCTCATGTCTCTTCAGTGAAGCCCGTGTATATTTCAAGCCGGGGAAGTCAAGGGATGGCTGGTTTTCAGCCAGCGACTTGCTCGTTCAGGTCGATAAAGCGATCGACATTTTGAGGGGATCACTAAAGGATGGGCCCAGGGCCTATTCCTCTTCGACAATGCCCCCAGCCATCAGAAGCGTGCGGACAACGCGATCTCAGCACGCCAAATGGTCAAAGGTGCGTGTGTTTTATCATTTTGCAACACATAGCTCATATTCTTTCCAGCGCTGAAGGAGGGTTGGACGCATGCCCCGGGTGGTTCACGCATGTGCGATGGTACCTTACCTAGTGGAGAAACCCAGTCGTTTTACTTCTTAGATGATCACCCTTCCATGCCCGGTTGGTTTAAGGGGATGGAAGTTATCATTCGGGAATGCAGGCTATGGCCAGAGAATGGGCTGCTTGCACAGTGCACCAAGTTCAAGTGTCCAGCCAGTCGCACGGACTGCTGCTGCCGGCGCGTGCTTTTCACTCAGCCCGATTTCACCTCCCAAAAGCCTCAGTTACAAGAATATATCGAGTCGCATGGCCATCTCTGCGACTTCTATCCTAAGTATCACTGCGAACTGAACTTTATCGAACAGTTCTGGGGTGCAGCGAAGTTCCAATACCGTGCAACGTCAAGAGCTGGTACGCTCAAGGACATGGAGTCCACAGTAAAGGAGTGCCTCGACGGCGTCTCGCTTCTCCAGATCCGGCAGTGAGTTTTCTTTATTCCCGTTATGCCACAGCTTAACATGTTCTCTAGGTTTGCAAATCGGTCTGCGCGTTTCATTGCTGCCTATCGAGAGGGTTTATCGGGCGCGCAGGCAGCATGGGCAAACAAGAAGTACCATGGGCATCGCACGTTACCCCCAGAATGGGTTCTCGCTGCCAAACAATCAACATAACCATGACTTGGAATATTTGACAGAAATGTGTAGATACATTTCCGAAACATGGCGAAATCACGTGACCCGACCCTAGGGTTGAGAGCTTACATAAAGGTCGTCGAGACTGGATGGCGGCTACCTTAGACGAGTTGATGAGTTGCTGAGTACGTGTCGTGTATTATGTACACGGTAAGAGTGACGTGATGTATACGAGCTTTACGACAGAACTATAGACGGCTATAGTGCGAGGATATCGGGTAGCGATCGTGCGGGATCGACAATGAGTGGCCGCCTGGATGGAGACCCGCGCCCTTCTCTCCAAAGAAAAAATGTCAAAGTCATATTGAGTGTGGCGAAGGGATGAGAGATAAAACTGGGAAACGTATGCACAAAGAAAACATCCAAAAAAAGAGAAGAAAAACGAGCATACATGAATTTAGTTCACGCGTACCCACTCCCCGCTCGAGGTTTCAGCACGCCCTCGAAGGAAACACGATGCAACGCAATGTCGATCCCAGCGGAGGCCATGTCCATACCGCGAGACGCGACGGGCCTTCTTCTGCCTTGGGAACCTCGGTCGCTAGAGTAGCCCGCAGGCGCAGTGTGCGAAGCGTCTGCACATCCGATAATAGCGAGACCTAGTACCGCTTAGTCAGTGTCAAATGGTGGGAGGCAGCCGACGCAGCCTCCCTCATCTGCCCCCGAGACAGCTCGAGTACCTCCAACCCCACGCCCGTATTCGCCTGCGCGTACGTACGTCTACATCGGGCGCGAGTATGAGTCCGAGCCGTGTGCTGCCAAGCGCGCCAAACAGGGCCGTCGGATGCAGGCCGTCATACAGCGTGCTTGCGATGCGTAGCGTCAGGCGGCACAGCGAATGCCTGGAACCGAGCGCGGCCGCGAGGCTGGGGCTACTGTCGAGTACGGCGAGGTGCGACGCGGCATTGGGTGGGACGACGTGCGCTGCAGGGGGAACGCCGACGAAGCGGGGGAGCACGAGGTGGGTAATACGTGCGCAGGCGGGAACGGCGAGAAAGTTTTCGAAGAGCGTTTAGGTGCGCGCAGCACAAGCGTTGTCACGAGCGCCGCGAGGTGCAGCGCGCCAGCAAGCCGCGCGATGCATGCATCGGCATCGTCGGCGGAGAGCTCGAGCGTACGGTAGAGCGTGAGTTGCACGGCGGGGCTGAAGCGCTTCGAGACGCGGGAAAATTGGTGTAGGCCATGTCCAGCTCGGAAATGATGCTGGCGCGTCGTACGAGGCCGCTGGGAGGACGGATGGCGAGTAGCTAGGAGACCGGGGCCACGGAGATGTGGGATATAGTACCCTTGGAGGAGGAGCGTCCCCGTCCCCTATGGGAGTGCAACGCAGATGCAATGGTGGTTATTCACCGGTACAGGGATGGATTATCGAGATGGATGTCGAAGAGATCGTGGATAGTGAGTTCATGAGACCGGGCATAGCCTCGAGGTTTTGAGAATGCTTGAACCTGTGCAGAAAATAAGGCTGGGTGCGAAGAAGAGGAACGAGTCGTAGGGGGAATGGGGGACAGGCAGGCTGGAAGCAAGACTGCCAAAACGGAGTCGCTTTCGTACGTTCTCTCTGGTGACGTACCTCCTAGCTATATCCCCGGTGTATATAATTGGGACTCGCAACTGGACCCCTGGAATTCGACGACGTGTGACGGAAGCAAGAGTTCAAGTTGTTGATCCGATTTGATCCCGTCGATGGTTCACACGATCGATCAGTTCCCTGACCTGGCTCAGATGATCGGAGTCAGATCTTATCTCTGGGCACGGTGTTGCGCCCCACCTACTGTGGCTTTCCTTGAGATATCATCGCTCCACTGAGATTAGACCTACGATGACGGAAGGAGGCCGCGAGAGACTTGCACGTGAAAATTGGTAGCATCACCCATGCCAGGCTCATAGTAACTAAGACGCACAACCGACAGGTTGACGCGTAAGAGTCTGGGGCAGAGCTATTGTCTGTTCCTCCACAGCTTCTCGCCCATGACGACATCCCGGCACCGTCAACTCACGTATTTTGTTCTCCGATGACAGGTATTCGACTACGTCTTTGACTCGACTTGCGGTTACTGGCGTTTCTCTCAAATACTACCGCCGGTTCGACTCTCCAACCCCTCCTCACAACCCTCTCATTGACGCGAATTCATCATGAGAAGAAACAGTCAACTCGACACCACCTCCCTCTCAATCTTGTAGTCCTCACAAAAGCGATCAAGCCTACCCCTCGGTAGAGCAATTTTCGTTGCTCAGGACAACGGGGATGACATCGGGTCGGCTCGGAACTCAAAAGGTCCGGGAGCAGCGCATCTGCTTCATCACAAAGTCCGCAGTGCAGATACTCCGTACGCCTGCCGTCCATCCTCGTCAATCTTACTCACCAACCTTGCCACCACCGATCCGATCCACCCAGCCTTAACCGCCCGACCCACGACACGAAGATGCGATAATGGCATCTGAGCCCACGCTTTCGTCACTTGCATGGCTAACGTTGTCCACCGCAATGCGCGACACCCTGTTCGCTGTGTCTCTGTCTGGAGCATCATGATGAAAGAGCAGTCGTGGCGGGACTACATCCGCGAGCTGCATGAGTTTGCCGACGAGGCCGGCGTTGTGCTTGTGCTTGATATGCACGACCTGACTGGGGCCACGCCAACTTGTCGAGGAGGAAATGCGCAGTTGCGAGACGGAGGAAAAGCGTCTCGTGTTTGTGTTCATAAAAATGGTGCGTAGTCGTCTGTCTCCATCCCCCTACCCTCTCCAAGTTTTTGGATAAATGGAGCAGATGTACAAGCTACGGATCCTGAAGTTGCTGAAGCTGAAGCTGAAGAAGCAAGTAGTGCATTTCGGCACGCTCGACCCGGCCGACTCGAACCCACACCAAATCAACACCGCCGCAATAATACGCGGCCATGCAAGACTTTATTTCCGTTTTCATTCCGTCTCAAACGACTCATGATCCATAGGGGTTTCGCGCCCCCTTTTGCACCATTCTCCACCTTCCAGCCTTCGTTCCCCCGACTCCTGTTTTATCCCTTTAATGGCCCGTGCGTCTTTGTTATTCTTTACTTTACTTTATTTCTATTTTCTCTAAAGATGTAGCTACATTGTATAAATATGCGCTCGTATGCACTTGAAATGTCATCCAGTTGTTTTCCATCTATCCTCTCGTGTGCCTCTCCAAAGCGACCTTGTTTTGCCTTTGCTCATCACTCTCGTCTTCTGTCTTTGATCGCCTCGCGCTGCTCTATTCTCACTCGCCAACCGAACCGGCCTTATTTGGAAACCCCTATCACCTGACCGGCTCGACTTTGCCGGATCACCCCTGTTGCCCCACCTTTACACCAAGGTTATGGGCCCTGGCGCTGCAGTCTAAACCCGAATTACCGAGAATACATCAGCGTGTACCTTTCCCTATCCGTAACCCCGCTTACCGCATTTGTCATCATGAGTGAAGACTACAAGTTAACGATCGTCAAATTGGCCAACGATGGATCCAACTGGGTCACCTTCCGAGACCGCATGGTCTGGGTGTTCGATAACCAAAGATGGTCTGAACACCTCACCAGTTCAACGGTCCCTTCAACTTGGATGCCAGTCGGCACCGTTTCCCCTCAAGAACGCTGGGACGTGGAAGAAGCCGCCGCCAAGAACTTGATCGCGGCATCAGTGCCCGATTATGTATTCAACCGAATCAAGACCGAAACAAATACAAAAGATATTTGGGACGCTGTCAAAGCAATTTTCCAGAAAAGATCAAAGATGATCTCCGTCGACCTGGGACGTAAACTCTCAGGCACCAGACTAGGCGAAGATGAGGACGCTCGTGCCCATCTCACCCATCTACTAGATATGCGAGAACAGCTCGCGTCTATGGGGGCCACCAAGACTGACAGCGAATTTGCATCAATTTTACTCGGCTCACTTCCCCCATCCTACATCAGGAAAACCTATGTTTTACTTGTTTACACTTTTCTATACTTTTCAATTCTTTTCAGAAAACAATTAGAAAAAGTAAGAAAAGAAATCCCTCTTTCTTTTTTTTTTACTTGCTGAACTGCCAAAAAAAGTACAGGATAAGTAGAGTACCAAATGACCAAAAATGGACAAAATAAAATGACCAAAAATGGAAATATCGGACCAAACCTTATTTTTTGGTCCGAAAATTACCATATATGGTAATAAATCGGACCAAAATTTCAAAAAATCGGACCAAAATCCAAAAATTTCCCCAGAAATATGCCTAAAAAGTATAAAAAGTACAGAAAAAGAAGAGGGGATGTCTTTTCACAAGTAGTTGGTTCTTTTCTGAAAGGGTCCTTTATTCCCTTGCTGAAAGCGATAAAAGAACAGAAAGTATAAATAAGAAAAACATATGTTTTCCTGATGTATGAATCCCTAGTCAACTCCATCAACGTGGCAGCCGACCAAGCGGATGAAGAAGTAACTCCAGATCGGGTAATCCGATTGGTAACCGACCAATACGACCGGCGCGTAATCCAAAAAGGCAAGATCAATGGCCTGGAAGAGGCTATCTTGGCAAATGGACAAAAACGCGACAAGCGCAACTTGGAATGCCATAACTGCCACAGACTCGGGCACTTCAAGTCTGATTGCTGGGCCAAGGGAGGCGATAAAGAAGGCCAACGCCCGCCTCGACGAGACAACAATTTTAGCAACTACAACAATTCAAGCAACAACCGTAACAATTGCAACAATTGCAATAATCGCGGCAACAATAACAACAACAGGAACAGGAACAACAGCAATAATTACAACTGTTCTGATAATGCAAACTCGGCCAGCAACGACATAGAAGCTTGGGCCGCAATCAAGGAGATCGACGACGACTCCACCTTTCCACAGGCCTCCACATATAGCGCGGGGCCACTCCTTCATCATTCCCCCATCGAGATCGAACTCTACGACTCTGGGGCATCAAGGCACATGTCCCCATTCCATCATCGCTTCATCAATTATCGCTCTATCCCTCCTCGCGCTATCACAGCTGCTAATAAACGTATTTTCTATGCGATAGGTACAGGGGATCTGCAGATCGACGTCCCCAACGGGAATGTCACAACCCCCGTTCTTCTCCGAGACACTCTCCACGCGCCTGAGATGGCGCTCACTATCGTCTCTATCAGCCGTATCACCGGCGCTGGGTACTCTGTATCCTTCGAGCAGCAATCTTGCAAGATCAAAAACAGATCTGGCAACACTATAGGCAACATTCCAGCTAGCTCTAATGGCTTGTACAAAGTCGAACACTCTTATTTGGCAGCTAGCGTCGGCTCTTCTCTCGAGCAAGTCGACATTCATACTCTCCATCGTCGCCTCGGTCACATCTCGGCCGACTCTATTCGCTCCCTCATTCGCAACAACGCCATCGAAGGCGTGCAACTCATCGACGACGGCTCCCCTATCATCTGCAACTCTTGTCAATACGCCAAGCTCACTCAGAAAGTCATCCGATCTGAGCACGAGGCCCCGCCAGCTAGGCACTTCGGAGATGAAATACACTCCGACCTCTGGGGACCCTCGCCAACCTCCAGTATCGGGGGCCGTCGCTACTACGTAACTTTCACAGACGACCATACTCACTTTACTCGGGTCGACATTCTTCGCACTAAAGATCAAACCTTAGACTCCTATCGGGCTTTCGTGGCTTGGGCTCGCACTCAGCACGGCGCCAAAATCAAAGCTCTCAGATCGGACCGCGGCGGTGAGTACACCGGTCGCGAATTCACTCACTTCCTTCAGGACGAAGGTACCGAGCGCCGCCTTACCACGCACGACACCCCGCAGCACAACGGAGTAGCAGAGTCTCTTAACCGCAGGCTCCTAGAACGCGTGCGGGCTATTCTTCATCATGCTGGCTTGCCCAAGACACTCTGGGCTGAAGCTTTACAGTTTGCGGTTTGGCTCAAAAACCACACATCCACTTGGGCTCTAGGCAACAATACCACACCTTACGAAATGCTCTACGGCAACAAACCCAACATCTCTGGTGTCCCCGAATGGGGACAAACTATCTGGGTCCACTCTGGAACCGGCTCGAAGCTAGATGCGTGCGGAATCGAAGCGCGCTGGGTCGGATATGACGCCGACAGCCCACACGCACATCGCGTGTATTGGCCCAACAAAAACTCAGTTTCAGTGGAGCGCAATGTCAAGTTTACATCCCCGTACGTCACCGTCACCCTTGAATGACCTTACATCCTCCCTGCGCCGCAGCCAGCCCCAGCGCCTGCTCCCGCTCGTCCGGCTCCACCAGCACCCCCTGCGCCTCAACAACAACTTCCCTTACACGCTCCCACGCCATCACAACTCATCCCAGTCACACCACAGGCACCTCAGCCTCCCGAAGAAAGTCGCGACACGCCTCAAGTACCGGGAGGATTGTCTTCCTCCCGGGCATCGTCATCCCTACCAACACTCACCCCTTCGCCTCCCGCTTCGGCCCCGCCTCAAGAAGAACCGCGTACCCCAACCAGGCCGCGGTTACCACCCACAGTACCGCCACCACCGCCTCCGAGAAGCACAGCCAGAGGCAAACAACCTGAACAGCCGACGCGCAGGTCAGAGCGCATTCCAAAACCAACCTTCAAGGCCCGCGAACTATACGGCGAAGACCCAGACCTTGAAAGCCAATCAAGCGAAGCCGCGAAGAAATGGTACCATCCGGATTGGCCTGGACACAGCGCCTCGAGCGCATATGCGGCTGACATCAACACTAGCACAGAATTCGCCTACCTTGCAGACGACGAGGAACTCATGGAGGTTGTCATCAACGATTCGCAAGATGACCCAAAAACTCTCGCACAAGCGCGATCTCGCTCCGACTGGCCTAAGTGGCAGGAAGCGATGGATCGCGAGATCGCCACCCTCGAAGAGGCCGGAACTTGGTCAACAGTCCTGAGACCCCCCGGCAAGAACATTATCGGCAGCAAGTGGGTCTTCCGCATCAAACGGAAGGCCGACGGCACCATCGAGAAGTACAAAGCGCGCCTCATAGCGCGCGGATTCACTCAAAAATTCGGTGTCGATTACTTCGACACATTCTCCCCAGTCGCGCGGCTCTCAAGTTTCCGCGTTATCCTTGCCATTGCCGCCCGCAACGACTGGGACATCGACACATTTGACTTCAACAGCGCATACCTCAACAGTGAACTTAGTGATGATGAAGAAATCTATATGCAAGCACCCCCCGGATACGATACTCAGGGGGAGTCAGTCAAGTACCTCCACAAGTCACTCTACGGACTCAAGCAAGCCGGCCGCAAGTGGTATGACACCCTGCGCCGTGCTCTCCTGGACCTGGGCTTCAGCGTCCACAACGCTGACCCCGGCGTCTTTTCCATCCACGACAAAAACCATCTTACCATCCTCGCCGTTCACGTTGACGACTGTATGATCACAGGAAGCTCAGACGAGCTCATTCGTTACTACAAGCAGAAGCTCAATTCCTGCTATTCCCTCACCGATCTCGGCCACTGGCTTCTGGGCATCAAAATCACTCACGACCGCGACGCTCGTACTATTTCCCTTTCCCAGACCAGTTATATCAACACCATCCTTTCCCGCTTCTCTCTCAGCGACGCGAAACCCGTCGCCACTCCTATCGTCCCCGGGGCCTCTTACAGCAAAGCCGACGTACCCTCAGACGACACAGAAGCGGCTCATATGAAGAAGATTCCTTATCGCGAGGCCATCGGCAGCCTCATGTACGCCGCCGTCGCCACTCGCCCCGATATCACATTCGCCATCTCCACTCTCTCGCAGTTTCTCGCCAATCCAGGCGAAGTTCATTGGGAAGGCGTCAAACGCGTTTTCCATTATCTTGCCGGCACCAAACACCACTCGCTCACCTACAGAAACGAGCGACATGATCTTCTAGGCTTCACTGATGCTGATGGCGCATCCCAGGATCACCAGTATGCAATATCTGGCTTCGCCTTCCTCATCGACGGCGCCGCAGTTTCATGGGCCTCTCGGAAACAAGAAATAATCACACTATCCACCGCCGAGGCCGAATACGTCGCCGCGACTCACGCGGCCAAGGAATCCATCTGGCTCAGGAGGCTGATTGAGCCCCTCTTCGGCATCGCTTCATCGCCTACCCCCCTCTATTGCGACAATCAGGCCGCACTTCACCTCGCAACGCAAGATAACTACCACGCTCGCACCAAACATATCGACATTCGCTTTCACTTCATTCGCCAGACCATCACCGACGGACACATTGACATCAAGTATTGTCCCACCGACGACATGACCGCAGACATCCTCACCAAGCCGCTTCCGAAGCACAAGGTCGCGTTGCACTTGCAGAACCTCGGGCTTCGTCGAGCGTGAGGGGGAGTAGTGCATTTCGGCACGCTCGACCCGGCCAACTCGAACCCACACCAAATCAACACCGCTGCAATAATATGCGGCCATGCAAGACTTTATTTCCGTTTTCATTCCGTCTCAAACGACTCATGATCCATAGGGGTTTCGCGCCCCCTTTTGCACCATTCTCCACCTTCCAGCCTTCGTTCCCCCGACTCCTGTTTTATCCCTTTAATGGCCTGTGCGTCTTTGTTATTCTTTACTTTACTTTATTTCTATTTTCTCTAAAGATGTAGCTACATTGTATAAATATGCGCTCGTATGCACTTGAAATGTCATCCAGTTGTTTTCCATCTATCCTCTCGTGTGCCTCTCCAAAGCGACCTTGTTTTGCCTTTGCTCATCACTCTCGTCTTCTGTCTTTGATCGCCTCGCGCTGCTCTATTCTCACTCGCCAACCGAACCGGCCTTATTCGGAAACCCCTATCACCTGACCGGCTCGACTTTGCCGGATCACCCCTGTTGCCCCACCTTTACACCAGCAAGATGGCCGTGAGAGGCTCTAGAATGGACACATTGCACCGCCTCATAGCCAAGACCAGGCCGACGAATGAGCGAGGCAAAGCCGTATCTATTCTTCCACAGTCTCTTGTTGATAAGTGACCTGTGCGCACTTAGCGGCTCAGATGGACACGCAGATAACGGACTGCTTTAGATAAGATATATTGGACTTATGTAGATTAGATTACTATGATCTTTACAATCTCGGACTTTCTTATCTATGACATCACTGTACAATGACATCATGGACTCCTCTGGACTCCTATTGTATTTCGTCCTTGTACTCACTTCCTTTGTTTTATCTTTATTGTGATGTCACTATGATATCATAGTCTAGCCTTCTATTGTTCTTTACGCTCTTGTTCTCCTTCTGTACACTCCTTTATGTCCCTCTGTAGAACAACGCTCCTTGTATTGTGTGACTCTGTGTTACCTCTGTTGTACTAGCGTCACCCTGTATTTTGTATAAGTAGTGCAGCTTGTACGCTCCTGGTCCACATCAGTTCTCATCTGTTGTGTGCCAGGTATGTCTCCTCTCTCCTGTATAAACATCAGTTCTCATCTGTTGTGTGCCAGACCCCACATCTGCTTCACTGCAAGTTTACTCTGTTGCTGCTTTCCAGTCACCCTACATATCTCACCACAGTCACCTTTGTTCACTGTGAGTATGTCCCCTATGTGCACTGTTCATCATCTCTCATTCATGACGACATCCTGAAGCCGCCAGCTCGTATCTCTCACCCTCAAAGGCCTCAACACCCGATGACATATGGCAGTTGACTACATCGTTTGGCTCAATTTGTGACCACTGGCGTTCCTCTCAAATATCCCGGGGCCGAAGCGCTGACGCCCCAACCCTTCTCATATACCTCTCGTTCATATCAATTCACCATGGGGGATTCGGCAGCACCACCCCCAATTAACCTCATAACCCTCTCAAAGGACCCGAAAAAAAGCCAAGCCCTGGCCCTCAAATGGAGTGCGCATCAGATTTTCGTTGCGCATGACATTGCGGCTAACATCGCGGAGGCTCGCAACTCAAAAAGGATTTCAGGTACACTCGATCTCAAAGTTCGCGGTGCACCAAAGCAGCGCAAACGCTCCATACATCTGCTGTCCGTCGCCTTCCATCGGTACTTACCTGAGTACTTCCTTGCCAGCCTGGCCGCTGATCCCCTCCGCTCAGCCGCACGACTCACTGCACCAAGACGGAAGGTGGCGAGTAGCTGACATAGCGATCCACGTCCCATTCGCTATACCGGAGCAGGCCGTCGAGCCTGCCGCCGTATTTCTCATGCTTGACGCGCACGACCTGGTTGGGTGCCGTGGCCAGCTGGTCTAGGAGGGTGTGCTGGTGCGAGGCGGAGGAGGTAAGGGTTCGATTTGTAATCATGCAACAAGATCGGCACGTGCCTATCGCCCCTTCTCCGTCGAATTCTCGAATTCGCACCATGACTGGGTTAAGTGCACCTGTTCCATGCGTCCAACCACCCCCAGTGGCAGTTTAACTGGAACGCATGTCCATTGTTATTGTCTGGACACTAAAATGTGATTCGGAAGTGTTTGAACGACTTTATGCGTAATGAGTGTGGCAATCGAATGCTTGATCGAATGAGCGACTTGATTTGCACGCAAAGAAGGCACGCAACAGGAAGAAAAGCGAGTATACACCAATTCAGTTCATGCGTGCTCACTCCTCTCGCTCGGGTTCCTAGTGAGCGTCAGGAGGAAACTCGACGCGGAGCACTGCCGACCACAGCAGTCCGAGACGCGAGGGGCCCTCCCACCGGCAACCTCGGTCGCCGGGGTGGTCCGGAGGCGGAGATTACGAAGCGCCTGCACGTTCGGCAACAGCGAGCTGGCCTGCTTGAACAGCGCTTGCAGCGAGACATAGAGTACCACTCAGTCAGAGTCAGAGTCGATGGGGGTGGCTGACGCCCTCGAGAGTCAGCCCGAGAAGCTCGACACGGCCCATATATCCCAGCGCGCCTAACAGCTGCCCGCGCGTGTGCACGTCTACATAGTGTCTACATTGGGCGCGAACTCAAGGTGGAGGGCAACTTGAAGGTCCATGTTTGCGCCCAACAAGATCGGTACATGCCTTCCGTCTCCATACCCTTCTTCCCGGGTAGATTGGCTCCGCGCGAAAATGCCTACACACGGCTGAAACTAGACTCGTAACCAGCCGTTCGAATGAGGATTTTTGAGGGTGTCGCAAGCGACTGGAGGATCCTCGATTCTCCGACTGGTGCAGCTGGGTTTGAAATGGGGGGGTAGCGACTATGATCGGGATGTGTCACTGCCTGTCAGCCGTGTATAGTAGGGTATCCTCAATATAGTAACTGGGATCTTTGATCATATGCCCGATTATCTTATCTAAGATAACGTGTCCTCTTCGCGCGACGCACTGCTCTGGTGTTTCCTCTGATGTCTACGCACACTTATGATACTGTTCTGGGGCTCAGCGATCACCTTCGGTTTCTTCAGACCCGCCCTGGTGACGATCTCGAACTGTTAATGTTGAACATTGGTCTCCGCGAACGTCTACCAATGTCGTTTCTGGACGCGCTTGATGGACATGACAGGCTCACTTGTTATCGGGCTGCGCTCGTGTGCTACAGTGTCACCAATTCCACCCAAGTGCCTCGCGAGATGCAGTTCAAGGTTGTACTAGCTAATCGGAATGGGGAAGACTGTCTCGTCTCTGCTGGCACCGGAAGCAGCAAGACACTACCAATCGCTCTGAACGTGCTGCTGGATGATCCAGACGCGCATCTGTTGAAGCGCAGAACTAACGAGCGAGGTAAAGATTTAGCAAGATGCTAATGGGCACAAGTTAACTTCAGAGGTAGAAGGAACTCTGTTACAACTGCATACCTAATGGGCACAAGTTACTATAAAGGAACAGCCCATAAGCAAAGGTAATAAGAGAAGTAAAAGGGAGGCACTTACACTTCAGAGGTAGAAGGAACTCTGAAGTGTGAAGGCGTAAACAGCAGTCCTTATATACAGGACGCTTAGATAATAATGGTCTGTGCGCACTGGTGACCCAAACACAATACATGTGGTCTGTGCGCCAGAGGGAGAAATGCCATTGGAGGGCAGAGAACAATAACTGCCTAAAGCAGACAATACCGGTATCTTAACAATAAAGAACAATAAGAGCTATATATAGTTCTGTCAATAAAGATAAACAAAAGCGGTCCGTATGAGTCTGGCCAAAGTCCAAATCAGTCCATAAGGGACAGATACCGTATTTAGTATGTGGGCTGACACAATCAGATCCCATGAGACATGTGACTTTAATCAGTCGCGTCTCAACATCCCTCCATGATTGAGGCAGTCCATTGTATAGGTAGATGGAGGTAATACTCTTTTTGAAGAGCTGAAGCGTCGTACAGGAGTTCTGGATTAAGATTGAAAGATTGGTCCATGATACAGGACTATCTTATCTGGAGCAGATGACGCTCCATCCGAGACTCTGTTACAAAATCTTCATTTGATCCTTGATACAGGACAACTTTTTGAAGGCTTTGTATCTGTACTGCTTAGTTGGAAAGGTCCAACTTCTTCAGGGTCTAAGAAGGGTTTTTCTTAGCTCTTCGGATCAGAGAACATGATGTGCTTCTTGATTATAAACCAAGGATCGACGACCATTGACTGGTTATCAGCACGATGTTCCTGAGGCTCCATCTACACCATTCCTAGATCATTGACCATTTTTTCAAAGGTGTCTCTGGGCAGGGACTTGGTGAGTCCATCTGCAACCATTTCACCTGTGGGTGTACGTATCAGGTCAATGACCTTGTTTTCTACGTATTCCCTGACTACATGGTGTTTGATCAGGATGTGTTTGGACCGTCTTCCAGTGACAGGGTTTAATGCTAAGTCTACAGCACCCTTGTTGTCACAGTGTAGGGGAATAGGGGAGGCAACCTCATACCCTAGTTCGCCTAGGAAGGTAGTGTACCACTGGGCTTGATTTGAGGCCTCAGAGAGGCTCATGTACTCTGCCTCTGTGGTAGACTGTGCAATAGTCTTCTGCTTTCTGGTACACCATGAAATGGCTCCATTGGCAAGCAAGAAGACGTAGCCTGAGGTGGAGTGTTTCTCTTCCTGATCTCCCCAGGAAGAGTCACAGTAGCCGTGAAGGCCTTCTCCACCATTCCCTCCAGCATAGCGTAACGCATAGTCCTTGGTTGTATTCAGGTATGCTATGACGTATTTGGCTAGGCGTAGGTGCTGTGGTGAGGGGTTGGAAGCAAATTGGCTGAGGCGCGCAACAGCGAAGGAAATATCAGGTCTGCTTCCAATCTGCGCATAAAGCAGAGACCCGATAATCTGTTGATACTTCTTGATCTCAGAAGTAGAGGCCTGATCTTCAAATTTGATCAAGTGTGCCTCGGCGCCAGAGGGAAGAGGGGTGTATACTGGGTTGGAATCAGACATTCCAAAGCGTTCAACCACATCGCGGATGTAATCTGATTGGTTGATTTCCATAGTGCGATTTGCATGGTCTCTGGTGATGTTAACACCTAGATAAGACTGGATTTCACCAAGGTCGGTCATCTCATATCGGCTAGATAGAGAATCTTTCAGATCATTGATCTTTGATAGGGAACTCCCGAGTATAGTGATGTCATCTACATATAAGATCACGAAAAGTGTATCACCCCCCTCTTGAAGATGATATACGTATACTCCTGCATCAGAGTACGTCCGCGTGAAGCCTAGGTCAACTAGGACACCATGGAATTGCACGTTCCATGCGCGGGAAGCTTGCTTCAGGCCATAAAGGGCCTTTTGTAATCGGCACACTAAGTGCTCCGATCCAGCTGTGACGAAACCGACGGGTTGCTCCATATAGATTTCTTCCTCCAGTTCCCCATGAAGGAACGCCGACTTGACGTCCATCTGATGTATATGCCAGTCCTCAAGTGTAGCTAAGCGAGGAGAAGGCGTAGGGACTCAAAGCGGGCAACTGGGGAGAAAGTTTCGTCAAAGTCCACCCCCTCTAGTTGGGTGAACCCTTTTGCCACTAGCCTAGCATGAAAGCGTCCATCCGCTTTCTTTTTGAACACCCATTTACATTTGACCACCTTCCTTCCTTCAGGAAGGGGTTCAAGTCTCCAGACCGCAAGCTTGTCGAGAGCGTCCAATTCATACTGGCACGCTTCAAGCCAATCGACAGCTTGGTCAGACTCCATGGCCTGCTTGAACGTCTGCGGGTCCCTATAGCCAGGTACCTCAGCAGCATTAAGTAGGTCCATCATTCCCAGCCTACTGCTACCCTGCACGAATTCATCGTTGTCCTCTGTGTAGTAGCGAGGATTCGTGAATCGTACCCTTGTGCTCCGCCTTGGACGAGCAGGCGAGGTAACCTGAGTGTTCCTCGGAGATCTAGGGGTTTCCCTAGGAGGAGACACGTCCCTATTGAAGTTAGGGGCAGGTATAGGCGCGGTGACTACCGGGGGCCTAGTGGAGCGAGTACGGCGACGTGAGGGAGCAGTGTTTGTAGGAGGAGGTGCTTGGGAAGGGGGAGTGTGATAAATGGTCTGGTCCGCCTCAGTGGGCGAGACGTTGGGTGGGGTGCTAGGCTGTTGTTGTGCCACGGGTGCCGGAGGTGGTAATACAAAGACTGGAGTGGTCTGAGGCACCGTGGGGGCAACAGCTGGTGTAGGCGGGCTAGGCACTACAAAGTAAATTTCACCGCCGGCAGCGCCTCTTTCGAGTTCACCAGACGCGGGAGGATATGGTACTGAGTGTTGGGCCACAACACTGCGGGATGGGAAGGTGTCTTCATCAAATGTAACATCTCGTGAAGAGATGAAGCACCGGCTATGTCTATCCCAGAGTTTATAGCCTTTTGACAAAGGCTCATAGCCCACAAACACGGCTTCCCTTGACTTAGGGTCTAGTTTGCGCCGGTTGTGTTCGGGTACATGATAGTAGGCTTTGCAGCCAAATACTCTAAAGTAAGAGACATCCGGGACTGTACCATCCCAGAGCTCCAGCAGAGTTTTCCACTGATTAGAGCGGGTAGGAGTGCGATTGTATATTTGCACCGCAGTTTGTACTGCTTGTTCCCAAAAGCCGAGACTGAGGCCAGCATGGTGCAGCATGCTGGTACCTTTTTCCATGATAGTGCGGTTAAACCGCTCGGCTCTCCCGTTCTGTTGTGGAGAATAAGGCATGGTGAGCATATGCTCGATTCCTGCATTCGACAAGATGGTTTTGAGGTCGTTATTGACATATTCGCCACCACGGTCCGAGTGTAAGGATTTAATGGGCTTATTTAGTTGTTTTTCAGCCCACGCCTTGTAGTGTAGGAAGGCGTCCTTAAACTGGTCCTTTGTTTTCATGAAGATGACAACTGCTGCTTTTGAGAAGTCATCTATGAACGTGGCGAAGTACTTGTTGCCCTGGATAGAATTACTCTGTAGTGGGCCAACAAGGTCACTGTGAACGACCTCAAGGGGTTCTTGTGCGCGTTTTGTGGAAGGTGGGAATGGTAGGCATGTTGATTTGCCTAATTCGCATCCAAGGCAGAGGCCTTCTTCCACAGCGGAATCATTAATATGGAGTCCTTTTACTGACTCCTGAGCATATCTTTTTAAGGCGTCTTTGGACATATGTCCCATGCGCCTATGCCAGACATCAAGGCTAGCAGATGCAGGTGCTCGGACAGCATTCATAGCATGTCCGTCGAGCCAATATAGCCCAAGAGCCTTGTGTCCTTCCGCAATGGTCTCTCCATTGTGTCTTATGGCGAAAGATGTAGCGTCAAAGCTAACTACAGCACCCTTAGATGTGAGGCAGGGTGTTGATAAATTCGAGAGTGGGTGTTGGGTAAGTGGAGCACATCGGATATTTTGAGGTCAAAGCCTCGATTGGTGCGGATTGTAATAGAACCCGTGCCAGCACTTCGGAGTACAGTGCTGTCACCAAGAAGAACTTCGATACCTTTGTGAGGAGTGTAGGTGTCGTAGTCTTCAATGTGTGGTGTAAAATGTGCTGATGCTCCACTGTCCATCATCCATCTTGACGCAACCTGAGTGCCATTGACACTCATCATGTAAAGGGAGACCTGAGGTACTTCATGTACCTCCTCTATTTTGCCAGAGCCATTGACTATAGTAAATAGACGACTCTTTGGTACAGGTATGCTATTGGCTGCAGCAAACCTATTGGCCGGAATAGCGTCCGGCGCGCTTGTGATTGTAGTATTCTGGGCAGCTTTCCCCTTCTGTCCTGCCTTCCCCTTTCTAGCATTCTCCTGGTCCCGTTTGAGCTTGTAGCAGTCTGGTTTTTTATGACCAGGCCGCTTGCAGTAATGGCAGGTTACGTCCGGGGACGCAGAGCTGCCTGATGCCGTCGACGCAGAACGCGGAGGCGAGATTGATTTGATGGGGGCTGTCTTGTTGAGAGACGCCCCGGGACCAGCAATACGGGATTCCTCGTTGATGAACCTGTTGATGAGGTCCTGAGGAACTAGGTTGGCGGGAGGGCCAGAAGCAAGGATGGTGCCTGCAATGGTTGAATAGGAGGGGGGGAGTGCGTCTAAAAGTATGAAGGACATTTGCATGTCCGAAAGAGGCATCCCTGCTCCACAAGGGTACTCCTCAAGTCCAACATTTTCTGGAGTTGAGGTAGGAAGGGGCTACCTTCCTGTAGCTTGGTGTTTGCCAAGCCGACCCAAATGTTAAAGGTGGCCATAGAGCCAACCTGACCATACAGGGTTTTGAGCTGCTGGTATTTGTCATGGACGCTTGGGAACAGCGCCATGGATTGAATACTTGATAATACCTCCGTTGTGACTGACAGATACAGGAGGCCAGTGATGACCTCCTCCTGTTTGTTCCACAGGGCTATCATGGCCAGACCTTCGTCCGTTGGGCCAGTAGGCCCTCCTGCTACTGCTGGGTGCTGGGGGATTGTTCCAGCATCTGAATGGGTTAGGTGACGCCTGCACCCATTCATCAGCATGAGGGAGGAGAAAGTCTGGCTCCAGGTCTGCCAGTTTGTCCCGTCGAGCTTGGCGAGGACAAGAGTGGGAGGGAAAGTGATGTGGAAAGACATTGAGATGTTTGTAGAATCTGGTTCCGAGGAGCAGTCAGAACCAGCCCAGATCTTGGAAGGGAAAGTAGAGGTCCAGCCATAGGAGCGCTATAACTCCGTAACACATATGGTGTCACGCCTCAAGTATGTGCGACTTGGATGTAATTAAGGTAGTGGAATCATGATAGTGATGGCTGCCTTACACTAAAGTTTCTCCTAGGCCCAAATGTTACTAAGGGCTAGTAGTCATGTTTATCCTGCTGATAGAGGGATCAAGCAAGATCAGATCAGAGTGCAGTGACGGCGAAGTTTGCACGAGTCTGTCTCTACCCTTACAGTGTGGAAACTGGGGCTACTAAAGATTCTAAAGTGAAGGGTAGTACCCCAGAGAGGAGCCAACAGCGAATTCCAGAAGCAATGAAAGGGATCAACTCCCATAACAATTGCGACTGTCGTCTGTGGAGTCTCTGGAACAGACCATTAAGGGTCTTGGTACTAAGCTACTAGAGTAGTGATACGTGCCATGCAGCGAATCCTGCACAAAGGGAGCGAATACTTCTCCTGGCAGAGGTCTACTCATAGTGCTGTGTAAATACTATTATGATATAGTAGCGTCTCCTAGTTGTATCTGAGGGAAGGACTTCTGGGTTTGACTATTAACCAGGCCTTCACACCCCATAAAGTGACCCAGGTATTAACCGAGTATCACCCAACCATTAGAGAGGCCTATAGCCGCAAGGGTCTTCCCCTATTGGCCTATGAAAGCACTTCCGGACGAAAACCGGGAAAAGAAGCTAAGGTAGTGCGCACAGAGGAATTTGTGGTTATATAAAACCACTCATGAGAACCTCCTTAGGAGGCTAGCCAAAATGGCACATGACAGAGTCATGTTGGACGAGAAAGGAGTGTGTCGAAAAAATGATAGAGGATGCTCACTGATATGGAAGACGACGAGGTATGTGGTCGGCAAGAGAGCAAGAGACACAAGTAGATCTGAAGAAATGACCGCAGGTTAGTTATTAGGCGTCAGGGCCCATAACCTGTTGAAGCGCAGAACTAACGAGCGAGGTAAAAATTTAGCAAGATGCTAATGGGCACAAGTTAACTTCAGAGGTAGAAGGAACTCTGTTACAACTGCATACCTAATGGGCACAAGTTACTATAAAGGAACAGCCCATAAGCAAAGGTAATAAGAGAAGTAAAAGGGAGGCACTTACACTTCAGAGGTAGAAGGAACTCTGAAGTGTGAAGGCGTAAACAGCAGTCCTTATATACAGGACGCTTAGATAATAATGGTCTGTGCGCACTGGTGACCCAAACACAATACATGTGGTCTGTGCGCCAGAGGGAGAAATGCCATTGGAGGGCAGAGAACAATAACTGCCTAAAGCAGACAATACCGGTATCTTAACAATAAAGAACAATAAGAGCTATATATAGTTCTGTCAATAAAGATAAACAAAAGCGGTCCGTATGAGTCCGGCCAAAGTCCAAATCAGTCCATAAGGGACAGATACCGTATTTAGTATGTGGGCTGACACAATCAGATCCCATGAGACATGTGACTTTAATCAGTCGCGTCTCAACAGCATCTAGTGACCCTGACAATTTCACCTCTGAAGCGCCTCCAAGTCACGCAAGAGACTGATTTTAATTCTCAGTATGGAATCCCAACTGTGGTCATAAACGAGGATACGCCCAGGGATGATGCGTGGTGGAGTGTGGGCCACACCTCTTTCGCAATCTGCTTGACCTCACTGAAGTTCACAGGAAAACATATGGAACAGTAAAACTGGTTCTCTCGGATGTGCTAGACTGTTGATCGTTACTGTGGAGCAGCTGTTTAAGTCCCGTGAAGGTCATTTTCCTCGCTTGGCTCTACTCGTTCGCAATCTCTGGTTCCAGCAGCACATTGCGCGTGTCATCGTGGATGAGGCCCACAACATTCATACTGCAGGTCTATCTCACTATGGCCTCGACGCCTTCCGTCCGGCGTGGGGTCGTCTGGATGAGCTGAAAGCCATTCTTCCCCATCGTGTGCACTGGGTCTTCTTGTCCGCCACATTTCCTCCACACATACGCGCGACGGTCGAAAAAAAACTCTTGCAACCTGGTTACACAGCCATCCATGTTACTTCAAATTGGCCTAACACCGTATATGCGGCCCACGAGGTACCTGAACAGTATTGAAGACTTTCAAAATTACGAGTGCTTTCTTGCGTGTCCGTTTTCACTGGTATCTCAGCCTAGAGTCCTCATCTTTGTGGACAAGAAGGAGCTGGCATGTCGAATCACTGCGCATCTGGACTCTTGTCTTCCTTCTGAGTACCAAGACAAGGGAATAGTGCGGCATTATCATAGCCAGATGTCACAGAAATATCTACAAGTCGCTCATGAAGCTTTTACGACACCAGAAGGAAACTGTCGAATCATGGTTGCAACATCAGGTCAGTCTGTGGTGAGTATTCGGATCCTCTATACTGTAGGAAGATGGTCCGGGTTAATCTATGTTAGGGTGTCGACTTTCCAGACGTCAAGATCGTGTGTACGGCTGGTCTCCCTGCGAGTATGGTCGATGTCTTACAGTGCGGTGGTCGCGCTCTTCGTAATTCGAGCAAAGACGCCCTATTTGTCATTTTCTACGAACCCTGGGTCCGTGAAGTCTCCCTGGAAGAGTACGACGAAGGCGACTCGTGTGATCCTGACCGTCCCAGAGGCCAGCTGAGGTCAAGCTCGCAACGACATGAACGTGCACCATTCTTGTGCCTCAAATTGGTGAAGAGCGCCACTTGTCTTCGTGCTGAGTTTGCTTCGTATCTGGATGACAGGTCCCCGTCAGGTATGGACAACTATTTTTGCTATAGGGACTGATTTTATTTCTCCCGTGAGCAGCACTCGCACATACAACGAGGTACTGTTGCGACGCTACGGACTGTGATGGGCCTCGTTTCAGCCTTCAAGAATTCCTCCCTGGGAAGCTTGCCGTCGCTCCCCCATCTCCCTCTCCTGAGCAAACGCCAAAACATGGGCCACGTAACGTTTATCGCCCCCAAAAAGAACGCTGGCCGCTCGAGTGCCGTCTCATTGAATGGCTGAGGCACGAGCATTCAGCGGATCGAGACCGCTCTGTCCATCCACCCGACCTCATCCCTCTCAAGTTCACAGCGCGACACTCTGGTACGTGCCGACCCAAAAACCGTGAAGAGCGTGCAAGAGATAACAGCATTGTTGAATGAGTCTGCCGAATGGGCCGCCGAATGGTCTACGAAGGTGTTTGAGGTTATCGCTCACTTCAAGAATGAAAATGCGTGTATTTCACAACGAAAACGAAAACGAAAGTAGCGTAACAATTATACCGTTTTTAATCATCATGAGTTCCGAGAGTTCCTCGGAATCCACATGCTCTAACTCGTCTGCGTCAACACTCTCCGTTACTTGACATGGCGCGATCTCGTCTACCTCGGATTGGCTTGTCAGTGGTTTTCTCTTGCCTCATATCGGCAACCTTCTTGTTGAATGTTGCCAGTGACGATGTCTGGAACTTCCTATACCTGGCTGTGAGGATGTCTACCACGGGGCGCACGGTGGAGTTAGAGCCACGGCCGGGAATTGTGCACTGAAGCTCGAGCTCGCTCGCTTTATTTTGCAATTCTCCAGACGAGGGCAGACGTATCAACGTCTGTGTGCGTGGACCCCCGATAGCCAGACTTCAGTGACTTAGTAACTGTTTTTTGACGAGTTGTAGGTAGTTGATACCGGCTGCGATGTTCCCGAGGCGGTCCCAGTTGGAATATATTCCCTTGGCCGCGAATAGTGTCTATTCATGACATCCCTGAGCCTTTGTATACCATAGATACAGAAGAAAAGACAACATACTTTGAGATATCGAATCAAATGTTCGATGTTCATATCGATTCCCATAGCATGTCCGGGAAGACCAGACAGGTTTACCAGCATGTTGTCGCGGATGATGTCTCTGAGAATAATAGTTAGAAGTTGAGAAAAAAGTCAAGGCGAGATGAACAGGGCGTATGCAAATGCGGGGGTCCAGACTTCCTTGATGTTGAATATGAGATGAAGTATCTCTGTCGAATAGTTGTTGGACCCAGAGCCTCGGAACATACATGCGAGAGTCGGTAGGATGTCTTCAACCCGACCAAAATCCCCAGTAGCGATAGCATCGATCAGCTCTGCCACATAGAGGAGATCGCGTGTTAATAGACGATGTTGTTGTGCACGATGTCTATGGCAGGTTCCGTGATTCCAGTTCCAGAGAATGGGTCGGTAGGAGGCGCCTTTAGGTTTATGGGTTCAAAAACTGGTTCTGGAACAGTGTGTCTTTCGATAATACGACGTGCACAGTCCAGCAAGTCTCGGGGTGTAGGGCCGGCCTTAGCAAAAGCAGCAAGCGACGAGTAGGCACACTCAGTGCGCCAAGCGTTGAGGACAAGGCCGTGGAGTACCTGCGTCAGCGCAGACAATAACGTATGATAGTCTGGATGTTCGCCACCAAGTCGGGTCTTCTCAAGAATAGCAAAGAGTTGCGTTAAGCTACCCATTTGTTTCACCGTTCCCCGATGGGTCTCGAGAACACACCACAGTAGATTCATGGCCAGGTGAAAACTACCAAATGCCAGCTGAAAAACCTCGCAACGTTCCCAGTACGAGACGTCCTTCCGGCAGATCTGTTGTCCACCCCGAATCCGCGCATTTGTCAGTTGGTCATTGAACGTCGGGATAGCCACGTTGTCGAGATCGTCCGGTGACCGCTTTAGCTGTACCAGATAAACATCGTCGTGCACTAAGAGATTACCGTCAATGCTAGCCTCTTCAATCGTGGACGCCTGAAGAGGATGGAAAATGGTCTTGTGTCCAACCGGAAGAGGCCGTCTCTTGGAGTGCTGCAGTGTCGTGTCAGATTGTTGAGTTTCAAAGCCCTTGACGTATTTCGTGAGGATCTGGACGATAGTTACTGTTGTCTGCGAGATGTAAGACTGCCTGGCCTGAGGTGTCATCCGAAGGTCAGAGAGAGCCAGCGGAGATGAACGCCGCAGGTTATCGACCAAGGGCTCTATGCTCATATCCTCAGCGCGAGCATTAAGAAGCTCATAGATCACCCCAAAGGTACCAGACTGGACCTTGCTCATGGTATTAGGCCCCTGTTCGACATAGATAGAACTGGAAATGTTGACGTTGTCATACGCAAGGGCGTGAGGAAGCAGCGATGCAGCCTTCGCCCTCTCAATAGAGCGATCTGCCAGTTTCAGTACCAAGGTTGAGATGCTTTTATACGAGACCGTGAGACCTGTTCGGTGCAAGACGTCAATCATTTGTCTCGACGTCCCACATGCCCAAGCCTGTAAACCAAGACCAATCTGCACCCTCGCAGAGTTCCAAGAGCGTAAGTAATGAATCTGAGCCATTATGATAAGCAAGGCCGTAAACCAGTTCTTTGATTTGGCGGATTTAGGCTTAGCAACAGAGACCTTTGATTCCCCTGCAGCCTCCAGAACAGACCTCAACGTAGGCGTAGCCAAGGGCTCCATGATCTGGTGTATGTCCCATCGCTCTATGAATTCGGGAGAGACCTCAGTTGTGTGCATCCGGAGATGGGGTTTCGCCGCCTCCATTTCGACGTGGACCTTTTCGCAGACCAGATGGAGCGCATGTGAGGACATCCACTTATCGACAATAGGTTTGCCCTTGTCGTCTTGAATCAGTCGCTCCAAGAGCTCAACAAGTGAAGCGCAGTTCTTAGGTGAAAACAAGGCGTTTCGAAAGCCCTCAAAGTCGCCGTTCCCATCGATGATAGTCATAAGAAGGTCAACAGCAGTAAACTTGAGATCTTGCAGATTTCGCAGTATTGTCAACAAAGACACTTTGCGCCCGGATTTGGGTCTTCGCTGATGTGGTATGGGACATGTCGGTGGATTCATTTCGATGTCCTGTATATCATCCAGCGCATGTTTCAATGGGAGAGATGGCGATGTAGGCATTAAGGGAGGGGCCCCGAGCTCAAACCCAAAGTCCCAAGTTCCCGATCGATATTCTCCCACAAACGGTGAACGCAACGATGGATCACTAACATGATGACCCCGAAATGAGGGTCCTCTGTGTGAAAGACGAAAAGGGTCATCTAGTGTATTGGGTATCGTGTGAGGGCTAATCTGGATGGTATGAGGTGAGGGAACGACGCCGACCCGCCTAGAGAAGAAGAAGCACGTGAATAACCAATACAAGACCAGAACAGACAAAAATGCGATTACCTGCTCTCGGTAGTGACAGGGAAAAACCCTTGGTGAGTGTCCAGAGGCGCGCATCCGTGACCCAGCACCGCGCGATCCCCAGCACCCACAGGATTTGTCCATACTGCTGCTGCTGCCATAGGTACGGTAGTCGGCCCAATATCTTGTTGTGCGGCAGATCCATCCCTGGCCCCCCAGCGCTGATGTAGACTTCGAGCCTCAGCAAAGCTCCCAGGGACCGCGAAGCAAGACTGACTCCCACCCGGCGCTAGCGGATTTGGCCAAGACCCATGAGAAGGAGAGGTACCAGAGGCAGACCCAAGAGAATATGCATATGTTCCAGGGGTTTGAGGTGTCATGTCGAAGCCACAGAGTAACGCGTTCAGGTTGCAGTGAGTAAGAGCAGGGTATAGCACATAACTTAGATCTACGACGCATCGCACACGTGACACACAGTTACCGGATGAATGGTAGCAGATTTCCGATTGTCTGAATGGGGTATACCAGATTCTGATTGTCTCAATTTAGAAGGACCCTACTATACATGGTCAATCCTCGAATATTCTGTCGATCATAGTCGCTACCCCCCCATTTTAAACTCAGTTGCACCGGTCGCTCTATTGAGCGGTCCTTGCGCAGCCGGCACCCCCATAGAGCGAGCGGTCACCGGTCTATACTTCAGCTAGGACCCATGGTGACGACGACAAACGCGGTGACAGTTGTAGTCATTGCCGATCACGTACACCCCCGACGATGACGACGACTGCAGTGGCGGTAAGCTCCTGACTCTGAACGCAACCACAATTTGCGTGCACTGCTAACCACGAATCCACGATGACAGGGCAAGGGTGATGATGTGGGCACAAGGACAACATGCCAGGGCAACCAAGAGGGCGACAGCGATGGGCGATGGTGGCAGCGGCAGTGCTGTGGGAAGCGTGCAGTACATTGCAATAAAGATTTTCTGCACTGTATACAAGTTGTATTCAAGTCGCCCCAGGACTTGTTCAAGGGGGAAAAACAGGAAAACCGGAGACAACACTCCGCAACGGGCAATAAGTATGAGATAACCCAGACTTTGCAAGTCCTTGGCTGCGTGCCGTCCCAGCATCACAAGATAACTATTTGATACCTTGGATAACTATTTAATAACTACGTATTTGCGAGATACCAAATTTCCCGAGAATTTCAAACTATACTTAACTGTGAACCCCGCCTGTCAAATTTGGAGGTCAGCTACTGTCCATTCGTACGCAAGGGGCCCCCTGTTTTGGATTCTGCTGTAAAAGTTAAACTTACTATTCAGCGGACAAATTTCGACCAAGGTGCCGTCCCTGGCATCCCAAGATAACTATTTTATAACTATATATTTGCGAGATCCCAGATTTCCCTAGAATTTCAAACTATACTTAACTATGAACCCTGCACGTCAAATTTGGAGGTCAGCTACTGTCCATTCGTACGCAAGGGGCCCCCTGTTTTGGATGTCGCTGTAATGTCCAATATATTGACTACTTAGTTGACTTGACTGTTATCGTGAACTATATTACAGCTAAATCCAAAATGGGGGGCCCCTTGCGACCACATTAGGCGTACAGGCTGAGTCTGAAAGGGTGTTCTGGTAACCATGCCGAAGTATTTTCTCACGAGAAATCATTTGTAGTAATTAAAAAAACAAAAAAATAACTAATCTGCAGACAGATCCTTGGCTGCGTGCTGTCCAAGCATCACAAGATAACTATTTGATACTCTGGGTAACTATTTAATAACTACATATTTGCGAGATACCGAATTTCCTGAGAATTTCAAACCATACTTAACTATGAACTCCGCACGTCAAATTTGGAGGTCAGCTGTCGTCCATAATTACTCAAGGGGCCCCCCATTTTGGATTTAGCTGTAAGACAATGGAATAATTTGTAGACCTCTCTCTATGTGTCAAACAATTATAAATAAAAATACTCGAACAATTAGATATTTGCCGCTTGCTCAAGAGAGCTCTGATTATTTCCAAATGTATTTAAACTTAATTGTCAGGCACCAGCCAACATGAACAATTAAGTGTAACACGGCGGGCAGGAGCGGGTAAGCGGAGTCTGCTTATAGTCAACTAAGGGATCGATTAATGTCCAATATATTGGCCACTAAGTTGACTTGATTGTTATCGCAAATTATATTGAGACAATAGAATAATTTGTAGACCTCTCCTTATGTGTCAGACAATTATAAATAAAAACACTCGAACAATTAGATATTAGTCGTTTGCTTAACAGAGCTCTGATTATTTCCGAATCTATCTAAACTTAATTGTTATATCAGCCGACGCGAATAATCGGGCGCATTATATAGACATACCTCACTCTATTATTTTGGTCTTAACGAGCTTTAATTAGCTCAACACAACTGGAGTTTGCAAAGTTATCCACTTATATTAAATAAAATGAGATGTAAATAGCGTCTACAAATCCAGCTGCAAATTTAGAATAAGAATGGTCAACTTATACACTCGCGATAAATCGGCCGATAGTGATCTATCGGCCCGATAATGGAGATAAGGATATATCTATATCCCGGTTATATCCCAGTTATATCCCATTGCCAAGTCCTATGCTCCGCCGCTCCCACCTCCCACCGTTCTCTAAGCCCCCAGAAGGGAATGGCACGACCTTGGGCACGACTTCCCGTCCAGCGTTGATGTTGGCACGCGCGTCGCCACAGCACCGGGATATATCTATATCCCTGGTTATATCCCAGTTATCCCATAGTCCTACGCTCCGCCGCCCCCACCTCCCACTCGTTCGTCTAAGTCCCTCCCCACCCCCAGAAGGGTATGGCACGACTTGCCGTCCAGGGTTAAGGTTGGCACGTGCGTCGCCACGTAAGTCGTGTCTTCGTGGGTTGGGTGCGCATCCGAATCCTACGTCTTGAAGTGGACTCGTTGGCGGGCAAGATAGATGTCGAAAGTGTGGTGGGGTGGGGTGTGCGGGTTTGAGGGTTACAGAGTGGGCGTGCGTGCGGTGTCTCCGTCGTACCCAGGGAGGACTTAACTCAAGTAGTCTATTATAACAGTCCGCAGTTGGGGATTGATATCAATGTATTATGACGGTAATAGATGAGAAAAAAACAATGCGCAGGAGGCGGAAGCGCAATGCCCTCTCCAGAACTCGTCTTCGATCCATCTGGGTGTGGGCAAAACCACGGTAGCGGTTCAAGGAGCCCCCCGGGCGCTCGTTCTCCCGCACACGTCAACGCCGGCGCTCGTTCTCCTCGCGCGTCGACGCCTGTCTTACACCCCCGCCCTTCCAACACTAGTCTCCAAATGGTGAGCGACTCATACCCTTTCCAACAGGCGACTTGCTTACCAGGCCAAGATCTTGATACAAATCGCTCGTTCGCTCTTTCGGTTCGCCTGGGAATGGGTTAGAAGGAGGGTCATTGGACCTTTGGAAAACCTGGTGAGTCGCCTCCTTTGCGCCATTGACCGTTGCTTACCTTCCTTAGATGAGGAGGATGGGATGGCGGGTAGAAGCGACTCTCACCGCGCGCCTCAATATCACAACTCGTTCAGGCGACGTTTTCAACCAATCGCTGCCGCTGCGACTCGCGCTACCCCACAACGTAGTGGCGGCCCCTGGAGAGGGCGCTGAGCAGGTCTGAGTGGCAGAGGGGGAATGTACATAGCACTAAAGCAACTTGAAATCGATTGCGTATCTTCGACGGGAACTCACGGTGCGTTGCGTGAACATCGCCCGAACGTTAGATGTCGGTACTTTCGCGACATTTACACCAACCTCGTCTTGTGCACTGGGGCGAGTGGGCGAAGCAATCGAACGAAACCTCCGAGCCATTGAAGTTGCACTCCACGCTCACCGCGAGCAATCCCGAGCATTAACTGTCTGCGCTTTCGCGGCGGCTACGCCGACGGCACCTTGCGCACTCAGGTGAGTGGCGAAGCCAACCGAGGGAAACCCCCGACCAATTCAAATACAGCGTTACGATTCCAACCTCACTGAGTAAACCAGGAGAGCAATAGTATGGTATTGCTTGACGTCTTTGCCACGGACACAGAGGTGCACCGAGAGTCGGCCGAGTCAGGGGCCAGGTTATATCTGGGCCGGCGGCGACATACGCACACATCGAACAGCTATAACACGACTATCGTTTGCAGGTGCTCGTATGTCGAACATGACCATATCAGGATTCGACAAAAAGGAAAATCAACTGGGAGAAGCCAAGGAAATGGTCAACAACTATCGCATTGACATATATCGCAGCGCTTACCATCAAGCTGGTGCGCAGCTGGGAGTCTAGACGGTCAATTGGCTAATTGAGTCTACAGTGAGATTAACGCTACTGAAGATCCAGGGGCGCACACACCTCTAGCTTTGCCCTTGGCGGCGGTTTCCAGTTCATTATCCTTAAGCTGTTGCTCTTTCCTAGCTTTTTGTGAGCTATTTTTCAAGTAGATACGTAGATAGTCATGTACGACCCAGTTTCCTTCGTACTTGAGGAGGATAGGATATTCTTTAGAGGCCTATGTACTGCGATTGATTGCACGTCCACGTGGTCGGAGAAAAATTAATATCGCACCGTTTCGCAGACAAGAGCAAGTCTATCAGGTTGTTCTGCTTGAGCAGAATAGGGCAGGGACGTTTCCAGATATTCGTCAGCCAAGCAACGTACTCTTTCCTAAGATCAATGTGAGTGTGATAGCCGTGTTACGAACAAGTAGATTATACCCTGATTTTGTAGTAAAGACCATCTTCCCACCCGTGCTCTTGTTCGAGGACGTCTCTCAACGTGTACCCCCCACGGTCGACACGGGTGACTTCCCCCGGAGGCTTTGGTATGAGTGATGTGGGCGCAATCGGTGTAAGTGGCGACGGAGGTGGAGACCGTAAAGTCCCATCTGTGGGACCATTATCCAACTTGGCGAACACAAGCTTCATGGCATGAGTGAACGGAGAAACCAGCTCCGGGCTGAAACGACATTGCAAAGAACCAGGAGGGAAGTGAGGGAGGAAGCGGCGAGGGGAACGTATGCAAGGCATTATGTGAGTGAGTCCATAGGTCGTGGCATTTAAAGTCTCTGGAATAGGCGCTGAGTGTGCGGTTGTTGGGCGTGAGGGATCAATTAATTACCAAGAACAAGGAGAAAGAGTAGCGAAGCAATACGGTACCGTTCGGGGGGAGGGGGGACAATAGCATTGGGCGGAACTCCGATCGCGATGGTATTGTATCTGTCAAGTGATTGTCCGCAAAACAACAAAAACAAGGCCAGGACAAACCAATAAGAGTTCTGCAACGGCGCATGTTAAGGGAGGTCGAAAAAAATATAAAGACGCTGTGATAATGCCCGGGGCAGTTAAAACCTATGTGCAAGCGGATAAGATGGCCAGCTTTGTAGTCCATCAATGGATCCCTAGCTACGAATCCGGGACGACATAGCGGCTACTGTTCGCCCTCGATGGCACGCCACCCCTCCAGCCGATTTAGGTCAAGTGTCCCATGGTAAACTGAAGGCTGATGAGTGGAGATCGTGCTTCGAGTTTGATATCCCAGTGTCTCTGCTTCGCATCGAGACACAGCGAATTGCGTCAGGGAGACCGACGGATAAGCACAGAGCAAAGCTGGTGCACAGTACCTTCCTGCTCGCCACTGCGATTCGTTGGGCGACCTCCCACCGTACGTCGACAATGCACATCGAAAAGTACACAAATACCATGAAGAATTACCTCAAAACGTTGAAGGACCTCCATCCAAACGAGCGTTTCCGCCCCAACGCCCTGCTCACGAACAGGGTATGGTGGATGTTCCCATTCGAAAGGGTCATAGGCGACCTGCAGCGCTCGAGCACGAACAATAAACTGGGTGAGCGATGTCCCTTTCCTGCTGTTGTCGTAACCCTTACGGAAACAAAGGACAAATGGAGAAGACAATGTTTGCAGCGTTCTGTGCCAAGTCGACCATGCACGCGCGTTTGAGTAATCTAGATGGGTGGAAGGATAGCGTCGTGATTACGGGACGATCATTCAACACCGAACAAAGGGGTAGGTACATACCTGAGACGTGCACAGTATCTGAGGCGAAAGCTCCACGGATGAACCCTCTTCGAAACCAAAAAAAGCCATAGCAAAATCGAAGCCACTGGATGAGGCCATTCGAGACGCGATGAAGAAGAGTGAGAAGGACCTGCAACGCGAGTCAGGGTTTTTCCACTGTCTTGAGCAAGCAGACTTTCAGGACAGGGTGACAACCAACGAACATGAATTCGCCACTCACCGAACGTCGGAAAGTCATGGCGTCATTTTCTTTCACGAAGCAGGCGATGCCCCTGCCCTGGTACCGGGAATGATCCGTGCGATCTTCCTGGTGAGACAGAACAATACATCACATATATTGCTAGCGGTTCACCGCTGTCTTACGCCTACGACATCTCTACCAGACCCCCTCGCACGTTACCCGGAATTTGGTGCGAGTTTATGGTCATCAGAGACACAGAAAGAAGTGATGATCGTATTCGGAAGTCGGAAAATTTACCATGCTATCTGCCGAGACTGGGACTATAAAATCATGGTAATGAAGCCATTAAACAGAGTCAGTAATATTATCTGGATGGAAGACGAGCTCGCTGACCTTCGCTCATCTCCAGGACTTTTAATAGTCCCTAGTTCTACTTGTAAGCAATCGAATACACGAGATCTGGTCCGCGAGTGCGGTGCGGATACGCGCACGATACATGCAAGAGGAAAAGCGTTTTCGGAATTTACCGGAGTAGCTAATAAACCCACCCGCTACACGGCCGTTCGTTACCAATCACGTGCCGGATTCCAGTCTTCCGGTCTTCCACTAATATAATGTATTTAAGTCCTGGTATTTGTATCGTCGCCTTTCCCGTTCAAAAAATAGGCTGCGGATCGACTTCTTCCTATATTTATCACTGACCTTATTCGCGTGCCCTACCCCACTTCCCGTACCACTGGGCTAGCCTTAATGACGCCATGCGGGCGAACTTTCACTGATTATGATTAGATGACTGCGTATAAAGTAGAGGCGTTTAGTCTACGTTGATAGCTCAAACTGTCTCTGATCGCTAGGGAACGCAAACTATTGGCTGCATTGAACCCTTTGAGACCTAAAACGCGAGGAGAGATGTCTCTTGTCTAAGTTGTAAGTACATGGAACGTATAGTAAGGAATGTATCTAGCGAGGACCTAGAGACTAGAGAGACATTAGGCGTATCAATGTAGTCTTTCGAATAAATGGCGCAGATACTAGTCGCGATCGTGGTCCATGTCAATGTCGTCGTCCTCATCGCAATCCATGCCATGCGGTACCTATGGACTGTAGTGAGGCTTCACGCCTAATATTACAGATGGGCAATAACCCACCAGGATAGCAAGAGGGACCTCTGCTTTTACGCCCCTCTGAAAACGAGAGGGACTCGCCTCGAGCCATTGAGGATCGTAGAAATTAACTGGCAGCCCTGACAATGGCATGCGGTTTTTGCTAGTTGATTTGGCTTTGGAGATGCGCTTAAACGCGCGATTGCCACTCGAGGGGCGGAGAGAAGCCGGATATGACTCGACGGAAGCCCATATTTGAGCTATAGCAGGATTCAGGAAACCTATATTAACACGCCGGACACTCTTAAAGCGCCGGTCAGGGTTCAAGTGTTCCGAATCATTGTCAGTCTCGTCGTCGCTAGTACCCAGAGTGCCAAGAGCGTCAAGTAATAGCGCGACGTTGTTCCATGCTTCTGGGTTCCTATGATGGTTTAAGGCGTGGATCTTCCTCCTTCTATAATATGTCTACTTAATGTCAGTAATTGCGATTCGTACAACGAGAGGACACACACCTCTTGCCGCCTCTGATGCATCCGGTTAATCTTATCCGACTCAGGACTCTTTGGGGGGTTCAAGCAAGTGCGTTGCGATCTGTACAGTTTGCTTTGGCACCTTTTCCTCACGTTGTCCTCCGTCATTTGGGGCCAAGTGTGTTGGACAGATTTGTACGTCCCCAGCTTGACTGCCGAGATGAACTTTGTCGTCAGTATGTCTACCACCTCTTTGTTCCATTTCCCCTTGAACGTCTGCTTCAAGCAAACGCGAGGGGCGCTGGGATCCGGTCCCAAAAGGCCATGCTCTTCGTACGCCTTGACTATTCCTTCGTCGGGGGGATCAGGAAAGTAATCTTTTTTTGCGAGGGTCCCCATGCTTTCGAGGAACTTGCGCATTGCCTCCTATATGACATCAGTTGTGACCAAAAGCGCGAGTGTAAATAACATACATCTACGAGCTTGTCCTCGTTAGGACGAGGAACCCTCTTCTTCCCTGGGGGTCCTGGGGAAAAAACTCACACTACATATCCGCCAGAACACAGGGCCACGTACTCTTGAAAGGCCGGAGATCACCTGTCTCAGACTCGTTTCCATCTGGGCTCGAGGGGTCACGAGGAGCAGGTGTACTGCGAGGCAGGTTCAGAGTCCCATTTTGCAGGGCTCTCAAGGCCGATAGGGTTGCTGCCTCAGCAGCAGCGTTAACGAGTCCGGTGTACAGGGCATTAGGAAGGCCTCCTACAAGTAAAGTGAGCTTCAAGCGAGTCAAGCATTTTTCTACTGACCTGGGCCTGTGGCAGGATCCAAATACGTGCCTTCGAGGTGCCGCTCGACAGCTTCATCTTCCGTTTCGCCAGTAAATTGGAAGGGGCGGGTGGCCTCATTGGCAGCCAGAAATTCAGAGTCCTCACGATGGCTCGCCTATAACCAGTCAGCGGTGTGGAGAGGTAATGTGATAACGGACTCCACTGAGAGACCGGCGAAGCCAGGGGATGACTGTGATTGACCATGCGGTTGGGAGGGTACGGCACATTGAGGCGTAGAAGAATTGGGATTGGCCATGTGGGGAATATCTAAGTCAACTCGGTATACCGATGCCTCTTCGCCATTTATTAAATTCGTTGACAATAAAACGCAAAACGCCAGAGAAGACAAAAGAAGCAGATGGCTTCCCAATCAAGACAAAAGGTCAGACTATGAAAACAATAAAAAGAGCATATATATGCGATTCAGTAAGCCGTCCGGACAAAGGATGGACTTAGCTGAGGTATCAGGAAAATAGTGATGGGGGTTGCCAACGCGGGGTACGTCTACCCAATATTAGCGCTCATGGCGACACGGCGCTGAGTGTATTAAGCAAGGAAGGGATAATTACAGGGACCCCTGTACTTATGAACGAGTTGAAAGGGTAGAGGGAGTCGAGACAGAAAGAGCGTAGGAACGTCCCGAGGCGATACGGAACGCGGAACAAAATGAGACGGAAAGCAGGAATGGTCAGTTACGAGTGGCGTAGATGGTGAATGGCCCGGGTGATCGACGAATGGAGCGAGATGAAAATATGAAAGGGAGGCGTCGAGATGGGCGTGAGTTGCGGTGGACGAGAACCGCACGACCTTCGAACGACTGAAATTTCCGTAGCGCCGCATGGGCTGAGATATACAAGCTAAGGCGGCAAAGTGGCAGGATTGGAAAAGTCCAGCTGCTGGTCACCTGAATAGAGACATATGAGTTAATGAACGACAGAAGTGGGCAACAGCCTTTGACAGACCTTCCGGTACACCTGAATTACGTTGGGTCTTTGTTCTGCGAACGAGCCAAATGCCTGATTCGCGTTTGAGGATCGTCCCTGAAACAGACAGCAAGGCTCACTAACAGTGAGTACTAGTGAGTGATAACGTCTATTGAGAAAGGAAGGCAGACATCGCTACAAGACATTTCAATCCTACAGAATTCTCATTACTTGGTACTGTACTGTACATGCTCGCAGACATTTCGTACGCACGCATGGGGGAGAAAAAGGAAGGCCTGCTTATGCAATTGACGGACAAGTACCCACCTACTACACGGCCGATAGAGGTCGGAGAACCGGATCGCCTCGTCGGGCCGTCGGTCAATAAGTTAACTCTGGTCCGGAAAATAATGGAAGTCACTAGTACTGTAATTACTAGGCGTCGAGCAGTGCGTCGTAGCAGTGGGCTCTTATTTGTGTTTCTGCACGACTTTCGGACTTTGTGAGGACTCTGTTTGTCCTAATTGTTATCCGCATGCTTGTCCGCATGTCGACTTTGTTCGTCCATTTGTCCCTTTGTTTGGCCATGTAAACTAAACAGTTGGTGCACGCAGTGCGTTATCTGGAGTGTGCACAACTTTGTGAAGACTCTGTTTGTCCTAGTCCTAGTTGTAATACGACTTTGTTCGTCCATTTGTCCCATCCACATTTGTCCCAAGACTTTGTTTGACGGTGTGGTCGAAACGCCCGGAATTTATCCCGGTAATAAAATTTGATCAAAAAAAAAAAAAAAAACGCCCGGAATTTCGACCTGGCATATGACCTTGTGACTCAAGCAAGGTGACTGGTAATTGACTTTACATATGTAAATCATATTTTTAGTACGTTTGCAACGTCCTCGACCATAAATAATGTTATTTCTCCAGAAGACTCAAGCTCAATGGTGCAGCACTCATGTTCCAGCTTGAGTAGTTTCCCCACTTGTCCGGTGCAACGGCGTCCGATAATGACAACCTTATTCCCTTCAGATGGTGTCCAAGGTACGAGGTTTGATGGGTCGATGGAAATTTGTGTCGGTTTCCTCCTCTGGACCACAGACACGATGACTTCGTTCGGTTCTGGTAGAATTTTCTGGTTTACCACAGGTACCGTCTTTGCCGTGAATCCATTCAAACCAGTATGTGGAGACAGCGCTGGAATGCCCCGAACATGGAATGGAATGCATTCTTCCCTTAGCACTCCCTGGATTTCTTCCGCAAAGAGCCAGTGTGTCCGGGCTTACTCGGAATAAGCACACAAAACGCTCGAATGGTGACTAATGACTCACTGAGTCCTTGAAGGGAGGCCCGAGAGCATGATGTGTTCTCCTCGGGTTCTTCTGGTTCTGGTGTGATGGCACGGGGCACATCTTCTGGAGGGGGGGTACGATTCAGACGACTTAGTGATGCTACTACTGGCATTGAAATAGGTCTGTCAGAAAGGTTTGTGAGATGCAGGGAGCATTCGCGGGCAACACATTACGCACTCCACTTGAAATTCACCATACTGAAAGTGTTGCTTTGCGAGACCGTGCGACGCTACCTTCGCGTCCAACTCAACATCAACACCATTTGGATCTTCAGCCTTGACGAGGCCGTGATACCCCTTGAGGGAGCCTTTCGTGATCATTACCCGCTTCCCCTCCCAAATGCGACGGTGCTCGGACCTATGCAGAGCAGCGGCTTGGACCCCTGATACCGTTATGTCGTCTAGGTCAATATTGATCTGAACTTGTCATGAGTTCGTCGTTGGCGATATGGACCTAGACTTACATGTTGCCCGCTTACTTCATCAATGACTTGGGCGATGCTGCCGTCTGGTACTTGTAATATGCGACCCCGGTGCGTCGCACCGCCTTTCCCAGGGAATTCGACATAGAGACCCGGAGTGAAACGGAAAAATCGAAGGGGAGAACTAAAGAACTGGATGCTGAGTGTCGACGTATCGATCTATGTAGTCCAGAAATCAATCAGAGGAAATGGAAGAGGATAGGAGAGGGTGGGCGCACCTCTGCGTTGGCTTCCTTGTCCAGAAAGGTTACTTTCTGTTCGACATGGTCAATGGCGACCACCATACCAAAGGAGTCTGTCCAGCGGTTCTTGACGTTATCACCTGGGAGAAAATAGGGAATTAGGTCACGCAAAGCGACGCGAATGATCAGTCCGGAATGCTGCTCAGGGCTTTGAGTAACCACGTCCGCAACATTATCTTGGATTCTTTCGGTGCGGCCGATAATGCCAGCGTATTCTCCGGACACCACCAGCATCCTATCGCCTACTTGAGTCGAATCCTGCACGAAGCGCTTGAGACATGGGTAGAAGGGCGGATGAGATCGGACCATCGCCGACTGCACGAACGGCGTAATGTTCTGAGGAGAATATCCCAAGACACGAAGATAGGACGATGGAATGTGCTCCATGACGAGCCCGTCCTCGTACACGCTCCCTCTAAAGACGAACTTGTTGGGACCGAGAACCTTTACTTTCCTCTGGCCATATTGCTGTGCGAACTCTGCAATGGTCCATACCTGTGGGGCCGGCCGACCATCTCTCTTCCGCTTGCCTCCCGATTGAGGGATTCGGGGCACGAATATCACAACGACGTCCCCCTGGATTGAGATATCTGATTCGTAGAGATACCCAACATCGTCGCGATATCGACCGGCTATACAGCGCACCCATTGTCCAACCTCCATCCCAGCGGACCGTTTGTGCCGGTGGGAGAGTATTCCAACGTATTCTGTTGGCGCAATGAACTGTGGTTGCTTGTCGCGGATAATAACCAAGCCTTTCACCACATGACGAACTTCTCTGACGTCGAACGCCTCAATAAACACATATCCCGGTATAGAGGACAGAGCAAAGGCTGACGCAATGGCTGGCGGGTGGATTTCACTCGGCGCAAGACATCGACGGCAAATCTGGAATACGACATCGGTTTCTCGACCAAGCTGTCCATCAGGCGTCAGTATCTGTTTACAGATAATGCAAAATACCAACCTTCACCCGGACGGACCATATACTAGGATCGGTCGAGCGCGGCACTCGAAATGGCAGGGGAATGTCTTCAAATGTTGTGTATGAGGACCGCGTATTGTTCCTAGCTGTTGCAACAATTCTCGTTGCCTCATCTTGGAGGTCCTTTATAGAAGTTCCTATGTCGGAAAGGCCAGCACGTGAGACGACATCTGCCTCATCGTTCGACATCTCCTCGTCATCGAAGAGTCCACCTATAAAATATACGTAGATTGTCATGAATGAACGACGCGTGTGACTTACTGAGAATCTCTCCCTCAGTCCGTTTCCTCTTCATCCTCGGCTGCGACGATTGCTTCAACATCGAGGAACTGGTGTATCTGTAGCTAACGGGTGAATAACATAGTCCCGAGACTTGTATTTTCGAGTCAACAGACTTCGGACTCACAGAGTATTCAGTCATTTTTCAGCGTGAAGCGAAGGTGATGTAGCTGAACAACAATTCAACAATTGGATGAGCTGAGCCGAGCGCTCCGGTTTGAACCACCGCTTATCCTTCCTTTTTAGGTGGTCTCCGACGACTTGCCCAAGTCGGTTTGCTGCGCATCATATTATCAACATTCCAATATGTTATCGCGTCCATCCAAAAGTTGGAACTACAAGTCACTACCATTGAATGGCTCAGCTTCGGACATTATATACGTATGATGTACTCAAATAACCACGCATCTGGAACAGAGGTATTAGACGAGATCGCGTTGGATGGGAGGGGGATTCGCACCTTCAAGGCACCTGAGCCGGCATCAAGACGCGTCGGGCCTCTATCCTCCTCACCCATCCTTTAAAGTTGCTGTCCTGCTTGTCAGCAGGAACATGCAATCGTGCAGTTTTGGAGCCAGTCCGGTGCTCACTAAGAGCCGTGAGGTCGCTTCGCACGCCATTGAACGCGTGAATGCCTAAGGATAGCGAGCCTATTGCCTCTCTCCAGAGATTACTGATGCGGCGCAAATCGACACTTCGACCTTCTAATATGCGTAACGCACCGCGGTGTCCACCGAAAATGGTCAACAACTTGGAGTTTATTTCCTCCTTCTCCTGCCTTACAGCCGCGCCTTCAGCAGCCAACAGACCTGATATCTCCAGGGCGATGGATTCCAGGAAGCGGAGGCCATGATATACAGAATCGCCATGCATGACAAGGCGACGCGCGTGGGCGGTTGTGGTATCCTCAACGAGAGCGAGTGCTTCCAAAGTGGCCTGTTTGGAACGGTGGGCCCAATTGAACGCCACAAGCCTCGATAACAAGCCCGGATGCAAGTCGGCTTGCAATTTGGCGAAGATGGCATCGTGTTCCAGCAACATCCTGAAACACTGTCAAGGGGCGTTTTGTTCGAACTGAGTTGACTTACTCGTCGATCACCGTCTTGACAAGGGCAACGTGAGATCCAGAGGAGAGTTCTGACGCCCAGGCACGTTGAAGAAAGTCCTTGAGCTTGTCTGACAGTTCATGACGTTGAGTGAGGTCACTTGCACGTACGAGCGCCAGCACAACGGAGGTGGCGTTGGTTGTCTTGCGGATCGCAAAGTCCACTGCAGGGCCATGTATGTCCTCATTGATGAGAAATGGATGCCATGACAGTGATTTATCCACACTAGGGTTGAGCGGAGATAGCAGTCCATTGCTAATCCCCGCGCAGAATACGTTCTTGAAGGGTACAGGAAGGGCACAAACAGCTAACGTGATTGAGTGTGTGTTTCGAGCGACGGTGTGAACCTGCGACGCCAGGTGCGACGTAACCCCTGCGACGCCAGATAGAATGAACTGTACTAAAACGGTGAATATGAATACATAATGGAGGAGGCGAGCGACGGCCCTCCCAACTCCCCTCGGAGCAGCCAAGGGAAACCGACAAAGACGGTAGATGATGTCGAGGATCTCTCGTGATAGGGAGAGATATGCGCAGATTCGGGATATGATGGGCAAGAGTGGGAGTGTCGTGGCTTTGTGGAGATTGATTACCGTGCCGTCCTGGTATTCTAAGAGTGTGCGAGACGAAGAGTGTGAACGCATGCCTCGTTGGTCCGACATTTGGAGACGAGACCGATTTTTGGTATACGAAGACGTAATGACTCAACTTCTTCAACTTCTTATAGTCGAATGATGACCACTAACCTCATCTCAAAGACTGCGAACGCTGGGCGGCAAGGATAGCTGGATCATACAATTGGTCGGCGCCCGGTATATGAAATCCACCGAGCAAGGTCGAGCAGCTTCAGCAGCAGAAATTGACCGCAATGCAACAGCCAGTGAGACTTGGTTGTTCCTCGCGTGCGATGACCTCGTCGCTAATATGACTGCCGCCCGGTGATAATAGGCAAGAATGGAAGCGCGGGGTATACACGTCTGAGCAAACAAGATATATCTGCAGCAGACGACGGACCTGCATGTTGGGATACCTGGTAGTAATATCTGCCACGCGCATGACAATAGCTCCTGGTATCGAATCTGGTCTTTGGTCTCTTGCTGATCGCTCCATTCCAGTTAGGCTAGATAGCAGCATTCTCGATCATCAGCCGATGTGACCCCGAGTGAGCGACAAAAAACCCACGTACAAGCCCTAGCTTGTTGCGTCTACGTTATGTATTCATTAAACCTAGTAGTAGAGGAAGCGTAGGATAACCACCGAGAACGATAACCAAGGCGAAACAGTGCCACGGAATTTTCCGGCATAGTGAAATACACGTGCACTACACGGCCGAATGCATGTGAGGTCTCCGGCCGTGTAGCCTCCGGGTTTATATGCCGCGCGCTGTCATCGGTTGCCCGCATTTGCTTGCTCCGTTCCATTTCACTTCATTATCGTTGTTTCTTGGCGCCTACACTCCACTTCGGCTGGTCGGGACTCTAGTTGTTCAGCTTAGACCTCTGGGCTGTTTCTTTTGTTTTGGCGATCGAAAACTGTTGTTACTGTAATTGTTGCGTCTACCTATGTACACCCATCAAATAAATACAATAAGGGTGCAATGCTCATCGCGCTAACTAACGCAAGTCGCGAACACGTTAAAATATGTTTGTTTCGCCTGATGAGAAGTCCTATCAACCGACAATGTCTCCATCTCCAAGCTGTACTACCGCTATAGAGTTTACGCTTCAGAACACGCTTCGTTGTCACACGAAAGCTATTAATCATCTCGCCCTCAGCCCGGATAAGACTCGTCTAATAAGCATTGGTGCGTCCCCGCGTTGTGTCTCTTCCGTACTTCGCTCGGCTCACGAATGGTTAGGCGATGATTCTAGGGTAGTCGTCTGGTCTGTTGCCTCTGGTGAGAGGCTTTTCGCAGTAGAACGGCCTTTCAACGGTGCAGCTACGGCCGTATCCTGGACGAGTCGTGACAACAGTCGCTTTGTTGTTGGGTACGCTAGTGGAGATCTCCATCTCTTCCGGAATGAAAGCGAAAAGGTAATCTAAATTACTTCGGCGGTCTGACTCGATCTTATCTTTGCTCTTAGTCGTACTGTGATAGTCTCGGTGTATCAGGCGGGAAGGGGTCCGTTGAGGGGATCGTGTACGACGAAACCCACGACCGGATCGCTTCTATCTGCGCGGATTCGGCCATGCTATGGAAAATCAAAGGGGCCGATTTAGTCCCGATTCTTTCATCGCCGTTTATATCCGGGGGATATGGCAGATGCATTCAATTCTGCGACAACGGGGCAAGCGTTGTCATGTACTATTTAGATAATCACGAGTGGTAAGTGTGCGGCTTCATCCGTTTTCCTCTTGGCTCAAGTATTACAGCGTATGTTATTCGATAGACCCTTGGGAGAAGAGGTGGTCGAAAAAGCTGAACACTCGGATGTACGAGTCTCGACACCTCTCTTTCAACTTTGTTCTTAGCTACAAACAGCGGCTATGCGGCTCCAAACCATGATGGCAAGCTATTGCTTGTATCTAATCTCAAAGGCGGCATCGACGAATATCAGTTTCCGAGCATGGAAAGGGTTCAGACGTTCACTTTCCCCACAGAGATCAACTGTATTCTTCAAACCAAGTCACTACCACAAGGGAACCTCATTGTCATAGGTGGTGATGATGGCTTCGCCCGGGTGTTCAACCGGATCAGTGGCCAGCTGGTCAGCGAGATCCACCATGGAGGTAAGCACCCACCTTATCTACCTTTTGGACATATCGTTGACGTGTCGCAGTTCATGGCCAGCTCGTACAGGTCGTCGAGGTAAGCCACACGGCCACGAAACAGATTGATCGGTTACCTTTAAATGCAGGCTTTTGTTGACCCCGGCGATCGGTGCATAGTAGTTACAGCGACCTCGGGCAAAGCCCCATACGAGTTGAAAATATGGCATTATCAACCTCAGAAGGTGCGTTTGGCGCTTATCACTGGACATGTTCTGAAGCCTATCTTTAAGGCCCAGGTCCCCTCAATGGAATTATCGGCGGCACCTCCTGTAAAGTACTCGTCGTCAACGTGGTGTGACCGAATCGCTATCGCGTTTATTGCCTTTTTATTCTTGTTGTTACTCATTACGATTGTGATTGCTGTAGTATTCTTGATTGGAGCGCTTGACATCTCAATGTTACAGTACCCAGCTAGGGTTGAATAGACTTGGAATCGATATTCGTCGCTTTACTATGCTATGCTGTAAGACCAATCCCTATGTTACCATCTCGTTGCTTATTGACTCACGTGCTCGCTTTCCGTCGCGTTGCGTCGCAAATGAACATCGTCGGAATACCCCTCGCCACCCGTTCATCACGTTGGCGCGACTCCCTCACTTAGTCAGAAGGGGTAACTGAATGTGCAATGATATACAGAGACGGATCGGCTCACGGTGTCAAGTCGGAGCAACAGTAATTCGACCCTTCCAGACGGTACATACAAGGTACCACATTACCACCTGGACCGAGTGACGAGCACACGGTATTCGAAGCCCAGGTGGTAATATGTTACATTACAGGTCTTCATGCGACATGGCTCGCTATCCACTGTAATGTTAACGATTGACGCCCATGGCAGGGCCTATCCCCGAAATCCCCAGAATTCAAGCGTGCAGATAAGGAGGTGATACGAGTCGCCGAGTGACTCTTTTGAAACCATTTTCATCCCAGTTTGCAGGCCATAGACCCAGACCGGTTGCAGCGTGAACAATCGCCGAGTGACTCATGCCGGACGCTACGTTACTTTTTTTTTTTTTTTTTGATTCCATTTATATAGGTCCTATCTAGACCGGTTGCATATGCTAAGTTACTTTAAATGTTGAGGACGCCAGAGCGCCGCAAGGCTCGTGGAATGCGGCAGAACCCGATCGCTAGGCGGGAACTACAAATAGCTAGGTGAATCCCGTGTTGCATTTTTTATCCTCTTTATCCACCAACATGAACTCTTCCGTGGCCCGCGCCCGAACCTGCGCTCGGATGTCGTCTGGTAGTCGAGCGCCTCGCTCATTCCCGTCCCCGCAGCACGACGACGTGAGCGACGGCGACGCGAACGATGACGACCTGAACGATATGGACATGGTGTGGAGTTACGACAAGTGCACGACCCTCATTCTCCACGACGCCGACGACTGCACATTTTGTAGTCAATGGAGGAGACACTATTTCACGCATGTGAGAGGCAGCTGCAGAACACTCCAGGAGTCCCGTGAGGCGCGCCTCGAGGATCTGCACGGGCGAGAGGAATGGCGCCAAGACCTCTCCGCGCTACGCAACAACGTCCGGCTGCTCCAAGGAACATTGACTCAAGATCTCGCGGCGCTGCACAGCGAAATCCAACAGCTCCAAGGTGCCGTCGCCTCCTTGGTCGCTTCTCGGCGCAAGCTCGTTCACCCCCCTCCCACTCGCGCATCTACCCCATCCGTTGAGGCCATTTCGCCTGGCCCTTCGTCCAACATGCGCCGCGACACTTAATCTTGTTTTTTTCTTTCTGTTTTTAGGTTTTGAATCCGCATCGTGCGGCCTGCGGTGTAAGGCCAGCTTTCGGGCTGAGCCCGACACCGTTCATTTTCATCACATCTGCCTCGGACTGTCTGTTCCCTCCCGTAGCACCTGTTCATTTTCATATCTTTGATTACATCGGCTGTCTGTTCCCTCCCGTAGCACGGCGTCATGATGCAAAATACACCTCCTCTTCCTGCTATGATATCCTAAGTCCTCCCCACTCCATCAGAAATGGAGTGGCTTGGTTTCCGTCGAGCGTTGAAAGGCGTCGCCGTAGCGTGCCCGGTTCCCGTGGCACCCGTTGGAGCGGGGACAAGCTCATAGCTGCGCCCTTGGCCGTGCCTGCCACATGCAGTGACCGCATGACTGCTCGTGTACCCGTATTGTTCTTTAGACTAGCACTGCCGCACGGCGTTCACAGATTACATATATTTTGGGCCTGATTTTGGGGCTGCACCATTGTAAGGGCCCGCCATCAAATGATCGGCCCCACATGTAGTCTAGTCTCAACGTCAACGTAAATCTTTTTTGCCGATCTGCTAGGCGATTACTATTTTTACATACTTGCACCTAATGTGCACGACAGCAACAAACCCCGTCTGCGGCAACGCGGACAAACTTTCGATCGAGCATCGGTCCGGTTCTCCGGCTCTACTAAGCGGCCGTGTACTAGCAGGTGGATAGACTCTTTGTGAATCGCATGGGGAATTCTCTTTTCTTTCCCCATGTTCTTCATTTCCCATACATGTACCGTCCTCTGCGAGCAGGTAGTAAAATTTTAGAGTGAAAACATTTTCTCTTTTGTGGCTAGTTGGTCCTCCTTTGGGCAATCAAAGCGTGTGTGGGTCTGATCTTGCGACGCGACACAATTGTGGAGAAACTCGTTCACTGGCTTGTCTGCCCCCATGGATAACGTGCCCTTGGAGGACCAGGCGGAATTCCTGGCGACACGATGGATGAGTGTCAAACAATTTGAGGAAGCCGGTGAGAGTTGGTTCATATATTTTCAGGGACGATTCTGAACTGCGCGCAACCAGGAATTATTTGTCGCAAGGGTCCGTTCTCAAAAGAGGAGACGCAAAAAATTCACGACACGATTCAGATGTACCAGAAGGTGTGTAGGATGTCAAGACTGGTAACTTTTCTGCCCGCCTATCTCTGTCCAGGAAAACAACTTAGATGACGAGCGATTGGATGATTTGATACACTCTTCTGAGCCTGCCAAGGGATTTTGGAGCCGCATCGGTCAGCGTTTATTTGGTTTGTCTTGCATACTCATACTGATATGTGGCCTCAGCCCGTGCCGTGCCCCAGAGGGGGGTAAAGTCGGTCTTTTATCATGTTCGGCGTGCACGCGACTACCTCGGAAAGGCTGGGAAGTGGAGTGCGGCGGAGGATGAACAACTGCGAATGTAGGTACATCCTTGATGTATGCTATTGTCTGACCCTCCAACCCAGAGCTGTCCAGAAACACGGAAAGGATTGGGTCGCCGTCGCGGACTTAGTGCAGCGTTCAGCCGCCGATTGTAGCGACCGGTTCCGTCAGCATGTACAATATAAGGGAACTAAACGAAAAGGTGAGTCTCAAAGATAGCATCGCTGACTTTTCTCCTTATGCATCCGACGCTGCGCATGTTCAAAAGGGGCCTGGTCATCGGAGGAGGAGGGCCAACTCTTACATGCAATTGAGGGATTGGCTCGGGATGGTAAATCGGACATGTCAGCTCGAGGATTCTGGGTTTTCGTGTCAAAGGCAATGGGCGCAACACGGACACCAAAGCAATGTCAAAGTAAATGGTGTGTTCTTCGCTCCTTTATAACATCATCATGTCCATGCGATTCCACAGGTCTGACACGCTCGGGGGGAAAGCGTGGAAAGAAGATGATACCTACGTTCTCTTATGCAAGTACGTGTCGTGTGCTGTTGATTTTGTGTTGACTGACCACCAAGTGCATAGGATCGCATCTCTCGATATCGACGACGAAAATGACATTGACTGGAGGTCTCTCAGTGATCCCGCGTGGAACATGTGGAGTGACCGTCTCCTTCGGCAAAAATGGAGACAGCTGAAAGCCTCCTGCAATACCGATAATATCATGTGTCATCGTGGTGGGTACACGGCTATCCTGTCCAGTTTTTCCACCTCACATCCTTGAGAGATGTCGTACATCACCTTGTGACCCAAGTCTCTGCAAGAAGACAAGCGCCCACGCCGTAGTAGGCAAATCCACACGTCCATCACCTTCACCGTCGTCTACCTTTTCCAACGCTTGAAGAAATGCGAGTTATAGTCATGAACCCGGGTAGGCGTCCGAGGGTGCGTATACCGACTCCCGCGTAGAGTGCTTCGCTTCTCATCTAATCATCCTTTAGATCTGTTTCCTGCCTTGTATCTAAATTTTATTATACTATAAATACAATTTGCGACTCAGGACTGCCATGAAGGAAAGCGCGATGGTTCCTGATCTCTGAGTGGTGGAGGTGCCTGACCGACTACTCGCAAGTATCCCTCTTTCGCTTTCAACAATTTAATAGCACCCCTCTCCAGGACGGGATGCTTGCCAACCCACGGTCGTGAGTAGCGGGCATCCAGAACCTTTGGGAGGCAATGAGCGCTAAGACCAAATATCGGAACGACATCGACTCGACTTGCCTGACACGCTGTGAGGTTCAATGTCCGAGACAAGCTCACAAGATTCAGCCCACCGTCTGGCGTCAAGGCGCATTGGATCTCGTGTGTGTGATCTACATCCTTCCGTTCCGCATAGATCCTTACATTGATAAATCCTCCGGTCTTTTTCTTCTTCCTTTTCCTTGCTTTGTCCCCACCGAAAGGGTAGGGTCGTTTGCTCGGAATTGCAGTCGTCGATGGCTGGGAAGCCGGTTCCGGTACAGGAGCAGCATTTGCAGCAGGAATATGCGCTGGATGGCCTGTCAATGCCGGTACCGTATCAATTCGAGGACTTTTCGGTATGGCAGGAGTAGTGCCGTGCGAGATGTCGGGTGTGTCCACAGCCATAGCGCTTGGTTCCTCACTGCCTCGCTGGCGTTTTCGGTTTCTGTCTTCTGCGTCGTCGATGGTCCGTTTCTTATTCTGTCGGATCACGTAGGTGCGATTGGATGTTTAGTCCTATACACCCAAGGAGATACTTACGATTGGTGGCAAGAAGTACGGAAGTCTAATTTTCAATCCCGTTTGTTCTGTATTTTTGTGACTCCCTTGACTCTGCTAGCTCGGGCTGTCAATATTAGTGGTGAGCGATGATGAGTGTCGTCTCACATGGCTCAGTAGTGCTTTGATATACGGTTTCTTCAGCGGTCTTGAGCTTCCCCCATCAACTTCAATGCCGTTCTTGGCACATAATTCGCGCAGGACAGCGATGTTGTACCGTAGAAGGGTCCTCTCATCTTGACGGCACTGCCGAAGGGCCTGCTCGGCGTGATCTATCGTGTACATCGAAGAATTTTATCCTAAGGTTGTACCTTCTCTCCTATAAAGTATTCTATTCACTAATAATACGGGACGATATTTCGTCGCTAGGGTATTCGCGTAGCGGACGCCCATGTCTATCCCACAATTGACATCACGGCGATTGTTGGCAATAACAATAATCTAGCCTAGCCGACAATCATAATTGCGATGAGTTATTCATATACTTGCTGCATTTTTCAATCTCTCATTACAGCTAACAATAGCATCCTACATTCCTGAAACTATTTAGCTGTAAGGTCAACGTGACATCGCCAACCGCCTCTGAATCATCTTGTGCGACCTTCGCAGCAAAGCCATGGTGCAGAACACTTTATTGCTTAGCCGGATATCCAAACCTCTTCCGTGCAAGCGGCCTGGAGGTGCGTTGTCACCCCTTCGCTCATACAAGCGCCACCGGGTATGTCTCGGTTTTTCGTGAGATATAGTCCCGCTCACATGCTGAGCAGTTGGGGCCTCTACCAAATGGGAACTACAGGGAACAACACTTACACTCGCAGAGCAGTGGCGACCACTGGAAGCCCACCAAGCGACATCAAACGCAACTGGTACGTCTGTGTTCACCGGTGCCATTCAGCGATCCAATATTTCACAGCATAGGGGGATGCTGGACATCCCAGCTGAAATGTTCCTGGCTATTTCGGCCCACATGGACCATCGTGATCTCCGGGCATTTGCACTGACTTCACGATTATTGTGCGACCTGCTGTTACCAGAGTACCTGCACGGGCGTGGTCTAAAGCTGAAGGGCACCAATACGGGGGGGACGAGTGCAGATCTGTATGATCTAAGCAGGATACGCATCTCTCGGACTCTGGTCAATTGTCCCTACATTTCGCCCTCCCAAAACGATGTACTGTTCGATTCCGTACGACGCACAGGAAGCACGGAGCGCGATTGGATTCCTCACGAGCTTCCTTCTCGATCCCTCGAATTCAGCTAATCTTCAGAGTTTCCACTTAAGCCTCTGGGGCGTCGATCCGCTCCCGATGATGTCTGAGCTTATCAAAATCCAAGGCTTATTTTGTGTCCTACCGCTCACACGGCTTTGTATCTCAGGCTACGGTTCGGCGGCTTTTCTTCCTCCCTCCATTACTTTGCGGAGCGGAATGTCATGTGGTTCCCGCACGCTCACGTCTCTTCACATCTCTTCCGATCTCGCCTTCGCTCCCGGTTTAGTGCGAACCACAATGGGGATTCTCATGCAGTCCCCTATCAAGAATCTGACAATATACATGGTATCGTTGAACCCTTCCCAATGGTCAACTTTCCTTGGACAGCTCAGCATGACGCTCCTCGAGGATATCGACGTGGAAGGGGATATCCCACGGCCGGCACTTATCCGCTTTTTGATGAAGCACAGGGGCCTCAAGGTTGTCCGTATCAGAGGCAACGCACCGTCAGATCGTACCCAATCTAGTCGGTCACAAAGTCGGTGTTTTCTTCCCAACCTTCGCACCCTTCATGCACCTTTGGCCATCTGCGGCGACATTATCAGGCGAGCAAGTGACCCATCAAGCCTTTATGAATTGCATGTCGAAGTGGACCAGCTTCACCCCCATGAACCCCTCTTCCTTCATCTCGTGGAGGCCTTGCGACGCTTCCAGAAACTCGACCAACTTGGGCTTCGATTCGTGCCAAGTTCGTCATCTGCCATACCACAAGCAAGTCCGGAAGTCGATAGTTGGGATGGACACCCAGCCCGCGAGCTCAGGCAGGTCCGTACCCTGACCTTCCGGAGCCAGGGTCTGTTATCACTTGGAGACATTGTGCGTCGTCCCCTTTCCCGTCCCCCTCCCCTACCCTATCTCATTGACAGGACAGGACATGGTGTGTGCCTACATACGATCATTCCCAACGCTACAAGTAGTCCATGCGGCGGAAGAAGGGACAGCAGTCCGGACGGAACTCCTTGAATCTCTACGCAAAGCAAGTCCCACCCTCCGAGTTGTCACCATCTCTTCAGGTTCTTTCTTGAAGTGGACAGCAGATGCGATGGGTTGACTGTCTGGCTGTACCAGCGGGTGCGAGAGCTGGCCTCGCGTGCACAACCGTTCTAATTTCGCGATTAAAACAGTCTATCGGTCTTGATTAGTAGTCATACTCACGTGGATACGATACTTACATTTCGTATCACTTCATAGCTTACATACTAGGTAATGTGCACTATACTACGTCCTACCTATTGCCCATGACGCGAGCAATTCATATTTCCTGAGTCTTTTCCATTGGTCCTTTCTGTCTGTCTAGTCCTTATAATTTATATTCCGGCCCTGTGTACGTTAAAAGTCGTTCTTTCTGTTGAGCCGTAATACTTACTATAAGGCTCATTACATAGGAATCAGAGTACGATTAGTTACGCTATACACGTAATTCGGAGTATTTAGTCATACGATACACGTACAGAATCCCCTTATGGGATTATTCCGAGTCCACCGGTGATTAGACATTAGGCGACACTAAAAACGCGATATTGTGGACGCCTCTACTCATCACTTATCCCCAAACGGACATGGGTGGACCATAGAGTATATAAATCCTACTGTAGGAGCGAGTACATATATACATCTCTCTCCACCCCACCTTGAGCTTCCTCTGCTTCACTCTAAGCCTCGTCTAAGCTCTCTACACAGGTAAGGGTCAACCTGTACACTGCGTGTATTGCTGCGCAACAGGTTATGGGCCCTGCCATAAGTCGCTTTGCGCCTTCATTGGCTGCAACGACGGCGGGTTACCTTTTGGTACCTGTAGTGGGGTTGTCGCCTTCATTGGCAGACACTAGTCTCTCCTACTATGGGGAGACTATGCTAGTATGTCGCCTTTAATGGCAGACATTAGTCTCCTTGTAGGGGGAGACTATGCCGGTTTATTTTTCTGTTATTAGTCGCATACGGTGCTGACTATTCTCTACACAGAAACCTATCAACAATGTCGACTCTTACTACTCTTGTCCCCGTCCTTGACGGTAACAACTATCAGATTTGGGCTAAGCAAATGGAGGCTTTCTTGAAGTCTTCTGCGCTGTGGGATATAGTGTCTGGGAGACGCACCTATCCCGCTTACAAGGATAAAGACGCTCCCTCTCCTGCGGAGATTGAGGCGTACAATGCTTGGGCTACTGATGATGATCGTGCCTTGGGTTCGATCGTGCTGCGCCTTTCACCGGCTATTCAACGCCAGGTTGAAAAATATGCTACTGCTCGCACTGTTTGGGAACATCTCAAGTCCCAGTACGGGGGCGTTAGTGCTGCTAACGTCTACCAGGACTTCAAGCGTGCCATGACTTTCCGTCTGGAATACGCCAAGCACCCTGGCCCCCAGATCGATGAACTGGCTACCATTTACGATCACCTTGCCGCTAATTCTGCGAAAGTACCCGACGGCCTTCAGGCCATGATGCTTCTTTCGAAACTACCAGCCAAATGGGAGTCATCCCTTGTCCCTATCCTTATGTCGGGCACTTCGGCAAAGCATCTTACTCTGACCGACATCCGTACTGCGGCGGTCAACCAGTGGGAAATCGAGCGTTCCAAAGGCCAACCTTCCAATAGGGAGTCGGCCAACAAGTTGTCGGCGGTCAAGCGCAAGCGTAACGACCCCGACTTCCAGCAGCAGCAGCAAGGCTCTTCAGGCCAGCAGAACAGGCAGCGCGGTAATCAACCGCAGCAGCAGCAGCAACAGCAACAGGGAGGGAACCACCGCCAGCGTAGTAAACGCGCCGGCAAGAAGTTCAAAAAGCAACACACGCAAGGACATACTCACATTGCCGATGTTGCAGCGCTCCCAGCGCCTACCTCTACTACTATCGCGCATATCTCGCCTTCTGGGCTCGAGCAGCGCATTTCCTCCGCCCCTCCTGCGAAGAAGCGTGTACCAGGACACTATAAGTCCTTTAACAAGGCTCTGGACGTTACCCAGGCCTTAGAAACTCCTGGTACAGTACAGACAGTGAAGACGCTTGAGCAGCGTCTTGGACAAATGGTTGCGGATTCCCCGTGGACCAAGAACCCAAACACCTTCGCGGAAGATTGGGAAATGTCAGACGAGGATGAGGACCTCCCTACAGGCTGCAGTGCGCCCTTTAATTCGCCTCCAGACACTCCTGAACTAACCTTGACCCCCTTAGTCTCGCCTTCTGAGCAAGAGGCACGTAAAGACAAGGGCAAGGAGCCCATCCGCACGGTTGAGCCTATTGAGGAATGCCCAGACAGTCCTACTGCGGTTGAAATAACCAAAATGTGGGAAGGCTTCCATCAAAAGGAGAAAATCCGTGCCCCCTCTCCGGACATTTCTCTGGATTGGGGTAGCGCAGATGAGGACGATTATAATGACCTCGCTAGCGCAGTTGGACAAGATGACTTCACTCCCTATGAGGATGGGTTAGTAACTTTCCCTCCTCCTATTGGCAAATCTGACCACTCTACAGCGCTACTGGAGAAGGTGCCGATTGGCGCTTCTAGAAATTGTAGTTACAGTGCGCTTGTAAATAAAGTTGTCAATAGCGCGAATCAATGCGCTCATGGTCTGGATTATGTTTTTTGCTCGAAATGTAAGGGAAAGCGAAGTCAAACAGAGCAGGAACCTATTTGGTTACTTGACTCTGGTGCGTCGGCACATTTTACCAACAATAAACTGGACTTTATAAGTTATACCCCCCTATCGCAAAAGCCTATGGTAAAGACTGCAGCCCATGCTCTTTATGTACAAGGCCAAGGCTCAGTCTTACTGAAGCATACTGTAGAACATAAGGGTGTTAAAACAGAGCGTATTACACGCATATACCCTGTTCTTCACATACCACAGATGACAACTAAGCTATTGTCTATGGGGGAGTTCCTTCAACAGGGATTGCGCGTTCAAGGGGATTCGCAGCATATATCTCTATTTTCTAGAGGCAGTACTACGCCTATAATACAAACAAAACCCCTAGCAGACGGTCACACACTCTACTGGCTTGATGCTGAAGTCACGCATGTTAAAGACGTACATGTAGCCCATAGTACCATCTACACTGCTGACTATGACATCTGGCATAGACATTTAGGACACCCTTCGAAGGAAGTACTACGTCGTGCCAAGGATCACACTAAGGGATTCCCTAAGGACCTTAAATATCCTTCAGAGACACCCATATGTCCTGGTTGCGCTCAAGGGAAAATGCCTGCTTCATCGCATAAACCCTCCGATACGCGTGCAAAGAAGCCCTTTGAAAAGATTCATTCTGATCTTAAGAGCTTCCCAGTTGACTCGTACCACAAATACAAATACTTTATTAGTTTCTTTGATGACTTTTCCTCCTATGCGTGGGTCGTGCTTCTACGCACTAAAGCGCAGGCCATTAATGCATTAAGGCAGTTTGTTGCCATGGTCAAAAATCAGCATAACACCACTATTAAACAGTGGATGTCTGACGCTGGAGGAGAATACAAGTCTGATGAGTTTACTAGGGTACTGAAAGATATGGGTATTACTATCCTACAAAGTGCACCGCATACCCCCCAACAGAATGGTCGCGCTGAACGCTTTATGCGTACTTGTATGGATAAGGCTCAGGCTATGCGCCTTGAAGCCTGTCTCCCTCAATCCTGGTGGGAATTCGCGGTCCTACATGCAGTACATTGCTACAATAGGACTCCAATAAGTCGCCTTAATTGGCAGACACCCTATATGAGCTTGCATGGTGAAGCACCTAGTATTTCGCACTTACAAGTGTTTGGATGTGGCGCATATGTGCACATACCAGAAGATCGCAGATCAAACAAACTTGACCCAAAGAGTGAACAAATGATCTATATTGGTCATACTGAGGGCATAAAAGCATATAGATTCATGCGGATCAGCAATAACACGGTGTTCACCAGCACTACTGCTTTATTTGATGAGACTGTTTACCCTAAGTGTGAGACGCAAAGGGTGCGGGGTACAACCCGCGTCAATGAGCCAGTAGACGATCAACCTCCTATGGAGGATGACCAGTCACCTACACAGCCCATTCCAAGTGGTTTTGACGATGATATGCCTACTCATCGCCCCCCTAAACAGAGGCAGAATAGGGAGGATGCGCCAGACCGCGACGGCGGTTCAGTGGCACCAGAGGAGCCAGAAGCGCAACCACCTCCGCCTCCTGCGCCAGAACCAGCACTACCACGACGGTCTGCGCGCTTGAGGAAAGTACCTACTCGTCCTGACAACGTCTATGGGGAAGACAGGCACCCCTCACAAATCACAAAAGATGTTGAGCGGAGTAGCAAGTGGAAAGAAATGGTTGGAACACAGCCTGGTCGCTCCAGGACTGATAGTACGCCAGGGCAAAGGCAGATTCCAGGAGGATTTCCTGAGACAAACCCTGACCCTCCACCTGCTGAGAGTGAAGCTCCGCCAGAACCCTCAGAGGACAAAGTAGATGATTTATTGTCACGCCTTGCTCAGGAAGGGGGAGTAAAATTCCTAGATCATCTGCTTGCCAAAGCAGTTCCATCTAATGATCTGGAACCACTAGACACTTCCAATATACGGGAGTGGACCTATAAGGATATAATGCGCATGCCTGCAGCGCAACAAAAGGAATGGAAGACTGCTTGTCGCGAGGAACTTGAGGCACTTCGCAGACGTAATGTCTTTGAGCTTGTGAACCCTCCTAAAGGGAGGAAGATCATAAAAAACAGATGGGTCTTTGATCAAAAGACTGATGGTCGCAAGAAAGCCCGGCTTGTTGCCAAAGGCTTTTCTCAGGTTGAGGGCGTTGACTATGACGAAATCTTCTCACCAGTAGTGCGCTTTGAAACTGTCCGGATGATGCTCGCGCTTGCAGCGCTAGAGGATTGGCACATCACTGGACTAGACGTCAAAACTGCCTTCCTATATGGAGAGCTCGATGAAGAGCTATACATGGAACAACCTGAGGGCTTCAAAGCCAAAGGGCAGGAAAATAAAGTACTGCGACTTAAACGCGCCATTTATGGGCTTAAACAAGCTGCTTTAGCATGGTGGAAAGCGCTGGATAAGTCCATGGCTGCGATGGGCTGTAAAAGGCTACTATCTGACTCAGGACTCTTTACCCATAGAGGTAAGAGTGGCGCCCTTGTAGTGATCATTGTCTATGTTGATGATGTGATCTTTATGGGATCGGACAAAGCCCTTTTAAATGAGCTTAAGAATAGGTTCATGAAGGCTTGGGAATGTCGTGACTTAGGCGACGCAAAGGAATTCTTGCGTATGCGCATTCAGCGGAAACATGGAAAGATCTTTTTAGATCAAACCGCTTACTTAGAAAAGGTGCTGCAACGCTTTGGACTCACAGATGCGAAAGCAACTACGACTCCACTTCCTGAAGGGTACCAGCCAGTACCTAATGACGCACCAGTCAACCCAAGCGTCAGGAGCAAATACCAGCAAGTTATAGGTTCACTCCTATACATAATGCTTGGGACTCGCCCTGACATCGCCTATGCAGTTGTTAAACTGTCACAGTTCGCTGCAAACCCCTCTGAGGACCATTTGAACAGAGCGCTGTATATCTGCCGCTATTTACTTGGGACTTCCTCATACTCTCTGGTGTATGATGGAAAATCAAATGGAGGCTTAATTGCCTATGCAGACTCTGACTGGGCTTCAAACCCAGATAATAGGCGATCTACTACAGGTTACATGGTTAAACTGGCTAATGGGATATTCAGTTGGAACTCTAGAGCGCAGAAAACAGTCGCGCTGTCTTCTACTGAGGCTGAATATATGTCGCTGTCAGACACTAGCAGACAACTAGTTTGGATTAAGTCGCTCTTTACTGAGCTTGGCATCAAACTAAGCCCTATACCACTCTGCGGTGATAATCAAGGGTCCATCTTTATGGCCTCTAATCCTGTCCAAGAAAAGCGTATCAAGCATATTGATATACACTACCACTACATAAGAGAGGTAGTAAAGGACAAGAAAATAGAACTATTCTTTATAGATGGTTCAGATAATCCCGCAGACATGTTTACCAAGAACCTTGGGCGTATTAAGTTCGAGAAGTTCAGAAGTCAGTTAGGACTTGAGTTTTACTCGTCCAACTGAGTTTCAAGACTGTAGACTTGGTCTCGAAACAAGCCTGAAAATTCTACATGGAACCAAAATAAAGTCTTCATAGACTTTTCGAGCCATCACAGTTCCTTGTTTAAGGATACTATGGAAGGTATATCGAGCGATGCCTTCGCTTGTCTTCCGCATACATAGATTCTTTCTAGAGAATCGAAACATTTCCGGTCGTTGTACCGAAAAATCGGCCCAATGAACTCAAAAGGTTCATAAAGCTGAAATGGGATGGCGAAGAAGACTCAGTCTCGAAACCTCTCTTGCAGTTCCGGGAAAGACTCCCTTCTAATCATGGCTTGAGTATTAACTCGCCTTATACACTTGCTCAGAGCGCTCAGTAGCTGCACTTAGCAAGGGGGAGTGTTGAGCCGTAATACTTACTATAAGGCTCATTACGTAGGAATCGGAGTACGATTAGTTACGCTATACACGTAATTCGGAGTATTTAGTCATATGATACACGTACAGAATCCCCTTATGGGATTATTCCGAGTCCACCGGTGATTAGACATTAGGCGACACTAAAAACGCGATATTGTGGACGCCTCTACTCATCACTTATCCCCAAACGGACATGGGTGGACCATAGAGTATATAAATCCTACTGTAGGAGCGAGTACATATATACATCTCTCTCCACCCCACCTTGAGCTTCCTCTGCTTCACTCTAAGCCTCGTCTAAGCTCTCTACACAGGTAAGGGTCAACCTGTACACTGCGTGTATTGCTGCGCAACACTTTCAGCACGGTACTCAAGGCAAGTGTTGAGTTCCCAGCGCGCGCGAGGCCGATGTGGCTCGCGTGGGCGAACATGCTCGCATATTCGATTGATTGATTCGTTTGTTCCGTCTCGTGAGTTAACTACTTTCTCGTCTCGATCTCGGACTATCATACTATACCTGTGCCCATATGAATATGGTACGAGCGGCTCTCCGCGTTCTCTCGACTCGTACTTATACCCGCGTAGTTTACCGTGTAAACCTCAGTTGTCGCTTGCACGTGATTCCTGAGGTAAGAAGTATCTTTAACAGTACGCTTACAGTACCTAGACAGTCTTATTCGTGTGTCTAGTCTCTGTCCCGTGCCCTTGCACCCCGTTCGCCTTCGCGCGTGGGCCACGTCCCCCGTAGCGGACTCCGTAACCTGCTAGAGGTTATGGGCCCTGCCGAGCGTCGCTAAATCCAGCTTGTCTCGTCTATTCAAGTTGCTACCTCTGCTGTTACTATGTCCGCTACGCCTGCTCAACCGCCCGCTGCTGGAGTTTCTGCTACTCCGATCGTCATCCACTTCCGCACCTCTGCCACCTCCTACCCCTACTCTTACCATTGAACAGTTGCCCGCCAACATCCCACGCCTTGAGCCTGACGGATCGAACTGGGCGATCTTCGCTGTGCGCTTCCGTGAAGTGATGCAGGCGAGTCGCCGGTGGGGCTTCTTTGATGGAAAGGCCAAGCGTCCTGTTCCCGTGGACGTAAACAACCTCACGGCAGATGAGACGGAGGCCGTGGTGAAGTAGGATCACGACGATCTCGCCGCACGCTACCTACTTTCGCAGTGACTTCCCTACTCCACAGCAGTGCGTATGGGCTACATCCCGACTGCGGAGCTATGCTGGCTCCGCGTCCACGACGAGTTCGCCGCGAAGAGCGTTTATGCGCAGAACGACCTCGAGACCCAGTTCTTCGAGATGCGTTGCGCGAAGGGCGGCGACGTCCGTGCTTTCCTCACCGGCCTGCGCTGCAAGCGCGAGGAGCTCTCGGCCGCAGGAGTCCTTATTACCTCACGGGACTACCAGCGGACGGTGCTTAGGGGGATTCCTGAGGAGCTCGCGCGTTTCGTGTCGAGCATCCTCTCCTCTGCTCGCCTCGTCCACGGCTTCACTACTATCATCGACACGGAATCTCTTATCGACCACATTTGCGAGGAGACCGACCGGTTGAAGAACCGTCGGGCCAAGTTGCAGTCCACTACGCCCGGGGCCAAGACTCAGGCCGCCGGGACAATGCCCTTGCAGCTACGGGGGAGGGCAAGACGAAACATTCAAGGCAAGTGCCAGAGGCACGGATACGAGCGTCAAGACAGTTCGAGTGCACTAAGTGACGCGAAGCAATCGGCCATGTAGCTTGAGGGTACTCTGCCGCGGCCAGCCGTGTCTAAAATTTTCGTACTACTCGTAGATGGCACACGTACTGTAGCTCCCGTACCTAGTATGCAAACTCGACAATAAACATTTTCTCTAGCCTCAACAACTACATCAAATTTTACATAGTTGTAGACCAGTATATATGCAATGAAATGATGATTTTTTTTTTTGGTTTCTAAATTGAATGGAGGTGCAGCAGACCTCCAAGTTTTCCCGTACCTCTGCAAATATTTGTAACGCGATGTTTTGACCTCAACCACAGACATGTGTTCCCATTGATCCTCATTTTTTTTGTATGATCCTATAATTACATACCCTAGTATACATACAGATTACCGGGAAATGTGTGGATAGAGAATGTGAATGTTACGTACCTTCTACGACCTGTCCGATGACGCCAAACTCGAGCCCGTACGCGAGGTGAATGAAGGGGTGGATCAGTCCCGCCAGAAAACGATTCAGCAGTAATCTTTTTGAGAAAGGATATCAGGAAGTGGTGATCAAGTGTCGTGTAAAAATTTGCAAACAATAGTGAATTTGCATAGGTACGGGGTGTGGTAATGAAGGGAAAGGATAAGGCAAATTCCCCTATGCGATTCACGAGTCTATCCGCCTGTTACACTGATTAGAGCCGGAGAACCGGACCTAACTTATGTTCGGCTGTCGGGGTACTTATTACGTCTCTTATGCGGCAATCGCGGACGGGGTCTGTTTGCCATCATGCACGCTGCACTGTACGCGATCTCCCTTGAAATTTCTTGCCGTTCTGAATGAACTTTTTTCTCCAGCATGTTTTTCTGACCACAAATAACTTAAGCCACTCAAAACGGAATCAAGTTTATGATGGCAGCACAGTTATTGAGATGGATATTAGTGCAAGAGTATGCAAATTGGTAATCGCTAATCGCCTAGTGGAGCGACAGATTTAGTCGATCATTTGATGGCGGGCCCTTACAATGGTGCAGCCCCAAAATCAGGCCCAAAATATATGTAATCTGTGAACGCCGTGCGGCAGTGCTAGTCTAAAGAACAATACAGGTACACGAGCAGTCATGTGGTCACTGCATGTGGCAGGCACGGCCAAGGGCGCAGCTATGAGCTTGTCCCCGCTCCAACGGGTGCCACGGGAACCGGGCATGCTACGGCGACGCCTTTCAACGCTCGACGGAAACCAAGCCACTCCATTTCTGATGGAGTGGGGAGGACTTAGGATATCATAGCAGGAAGAGGAGGTGTATTTTGCATCATGACGCCGTGCTACGGGAGGGAACAGACAGCCGATGTAATCAAAGATATGAAAATGAACAGGTGCTACGGGAGGGAACAGACAGTCCGAGGCAGATGTGATGAAAATGAACGGTGTCGGGCTCAGCCCGAAAGCTGGCCTTACACCGCAGGCCGCACGATGCGGATTCAAAACCTAAAAACAGAAAGAAAAAAACAAGATTAAGTGTCGCAGCGCATGTTGGACGAAGGGCCAGGCGAAATGGCCTCAACGGATGGGGTAGATGCGCGAGTGGGAGGGGGGGTGAACAAGCTTGCGCCGGCGAGTTGGGTGAGCGTCTTCGCGCTGAGAAGCAACCAAGGAATCGATGACATCCTTGAGTTGCTGGATTTCGCTGTGCAGCGCCGCGAGGTCTTGAGTCAGTACTCGTTGTAGTACCTGGACGTTGTTGCGTAACGCGGAGAGCTCTCGGCGCAATTCCCCTCGCCCGTTCATATCTTCGAGGCGCGCCACACGTGCCTCCTGTAGTGATCTGCAGGTGCGCCTGACATGCGCAAAGTAATGTCTTCCCCATTGATCACAATATAGGCAGTCGTCGGCGTCGTGGAGGATGAGGGTCGTCTCCTGGTCGTATCTCCATTCCATGTCCGTGTCGTTCACGTCGTCGGGGTGCGGGGACGGGGTTGAACGAGGCGCTCGACTACCAGACGACATCCGAGCGCAGGTTCGGGCGCGGGCCACAGAAGAGTTCATGTTGGTGGATAAAGAGGATAAAAAATGCAACACGGGATTCACCTAGCTATTTGTAGTTCCCGCCTAGCGATCGGGTTCTGCCGCATTCCACGAGCCTTGCGGCACTCTGGCATCCTCAACATTTAAAGTAACTTAGCATATGCAACCGGTCTAGATAGGACCTATATAAATGGAATCAAAAAAAAAAAAAAAAAAAAAGTAACGTAGCGTCCGGCATGAGTCACTCGGCGATTGTTCACACTGCAACCGGTCTGGGTCTATGGCCTGCAATGTAACGCCACCACAGGGGCGTTAGGTACGACGTGTACCGCGTTAAGTCAACGGGATCGGAAGGGCGCGAGCCGGCTAAGGCTCAGTTTGATGATGCACAAGTATCGCTCGGTTTCCCTGGAACCGAGGATAATAGTAGAAAGGCAAGGCTCAAGCGCAACGGCGAGCGAAAGTATGGACTCAAGCGCAAAGGCAAGCCGAAGGTTGTTCGTGAGGCAAAGACAATGTGGTATTACACAAGAAGTCAAGTCTACCGTACAAGCTAGGTAGGGCGCGACTTATATACTAGTACAGGATGTTTGTGAGCAACAAACATATGGCGTGATTGTGAGTCAAGAGTCCTAGAACGTAAACAAAGGGAAAAACCATATGTAGTATGGAGGAATTCCGCGGAGTCATGCGGGCTTCAGGGATGGTCAGCGGACCAGGAGAAGCGTACCACGACCTCCCCTATCGCCGAGGCGCAGGGCGTAAGACAAGAATCAAGAGGCGCGAGTCACCGGATCGTATCGTAATCGTACAGCCAAAGCAAGAGTCAGAAATCGTAACATGCAAACTGGGATGAAAATGGTTTCAAAAAGAGTCACTCGGCGACTCATATCACCTTCTTATCTGCACGCTTGAATTCTGGGGATTTCGGGGATAGGCCCTGCCATGGGCGTCAATCGTTAACATTACAGTGGATAGCGAGCCATGTCGCATGAAGACCTGTAATGTAACATATTACCACCTGGGCCGAGTGAGCGAGCACATGGTATTCGAAGCCGAGTTGGTAGGCATTTTGTATGCACCATCTGGAAGGGTCGAATTACTGTTGCTCCGACTTGACACCGTGAGCCGATCCATCTCTGTATATCATTGCACATTCAGTTACCCCTTCTGACTAAGTGAGGGAGTCGCGCCAACGTGATGAACGGGTGGCGAGGGGTATTCCGACGATGTTCATTTGCGACGCAACGCGACGGAAAGCGAGCACGTGAGTCAATAAGCAACGAGATGGTAACATAGGGATTGGTCTTACAGCATAGCATAGTAAAGCGACAAATATCGATTCCAAGTCTATTCAACCCTAGCTGGGTACTGTAACATTGAGATGTCAAGCGCTCCAATCAAGAATACTACAGCAATCACAATCGTAATGAGTAACAACAAGAATAAAAAGGCAATAAACGCGATAGCGATTCGGTCACACCACGTTGACGACGAGTACTTTACAGGAGGTGCCGCCGATAATTCCATTGAGGGGACCTGGGCCTTAAAGATAGGCTTCAGAACATGTCCAGTGATAAGCGCCAAACGCACCTTCTGAGGTTGATAATGCCATATTTTCAACTCGTATGGGGCTTTGCCCGAGGTCGCTGTAACTACTATGCACCGATCGCTGGGGTCAACAAAAGCCTGCATTTAAAGGTAACCGATCAATCTGTTTCGTGGCCGTGTGGCTTACCTCGATGACCTGTACGAGCTGGCCATGAACTGTGACACGTCAACGATATGTCCAAAAGGTAGATAAGGTGGGTGCTTACCTCCATGGTGGATCTCGCTGACCAGCTGGCCACTGATCCGGTTGAACACCCGGGCGAAGCCATCATCACCACCTATGACAATGAGGTTCCCTTGTGGTAGTGACTTGGTTTGAAGAATACAGTTGATCTCTGTAGGGAAAGTGAACGTCTGAACCCTTTCCATGCTCGGAAACTGATATTCGTCGATGCCGCCTTTGAGATTAGATACAAGCAATAGCTTGCCATCATGGTTTGGAGCCGCATAGCCGCTGTTTGTAGCTAAGAACAAAGTTGAAAGAGAGGTGTCGAGACTCGTACATCCGAGTGTTCAGCTTTTTCGACCACCTCTTCTCCCAAGGGTCTATCGAATAACATACGCTGTAATACTTGAGCCAAGAGGAAAACGGATGAAGCCACACACTTACCACTCGTGATTATCTAAATAGTACATGACAACGCTTGCCCCGTTGTCGCAGAATTGAATGCATCTGCCATATCCCCCGGATATAAACGGCGATGAAAGAATCGGGACTAAATCGGCCCCTTTGATTTTCCATAGCATGGCCGAATCCGCGCAGATAGAAGCGATCCGGTCGTGGGTTTCGTCGTACACGATCCCCTCAACGGACCCCTTCCCGCCTGATACACCGAGACTATCACAGTACGACTAAGAGCAAAGATAAGATCGAGTCAGACCGCCGAAGTAATTTAGATTACCTTTTCGCTTTCATTCCGGAAGAGATGGAGATCTCCACTAGCGTACCCAACAACAAAGCGACTGTTGTCACGACTCGTCCAGGATACGGCCGTAGCTGCACCGTTGAAAGGCCGTTCTACTGCGAAAAGCCTCTCACCAGAGGCAACAGACCAGACGACTACCCTAGAATCATTGCCTAACCATTCGTGAGCCGAGCGAAGTACGGAAGAGACACAACGCGGGGACGCACCAATGCTTATTAGACGAGTCTTATCCGGGCTGAGGGCGAGATGATTAATAGCTTTCGTGTGACAACGAAGCATGTTCTGAAGCGTAAACTCTATAGCAGTAGTACAGCTTGGAGATGGAGACATTGTCGGTTGATAGGACTTCTCATCAGGCGAAACAAACGTATTTTAACGTGTTCGCGACTTGCGTTAGTTAGCGCGATGAGCATTGCACCCTTATTGTATTTATTTGATGGGTGTACATAGGTAGACGCAACAATTACAGTAACAACAGTTTTCGATCGCCAAAACAAAAGAAACAGCCCAGAGGTCTAAGCTGAACAACTAGAGTCCCGACCAGCCGAAGTGGAGTGTAGGTGCCAAGAAACAACGATAATGAAGTGAAATGGAACGGAGCAAGCAAATGCGGGCAACCGATGACAGCGCGCGGCATATAAACCCGGAGGCTACACGGCCGGAGACCTCACATGCATTCGGCCATGTAGTGCACGTGTATTTCACTATGCCGGAAAATTCCGTGGCACTGTTTCGCCTTGGTTATCGTTCTCGGTGGTTATCCTATGCTTCCTCTACTACTAGGTTTAATGAATACATAACGTAGACGCAACAAGCTAGGGCTTGTATGTGGGTTTTTTGTCGCTCACTCGGGGTCACATCGGCTGATGATCGAGAATGCTGCTATCTAGCCTAACTGGAATGGAGCGATCAGCAAGAGACCAAAGACCAGATTCGATACCAGGAGCTATTGTCATGCGCGTGGCAGATATTACTACCAGGTATCCCAACATGCAGGTCCGTCGTCTGCTGCAGATATATCTTGTTTGCTCAGACGTGTATACCCCGCGCTTCCATTCTTGCCTATTATCACCGGGCGGCAGTCATATTAGCGACGAGGTCATCGCACGCGAGGAACAACCAAGTCTCACTGGCTGTTGCATTGTGGTCAATTTCTACTGCTGAAGCTGCTCGACCTTGCTCGGTGGATTTCATATACCGGGCGCCGACCAATTGTATGATCCAGCTATCCTTGCCGCCCAGCGTTCGCAGTCTTTGAGATGAGGTTAGTGGTCATCATTCGACTATAAGAAGTTGAAGAAGTTGAGTCATTATGTCTTCGTATACCAAAAATTGGTCTCGTCTCCAAATGTCGGACCAACGAGGCATGCGTTCACACTCTTCGTCTCGCACACTCTTAGAATACCAGGACGGCACGGTAATCAATCTCCACAAAGCCACGACACTCCCACTCTTGCCCATCATATCCCGAATCTGCGCATATCTCTCCCTATCACGAGAGATCCTCGACATCATCTACCGTCTTTGTCGGTTTCCCTTGGCTGCTCCGAGGGGAGTTGGGAGGGCCGTCGCTCGCCTCCTCCATTATGTATTCATATTCACCGTTTTAGTACAGTTCATTCTATCTGGCGTCGCAGGGGTTACGTCGCACCTGGCGTCGCAGGTTCACACTGTCGCTTGAAACACACACTCAATCACGTTAGCTGTTTGTGCCCTTCCTGTACCCTTCAAGAACGTATTCTGCGTGGGGATTAGCAATGGACTGCTATCTCCGCTCAACCCTAGTGTGGATAAATCACTGTCATGGCATCCATTTCTTATCAATGAGGACATACATGGCCCTGCAGTGGACTTTGCGATCCGCAAGACAACCAACACCACCTCCGCGAATAGGGTCAGTGATAATTTGATGAATATAGTGAGAAGTCGATCCGCAGCTTGACGATATGATATTTTGAGAACAGGAAAGGCGACGATACATTCCAATGTCAAATTAAATACATGAGTGAGTGGAAGACCAGAGCCATGGGTTATCGCCCTATCCCTATGAGTGTCAAGTGTGTCAATGCAATAACCCTATCGGCACGTGATTGGCGACGAACGGCCGTGTAGTGGGTGGGTTTATTGGCTACTTGGTAAACTCCGAGAACGCTTTTCCTCTTGCATGTCTCGTGCGTCTGCACCGCACTTGTGGACCAGATCTCGTACATGTTTATTCAAAATTGCTTACAAGTAGATTACCCATACGCGGCCGTGTAAATCTCAGCCTTTAACTAGGGACTATTAAAAGTCCTGGGAAATGAGCGAAGGTCAGCGAGCTCATCTTCCATTCAGATAATATTACTGACTCTGTTCAACGGCTTCATTACCATGATTTTATAGTCCCAGTCTCGGTAGATGGCATGGTAAATTTTCCGACTTCCCGGCACGATCGTCACTTCCTTCTGCGTTTCTGATGACCATAAACTTGCACCAAATTCCGGGTAACGTGTGAAGGGATTTGGTAGAGATATCGTAGGCGCGAGATAGCGGTGAACCGCTAGCAATATATGTGATGTACTGTCCTGTCTCACCAGGAAGATCGCGCGGATTACTCCCGGTACCAAGGCAGAGACATCGCCTATTTCGTGAAAGAAAATGACGCCATGACTTTCCGACGTTCGGTGAGTGGCGAATTCGTGTTCGTTGATGGTCACCCTGTCCTGAAAGTCTGCTTGCTCTGGACAGTGAAAAAACCCTAACTCGCGTTGCAGGTCCTTCTCACTCTTCTTCATCGCGTCTCGAATGGCCTCATCCAGTGGCCTTGGTTTTACTATGGCTTTTTTTTGGTTTTGAAGAGGGTTTATCTGTGGAGTCTTCGTCTCAGATACTGGGCGCGTCTCAGGTATGTACCTACCCCTTTGTCCGGTGTTGAATGATCGTTCCGTAATCGCGACGCTATCCTTCCACCCATCTAGACTACTCAAATGCTGAATGACCGCGTGCATGGTTGACTTGACGCAGAACGCTGCAAACATTGTCTTCTCCATTTGTCCTTTGTTTCCGTAAGGGTTACGACAACAGCAGGAAAGGGACATCGCTCACCCAGTATATTGTTCGTGCTCGAGCGCTGCAGGTCGCCTATGACCCTTTCGAATGGAAACATCCACCAGCCCCGAACAGGGCCATATAGACGAAGATAATTGCCGATGAGTAGGGCGTTGACGTGGTTGGGGCGGAAACGCTTGTTTGGATGGAGGTCCTTCAACGTTTTGAGGTAATTCTTCATAGTATTTGTGTACTTTTCGATGTGCATTGTCGACGTACGGTGGGAGGTCGCCCAACGAATCGCAGTGGCGAGCAGGAAGGTACTGTGCACCAGCTTTGCTCTGTGCTCATCCGTCGGTCTCCCTGACGCAATTCGCTGTGTCTCGATGCGAAGCAGAGACACTGGGATATCAAACTCGAAGCACGATCTCCACTCATCAGCCTTCAGTTTACCATGGGACACTTGACCTAAATCGGCTGGAGGGGCGGCGTGCCATCGAGGGCGAACAGTAGCCGCTATGTCGTCCCGAATTACCTTCAAATCGTCTTGAGAAATGCCCATCGCTAGCAGTGTCTTGGAAGCCGACCGTTCTTGGACAATGTCCTGTATGATTCCCTCACCGATGATGTCCGAGGCAGAAGACGTCTTTCTTGAAAGGGACACCTAATTACTCGTCCAGGCGAGTTCATCCGGCAAGGTGAGAGTATTTGCGTACCTTCAACAACTCTATTAGATCCCCTTTTTTTAGCCCTTTGGGTTTCCCGACGCTGATCCCCCTTTCTTCGCAGAGGATTCTCAGCACATCAACCTTCAGTGTTCTCAGATCAAGCGATTCCGGGCTTGCGTCTGATAGCATCACTCTTGCGTTTTCCACTTGCCTGAGCGTCTCTGTGGCCTTTTCATTCTGAGACCCTGCCGAGTCCATTCCGAGCACCGTTCGAGCATGGTACTGCAGTAAGCCGAGGAACAAGTTGTGCATGCCGTCGACTGGCACCATGGTGGTCGGGTCCCAGTATTCTAGTTCCATCAGGACTGAGTGACGTACGCCCGTTTTGCTGTATAGTCGCTTGCGCTCCTTCTTTGACGTTGCGCTCCGCCATTTCTGGGCATCTTCTTGGACCCTTTGGAATGTGCGTACTTTCCAGGCGTCGAAATCCTCTTTTGCGGCATTTTTATCGATGTAATTTGCGGTGCCCATAATTTTCCGTGCCATCGGAAGGTTGTTACTGATAGAGCGATTGCCGATCGTACAAGTCGACCGTGAGGGTGTTCGTGCGTCTTATAGATTGCTCCGTGTGTCCAGGATTCCTTCATGACCTCGACTAGAGGGCGTAAGAAGTGGTCAATTTCCTCCCCTGAAGGCTCACGGGGCCCAGGAATGACGCCGACGAGGCACAGGTTCTCGATTTTGTGCCGCATATCTGGCGGCAATAGGAGGCAAGACAGGACGATCGACCCCACTGAGGCGACTTTTCCGGCGATCTTGTTGTGATACGGGTTGAAGAAATCTACAGAGAGGCACCACAGAAGCTGAAGTTCTTTGTGCTGTCCACCAGAGAGGAAAGGCACGCCGTCCGGACCTTTGATTTCCCTGACGCCGTCCGCGGTGAGTATATCCTCAATATTGTCCTCGCTGTAACGCCACCACTGGCGTTAGTCCGACTTGGACTGCGAAAGGGGGTTCACGACTTAGCAAAATATGTCCTCGAAGTCACGTGACTTATAGTCACGAGATACACGGCGCTTCTGTACGGGGCACGTGATCTTGATTGCGTACACTAGGGCAAGTCACGCCACTAGGTAGTCCGATGATCGATAAAGTCGACTTGCGCGAAGAGGCAAGCGAAGCACGCGTGAAAGAGACGAGAGAAAGGTGGTGATTAAAGAAGACCAAGATGGCGTATCTTGGTCTTTCCGAGTCACTACTTATACACATACAGGGCAGCTTTAAAGCTCCCCTCCAATCCATACGACGAATAGCTAAAGTAGCTCGAACCCTACTATCGCTATCCTAGTTATGACTCATGCCACGTTGGCATGTGATTTGTACTACGTGCTGACTGATACCGCTGTCCATGACGCATTACTGCTTACACACGAGGTCATCACTGTAAGTAAGAGTCCACTTCCTGCGTACCGTGACATCACCCCCCTTTTCAGCCGCACGGCGCCTGGGAGTTCCAATCCCTCCGATCCAACCTTCCTGTACCGAGTCCACCCTATTGTGGATGTCGGCCATCTCCAACCGGAACTTGCTGCGTGCGACATCGCCCTGGATGCCGCCAAGGGCTTGGGCTAAGGCATGGAGCCGATGTTCGATCCTTTCAGCTTCGCGTTTGAGGGCCCTGAAACGGTGCAACTCAGCTTTAAGCCCCACATCCTTCAACTCGTTGACGGCCGTGTTGAGGCGGTGTTGGTTGGCGTGCCCAGCGGCGAGGGCTTGCACCTCAAGCTCGCCATATTGGGGCTTGCCGCGTTCGCGGACTTGAGGCTCGGCGTACAGCGGTTTCGAGAACGTCTTGTCGCTGTCCGCGGCGAGGGCGAGGACGATGGGGTCGGCGGTCATGATAACCTGGACGTATGGGGCTTGGGTGGTGACACCCTGGGCGTCGGTGATGGGGAAGTTGACAAACTTCTCGCCGCGGTTGTGAACATAACCGTAGGGCGCGAAGCGGGAATCGGTAAGGCGGCGGTTGAGAACCGCCGTGTGGTGAGATGATGAGGGGGTGTCGATGCACCAGGCGCCTCGGTAGATGGGCCGGCCCACGGTGTCACAGGTGTAAGGCGTTTCACGGGGGTTGTCAGAGTCGGTGGTGGTCATGATAATGGGGTGCTCAGCTGGGTACCACTCTCTCAGCTCCCGCTCTGGCTGTTCTTGGATCTGGCGCGCATCATCGCGTCGAACAACTTCCTCCTCTCCAGGAGGCACGTTCTCCTGGTCGCTGCCATGGTCAGCTGCTCCTGCCTCCACCGCTCTGCCGTCGCTTTCCAGTCCTCCCACCGCCGAGTGTTCGGGTTCTTGGCCAGCGTCGACCCAGTATTCGACTCGAACCGGGAGAGGTCCCGGTGAGGGAGGCACAGTGTCTCGGAGAGCTTGCACAAAGCCGACTAACTTCGGCCTGCGTGTAGGGCGTGGAGTTGAGGCGCTGACCGTTGTTGTCGAGGAGCCAGTAGGTGGTCGGGGTGTTGGGGTTGTCGAGGTCCTCAATGGCGGCGAGGTTGTCAACGGCGGCACGGAGCTCTTCGTGGGTGAAGGACCCCCGGAGGTTGGCGGCGATAGCGGGGGAAGAGGAGGGAGTGGGAAGAGACATTGTTGGTTGAGAGAGGAATCCAGCGGTGGTAGAATGGGGAGGACTTAGCGTCGTCGTGCTTGTTATATGCGCTTTGGCCACTGTGGAACTCCGCTCGTACTCCGCTATGATTTCATCAGCGAAGACGTCATCTTTGTTGACCCACTGATTCTCCGAGTCTGGGTAGCCCTTCCATTTCACGAGGTATTGGAGTTTCCGACTTCTGCCGAAGTGCCGAGAGTCTAGGATTCGCTCGACTTCGTATTCCTCTTCGCCATCAACTAGATCTGGTGGTGGGCGTTGGAAGTTTTCCCCGTGTAAGGGCGTCTCGCGATAAGGGGTGAGTAAGTCGATGTGAAATACGGGGTGAATGCTCCACTGCGTGGGAAGTTCGAGTTGATAATTGACCGGTGATAGTACTCGCGTAATCTTGAATGGGCCATGCCGTCGTGCCGCCAGCTTGGCAGTTGGTTGATTGGTTCGGAGGTGACGCCCTTCCAACCATACTTGATCCCCTATCTGGTACTTGGGCGTATCTCGGTGTTTGACCCATAGTGCCTGGGCCTTTTTGATGAGTGTTTGGGCTTCTTTCCGTGCTTCTCGGAATTGCTGGAGTCGCGTAAGTACCTGAGGAATGGGGGATGGCTTATCGATCCAATCAGCGCGTGGGGTCGTATCCCATCATGAGCGAAAATGGGGACTTCCTTGTCGCCTCGTGCGGCCAATTATTGTGAGCGAATTCTGCCATGGGTAGGAATCGCGCCCAGTTATCTTGACGCTCGTTAGTCCAGAACCGTAGATACTGCTCCAACCATTGATTGGTCCGTTCTGATTGTCCGTCCGTTCGGGGGTGATAGGCCGTGGAAATGTTCTGATAGATACCTAGGATTCGGCATAGTTCGCGGGTGAACTTGGATGCGAAGCGCGGGTCTCGATCACTGATGATTTTTGCTGGTAGTCCAAACCTCCTGAAGATATGGGTGACGTACAGGGCGGCGGTTTCTTCGGCGGAGATTTCTTCGTTGCATGGGATGAATACGGAGGCTTTGGTGCAGTCATGGTCTGTGACTGTGAGGATAGAATCGTATCACGGGAGACGGGTAGTTAGTGATGAAGTCAAGCGCTATAAACTTCGAATGGCTTAGCGTCTGCCATTGGTGTGATGGGGTTTAGCGGTGCTCTCGTTGGTCGATTGTGACTTTGTGGCGTTGGCATTCCGCGCATCCCTGGACGTACTCAGTTACGTGCTTCAGCATTTGGGGCCACCAGTAGTTGCGTTCGATGATCCTGGATGTTCGTTTGATTCCCGGATGTCCATATACCGGAGGGTTGTGATGATTGGCGATGATAGTGCGTATGGCGTCTTGTCCTCCTGTGATCACCCTCGTCCTCACCGCGGTACCAAGTTCCATCGACCTTTTTGAGTTTGTGGGGTCTACCCAAGGGCGTAGGGTGTTTTTCGTCTTGGTCGTGAGCTTCTGGTGTAACGTCTACCACTGACGTTTTGCCTGACTTAGGCCTCGTTGGTTGCGGCGATCCTAAGGGGTCGATAGAACAAGCGATTGGTGATGGCGTCTGGGTACTCAGCTGGGTGAGGAGCTAGATCTCCGTTCAGTGGCAATAAATGCGTGTAGGTCCTCTGCCTGGGGGAACGTTGGCTGGGGGGTCTTCAACTGGGACGATAGTCCTCCACGAAGGGTGATCGACGATGTAGATGAAGCCGTAGGGCTTGGAGACTCGTTCGTTGTGGTACAGGAATACTTGATGATATTGCGATCCAACAGGATAGACGTCCACTGCCCACGAAGGGGAACTCGGGATAAGCTCACGGGGATCCCTGGTCTAAGGGGATATGCCGGAGGTGACTCACTTCGCAGGGAGGAGAGTCCTAGGAGAGAAGAGACAACGAAGAAGGTGGTATTGAAGAAGACCAAGATGGCGATCCTGGTCTTCCACGTCGACTACTTATACAGATACTCGTGGGCTTTCAAGCGCCGCTCCAAACTAAACTAGCCAATAGCGTAAGTAGAGCAAACCCTAGTACAGCTATCCTAGTATGAGTCACATCGATAAGAGATCCGAGCCGTTATCGTACACAATCACATGCGCCGGAGCTTACCGGCTGACTGATCCAACAAGTCCATGACGATATGTCGCTGACGTGGTGTCATCCCGAGCGTCAGTGTCCACTTCCGGGCCGAAACGTAACATCACCCCCTTTTCAGGATCGGGCACCAGACCGACCGCGACAGATCTCCTCTCGAAGACGCGCAATCCGGGCCCCCTCCTCGACTCCTGGACGGTATGAGTCCCGCTCGTCTTCGATGCGCTTGATGGCATTGGCGCGCTGGAGACGGAGTACGCACTCCCGGCGCATACGCCCAATCTTGTCGAGCTCGTCGATCTTCTTCTTGAGCTCCTCCTCCTGGCTGTGTAACCTGCCTGGAGGCAGCGGTAGCGGTGTACTTCTGCCGTGACCGTCAGGTCGTTCATGGCCATGCAGGCCATGTTGACCGACTCGCGGTAGCTGCTGTCCTGGTCTAGAAAGACCAGGTCGTTGTCGTTGTAGGTGGGCGTGGGTTCGTCGTAGTTGGGGGCGGCGTGCACCGACTTGCCGTACTGCTGGTCGCTGCCTCGTCTGTAGGCCGAGGACGAAGGGGTCCGCCGTAAAGACGAGCTGCGTATACCGAGCTGGGTGCAGCCTGCCCTGAGCGTCGCGAATCTGAAAGGGGATGAAATGGACTCCCCTGTTGTGGTGGAATCCGCGCGGTGGCGGAGTTTCCACCCGAGATCGGGAAATTGGACTGTGTTCCTCCGGACGGTAGAGGCGGCGCTTCTCGGATCTTTCCGATGGGGGGAGAGTGAGTGGTTCCCTGTCCGTGCTGCATAGCGGCGGGGTTTCGTCGTGAGTCGTGGTGAGGTGAGTCCCATACGTGAGATGTTGATTGAGGGGGCAATGCTCCTGCGACAGGTACCGGTCGTATGCTCGATCTTCTTGTACTTGAGCCTCGTCTTGACGGGACGGAGGTCTCGTGGAACATAGCCTTGCGGAGACGGGCTTCGTGTGCCCGCTGCTGTAGGTGTTGGCGAAGGAAGAAGGGATGGAACGGGGGTAGTTGGACGACTGGGGCTGGGTTGAACGGACTGGGCAGGCGACAGGGATGGTGATGGCGGGGCGTTCTGAATGATGACAGTGGGTTGCACTGAGATGGGGAGTAGGTCGTCGAGGACATAGTGGACTTGGACTGGGGATTGGGACATGAGTAAGTGGGAGTAGTGGAGAGGGAGATGGGGACGTCTCTTGGGAAATGCCTGTGCTTATATGTGTCTCTCGAGCGGGGTTTGAACGTTTGAACTCCCTTATCGCTTCATCAGCAAATACGTCATCCTTCGAGGACCCATTGATTATCGGAGTCCGGGTATCCGCGCCACTTGACCAAATACTGCAGTTTCTTTGTCCTGCCGAAGCGCCGAGAGTCTAGAATCTTCTCGACCTCGTATTCTTCTTCGCCATCAACCAAATCTGGTGGTGGGCGTTGATAGTTGGGGCCGTGTGTGGGAGTTTCGCGATAAGGAGTCAGGAGGTCCGTGTGGAACACTGAATGGATGCTCCACTGCGTGGGAAGTTCCAATCGATAATTGACTGCGGACATCACCTGAATAATCTTAAATGGGCCGTGTCTCCTGGGCGCAAGCTTTGTGGTTGGTTGGTTGGTACGTAGGTGGCGTCCTTCGAGCCAGACCAGGTCCCCGATTTGGTACTTGGGCGTATCTTTGTGTTTGATCCATCCCTGCTGCGCTTTTCTCATCAGTTCCTGGGCGCGTATTCTAGCCTCTTTGAACTGCTTGACGCGAAGTGCCACCTGGGGAATGGGGGAAGGTCGATCGATCCAGTCGGCGCGTGGGTTATACCCCATAAGGGTGTTGAAGGGGGACTCCTTTGTAGACTCGTTGGGCCAGTTATTATGAGTGAATTCCGCCATTGGGAGGTAGTGAATCCAATCGTCTTGTCGTTCGTGACCCAGAAGCGCAGGTATTGCTCTAGCCACTGGTTGGTGCGTTCCGATTGTCCGTCTGTCCTGGGGTGGTAGGCTGTGGAGATGTTTTGTTCGATTCCCAATATCTTGCACAGTTCGCGTGTGAATTTGGACGCGAATCGCGGGTCTCGATCGCTAATAATGCGGGCCGGTAGTCCGAATCGGGAGGAAAACGTGTTTCACGTACAATGCTGCGGTTCCTTCCGCGCTTATCTCCTCCCGGCATGGGATGAATATGGCCGCTTTTGAGCAGTCGTGGTCCGTTACTGTTAGTATGGTGTCACAGCCGTCTGCTTGGGGTAGCTTCGTGATGAAGTCCAGGGCTATAGTTTCGAATGGCATGGCTTCCGGTTTTGGGAATATGGGTTGTAGCGGTGCGCGTGTGGGGCGGTTGTTGACTTTGATTCTTTGGCAGTCCGCGCATCCCTTGACGTAGTCCTGTACTTCCTGTCGCAGTCCCGGCCACCAGTAGTATCGTTCGACCATTTTGATTGTTCGGCTGATTCCCGGATGCCATGTACCGGTGGGTCATGGTGGACTTGAATGATGTGCCTTCGTTCGATCTGGTCCCCCGTGACTGCGCGTCGTCCGTCCTTATACCATGTGCCCTCAATCCTTTTGAGCTTGTGGGGATCTACCCATCGTCGGATGATTTCTTCGTCCTGAGTGTATACCGGATTCGTAGGTTGCATTTCTGCGACGGTTACTGTGTTTCCGAGTCGTGTTGGATCCTCCGTGGTGTCGATCTCTGCTGCTCTAACGAAGATGTGGTCGGGTAATACCGTGACTTGTTCGTTGTCGTGGTCTCCTTGATCGTAGTCCGGCCGTCTGGATAGTGCGTCTGCTCGCCCGTTGGCTGTGCCTTTGATGTGGTGAATCTCTATGTCATATTCAGAGAGTTCGAGTACTTCCCGGGCTACGCGTCTCGATATCTTTTGAGGGGATCTCCAGTATTGCAGGTTCATGTGGTCCGAGAATACCTTGATCTTGTGTGGTGACCCTGCCAGGTACTGCCTCCAGTTGCGTAGTGCTTTGACTATGGCGAGTAGTTCCAGATCGTAGATGTCGTAGTTTCGTTCCGCGGCATTGAGGGTGTTTGAATAGTATGCAATAGGGTGGCGTTTGTTGTCTTCACCTCGTTGGAGTAGTACAGCTCCTACGGCGTATCCTGATGCGTCGACCTCTAATTCGAATGGTTTGTCTAGTTCTGGGTGTTGAGTACCGGTTCTTGTGTTACTAGCTCCTTGAGCTTGTCGAATGCCTGTTGCTGTTCCGTTCCCCATGTCCATTCCGTGTCCTTGCGGGTGAGTTTGTTGAGGGGTCGTGCATGTGTGGCAAAATTTCGGATGAAAAGCGCGGTAGAAGTTGCAGAAGCCTAGGAATGATCGCACCTGTTTGACGGTTTTTGGGGGTAGGCCATTCGCGTATGCCCGAAATTTTGATGGGGTCCATGCGAATCACCCCCTTTTCAATGATTACCCCCAGGTAATCGAGGGAGGAAGAGTGGAAGGTGCATTTCTCCAGTTTCAGGTAAAGGTCGTGTTCTTCGAGTAGGTCTAGAACTGCGTGTACGGCTTCTGTGTGGTCCTCTTTCTGTTGTTGTCGTTGCGATGCCAATGTCGTCCATGTATGCTCGTATGATGGTCCCCTTGCGTTCGAAGTATTCGATGAGTGGGGCGATGATGTGGTTCATCATAGCTTGGAAGGTGGCTGGCGAGTTTGTTTGTCCGAAGTACATGACTAATGGTTCGTATAGCCCGTATTTTGTTTTGAATGCCGCTTTTTCCTGGTCACCGTCTTTGACCAGTATGTTGTTGTATCCCCATCGTACATCGAATTTGGAAAAGATGACTCCGCCGCTTAGATCTGCGATGAGCTCTGGTATCAAAGGGAGGCGGGTATTGGTTGCGTATGGTCCACTTGTTGATTACTCGGTAGTCCTGTACTGGTCGTAGTTTTCCGTCCTTCTTTTGATGAAGAAGAAGGGGGATGCGTACGGGGATTTGGAGGGTCTGATATATCCTTTTGCCAGTTCTGCGTCGAGCCATTCTTTGAGTGCTTTGTCTTCCGCCTGGTTCATCGGGTAGATTTTGCAATCGATGTGATCGGGAGCGTCCGGTTTGAATTCGATGGCGTGATCCCATGGTCTAGAAGGTGGGAGGCGGTGTGATTCTTCTTCGCTGAAGACCTTAGCGTGCCGTTTGTATTCGTCCGGGATTTCCTTCTTTTCCGTGTATTGCTGTGCCGTGATTGCTAATTCCGTTGCCGTAGTTCGTAGATGGATGGGTAACGAGTCCTCTTCTAGTTCTGCGAGGATGTGCTCCTTGTGTTGATCCATACATTGCTCGAGGGTTTGCCGTAGTTGTTCCGCTGCTGATCGTGTCGTAAAGGGTCTGAGTGGGTTGGTCGTACGTATGATGATGGGATATTGTTTTGTGTCCAAGGTTGCGGTAGCCCAGTGAATTCTGGGTTGGAAAGTGGCCAGCCAGGGATATCCGAGTATGACGTCTTCTCCTCCTACGTCGGTGATGAAGAATGGGATTGTCTTGACCTTCCCATCCGTTTGTACGTTCAGGTCGGTGTAATGGGTGATCTTCCCGCCTTTGTTATGCGTCCCGTCAATGTTCCAGATATTACGGGGTCGCTCTAGTTCTTTAATCCCAATGCCCATTTGTTTGGCGAAGTTGGGATGCATGAAGTTGTTAGTGGCTCCTGAGTCCACTAATGCTTGTTTGTCGGCCATTGAGTTACTCGTGCGGATCGAAACTGAAACATGCATAGATCGATAGCGCGTTATGAACTGCGAGTTACATTGAGAAGCCCTCACCCAGGCCGATGGGTTCAGGCATCGGGAAAATCCTTCCTCATCCATTCCCCCATCTGATTGTGAAGCTCCGCCATTTTACCCATCATTAGGGTCATCGGCGTGTCGGTTTCTTGTGATGGGGTGGTCGGCTCATCTAGGTTGATGAGTGGTTCCTCCGCTACACTCGGGGGTGCGGTTGGAACTTCTTCGATGTAGGCACTCCGTCTTTGAGGAGGCCCATTGAACCCTTGGCGAGGCTGGGAACAGTCGCGTGAGAAATGTCCTTTGCGTCCGCAATTGTAGCAAGTGACGTCCTTAACGTTAAAGACACCGCGTCCTCCATGTCCGCGTTGTATAAATCCTCCTCTTGGTGGGAATGGGGGACGGTTGTCACGGTGGTTGATCTCTGGGCGATTTGGGTCGCCTACTTCTGCTACTTGGGCTCGAATTCTTCCTGGGGTTGTGTCCATTGCGTCAGGGTGGTTCTGGTACTGGTGCCATGTTGGTTGGTTGGGCCTCTGCGGTGTTTGGAAGCGCATTTGCTGCTGTTTGGGGCGCTGGGTCGTGGGAGGTCGCCCAAAGCCGTCTTGCCTGGCCTTCATGTGAAGGTACTTCTTCTGTTGTTCGATTACGGCTGTCTTCCATTGCGAGTAGTTCCTGGGGTCGTGGAACTGGTAGGCGTTGCGATAGAGGTCCATAGGTAGTCCTCTCGTGAACTTGTCGAGGACTAATTGGTCATCTAGACGGTAGCTAGCTAGACGGATGGTTTTCTCGAATTTGGTTACGTAGCTGTCAATGTCGGACCCCGTCATGCGGAAGCCTTTATCCAGCTCCAGGCGAGCGTTTCTCTTGTTCGAGGTTGTCGCGGAATTGCTTTTTGAAGGCGATTTCGACGCCGTTCCAGAGCCATGGATCGGGTCTGGTCTGGTTTGTTTGTCTAGCCATTCTTGAGTCTTGGTGGCCCATTCGTCGACAAGGTCCCCTTGGAGATAGGTGAGGAACATCATTGCTTTGGTGTAGGGGAAGTTGATGTTGCGGTTGAATTTGTTAACCCTGCGAATCGGTTCCATTGGGCTAGGAATGCTTCGGCTTTGTCCCGTTCTCCTTTGAATACGGGTGGTTCCTTTCGATGAATCGGTCGGTGAGCTGTGGAGGCATTGGTATGCCGGGAATTTCTGTTGGGTTTCCTCCTGGGCCATCGCCTCCGCCTCCGTCTCCGCCGTGGTTGTTTTTGTCATCTCCGGGGTCTCCCCCAGGAGGTGGGTCGGCGTGACGCGGGGTATTTGGTGTCAAATAAGGCAGTGCCTATGCGCATTTTCTTCGTGCGTTATCGTCTGTGTTTGGCTCATGACTGGAATGGACTTAGCGATAAGCTCTAAGGCTTCTTCTTCTTGTTCGTCTTTAAGGACGTGGATTTCTTCGGGGTTGCTTGCGAGTGATGGAGATGGTGCAGGGGTCTTGGGAGTAGGGGATCGAGCTGGTTCTTCTTTTCTCCGTCGATAAGTCCCCACTGGTCCACGGGTCACTATTTCGCTTTGGCGAATGTCCGAGGTTGAGTGCGGATGATGCGGGCTTTGTAACTTGGAATTTGTTGTTGGCGTCGCTCCAGCGGATCTCGGTCCAACAGGTGAAGTCGAAGTTGAACTCTACTGGGATGATGTGTTGTCGGTCTTGTGGGTCGATGTAATAGGCGACGTATCCAGGGATTTCAGCGTCGTCTTTCCAAAAAGCTGATTGGAGGTATCTTTTAGGAACGTTGCGTTCTCCTCGTCGGTCGATGTAGTAGGGGCGAAAGGGCACCCAGAGGTCTTTGGTTTAGGATTGGCCACGGTGGATCTTGGTCTTAATGTACGTCTACCACGACGTTTGCCTGACTTAGGCC